>JAWNPC010000934.1:65000-467500 GCA_035045365.1 Drosophila leonis
GTTTTACTTATTTCTGCATTGAGCGCAATGAATACCCTGTAAAAATGCTATTGAAATGTCAGCTATGCTCACTATACAATTGTATATAATTGAATACCCTGTAAAAATACTATTAAAATGCCAGATATGCTCACTATGCAAGATGCATAATAGTATATAATTGGATACCCTGTAAAAATACTATTGAAATGTCAGCTATGCTCACTATACAATTGTATATAATGGAATACCCTGTAAAAATGCTATTGAAATGTCAGCTATGCTCACTATACAATTGTATATAATTGAATACCCTGTAAAAAATACTATTCAAATGCCAGAGATGCTCACTATACAATTGTATATAATTGAATACCCTGTAAAAAATACTATTCAAATGCCAGAGATGCTCACTATATCAGTTATAAATATATGATATAGCTTAGCTCACATATTATAGGCAATGGAATGTGGCAAATTTGCTATACATATGCTGTAGATGCACTCCAGATGCTGCATACCCAGTTTCAGAGCGCTAGCACTGGCAGTGCCCGAGTTACTTGGGGCTGCTGCTGCATGGAAACTCCTCGGCTGCACTTCAGCTATGCAAGTATTTCAGCATAAATAGCTTAAGAATACATGTAGTTGGCAACACTGGCATTACCAGTTCGACAGAGATAGGCTAAGCCTATTTCGACATGATTCGAATAGGCTAAAAATACAAATTTTTTTTAAAAATATTTCAAACACGTCAGCAAAAAAAACATAAAAATAAAAAATACCAAAAAAAAAGCAAATAAAATTTTAAAAATATATATAGTATATATATATATATAGAGATATCACTCACATGTTGAAGTACTTCATTTTGTATGTGTTTGTGTGAATATTTATAAAACTTGGAAAAAAAAAACGTTTGATTCGAATTTGAAAACGCGCGAAACGAACAAAAAATTCACGACGATTTTTGATTTTTGAATTTTTTTATTATTTTTTTATATTTTTTTTATTATTTTGTTGGCTGCAGACACTGGAGAGGACTGAGTGTGCGTCTGTCTGTGTGTGTGTGTGGAGACTTTTGGTGTATAGATGTGTGTGTGTGTGTGGGGCACAACTGAGAGTGCTGAGCGCTGGAGTTAAGCTTAAGCCACCGATCACGATCGACTTCTAGAGGCTGACTGAACGTTACTTATGCCGTGTGCATGGAGTTAACCTACCCGGCCATCCAATATTTTTCTGGCTGCCAGCAGTGGCAGTCGATGTAGCTGTTGTTGTTGTTTTCTTCTCTTGTCTGTTATCTGTTGTTGTTGTTGTTGTTGTTGTTGTATTTCTGCCACAGCGACGCCAGCAACGAACAACAGGTTGCTGCCCGCCCGCCCTAAGCCAACTAACCAACTGTAAATGGCGGCGGCGGCAGCAGGGGGGCTGGCTGGGGGTTAGGCAAGGCGTGGCGCTGGCACTGGCGCTGGCGGTGGCCGGGGGGCTGTGGAGCGCGGGCTGGGACAGACCATGTTCGTAATTATATGCAAAGAGTGCATGGCGCACTTCTGGTTTGCCAGCCAATTTGTCATTGCTGCCGCCGTCTGCGTCGCTGTCGCTGTTGCTGTCGCTGCCGCTGCCCATGCTGACAGCGCTGCCGGCGCTAGTTGTTGGCTTTTGACAGGTTTTCTTTGGTCTTTCGGCTGCCGACGACGCAGCTTGGCTTTTATATTGTTGTTGTTGTTGTTGTTGCTTTTTAGTATATACCCTGTAAACATACAAGTGTGCCAAGTGGCTAGATTGAGCAGTTACCATAAACATGTGACGTGTTATATGCTGCACTCGTAAAAGTCAGTTTATAAAGAAGTTACAAAGACTTCAAGTCAGCAACTTCAAGTCGTTTATGCTGCTGGAGACTGTTGTGGATGCTTGACAGCAGCTTGACATGTGGAGACTTTTCTGTAGACTAGCGTGCACATTACAAATCGGAGAGATTCTCAAGTCTCAGCTATAAATCAGCAAGTGGAGACTTTGTTTTGCTGCTGGAGACTGTTGTGGATGCTTGAGAGCAGCTTAACATGTGGAGACTTTTCTGTAGACTGGCGTGCACATTACAAATTGGAGAGATTCTCAAGACTTAGCTATAAATCAGCAAGTGGAGACGTTTTTTTGCTGCTGGAAACAGTTCTGGATACTTGACAGCAGCTTAACATGTGGAGACTTTTCTGTAGACGGAGAGATTCTCAAGTCTCAACTATAAATCAGCAAGTGGAGACTTTTTTTTGCTGCTGCAGACTGTTGTAGATTACAAATCGGACAGATTCTCAAGTCTTAACTGTAAATCAGCAAGTGGAGACTTTTTAGATTTTTAACTGCAGACCAAAAATTTGAGACTTTTTGGAGATTTTAACTTAGAATTGTGCTCAAGCCAACAGACTGTTTTAAAGCTTAAGTTCAAATAAACAAATGGAGACTTCTCTTTAGACTTGACTACAAATTATCAGTTGTAGACTTTCCCATAGAATTGAGTGTTGAGCGATTAACAAGTGGAGACAATTTTACATTTCCATACAACTTAACAAGTGTAGACTTTTCTACACTAGCAGTGCAATTCATTAAGCTAAGAGATTCTTATGTCTTAACAAGTGGAGAGTTTTTAGACTAGACTGCAAATGAACGATTTGCAAACTTGAAATTTTGTTCAAGACTTGACTGATCAAGTGGAGACTTGCTTTAGAGTTGGGAGATTTTATAGACTTGACTTGACAATGCTACAAGTATAGACTATGAGTGGAGACTTTTACATTTGAATGCACAACAATAATAAGTGGAGAGTGTTTTGACACTTGACTGCAACTCTACACGTGGAGAATATAATTGAAATTGACTAGAATTTAATAAAAAAAACTTCTTTTAATAATAAAATTTAAAAACTATCTTACAGGGTATCTGGCAGTGTGCATATTTTCAGCCTGTCGCATTCTGTGCGAGCATCAACTTCATTTTTCTTTTCATTTCATTTATTTATTCCTTTTTAAAAATTTTTTTTAAATTTTTTTTATTTTTTTTATGAATTTTTATTAATTAATTTATTGATTTTTGGGGCAATTGTTGTTGTTGTTGTTGTTGTTGTTGTTGTTGTTGTTGTTAAACACGTCGGCTGGTAAATCCCGAGTACCAAATCAAGATGCGGCATGTAAAACTAAAAAAAAAAAAGAAGAAATATCCAGATTTACATATACATATCTAACAGATATATGTATATATATATGTATATATATAGATATATATGTCATATATATGTCATATAGATATATAGATATATATATATATCTATATTTATATAGCTTGGTAGATTCGTATGCCATAATGCCTTGGCCTTGAACTGATTTGCATTCAAAATAAAGAAAAAAACGTATTTTGGGCGCGGGCGAAACTTTAATCATAATTACGCTAATGACAATGTCAATTATAATGCTAATGCTCGCACTAATGCCAATGATCATGACTTAATAGGCACAGGCCAATCATCTGCCACACTCTTGGCCAGATGTTCTTTAGCCCCAAAAACTATTAAGCAAAAATTTTCCAAAAAATAAAAAAAGAATTTCAAATTAATTAAATTAAAATAAAAATAATAAAAAATAAAAAATATATAAATAAAAATCAATTAACAACTGGCCAACTTACCTTGAACTACAAAATGCCCATGCAGGTGTGAGGGTTGGGGGGAGGTGGCTGGCAGGGGGTAGGTGTCAAAGGGGAAGGGGGTCGCAGTGGGACAGACGTGCAGACAGCTGAGGGGAGCGCCAATTCCACAAAGCATGCACAGCTTAGCTAGGCACGACTAGCAGTTACCCTGTAATGGATGACAGTTTTAGACAGCTCGAAATGTTTCTCTAGACTAAATTGAATTTGATATTTCCATTTCAGATTGATCGATCTATATGGCAATAGTTTTTAGAGATTTGATGAAAAAAAAAAAAAACACCCAAACTAAGCTCTACTACGAAACCTTATAACTAGTCCAAATTCAACAGATTTTTCACTTTTTATTTCACATCTAAATTTTAGAACATTTTTAAGTCAAGCATCATAATTTCCATTTACTTCCAAACAAATTTGGAAAGGTTTTTCTATTCAAAATTTTAAAAAATTCCAAAATATTTCAAAAAATTTCCAAAATATAAAAAAAAAATTTCAAAATTTCCAAAAATTTCAAAAGTTTCAAAAAATTTCAAAAAATTTCAAAAAATTTCAAAAATTTCAAAAATTTCAAAAAAATTTTAATTTCAAACTCTCAAAAATTGAAAAAATTTCTTTCACTTTGATCACAAAAAATGAAAGATCAAAATTGATTGTAAAATTTTGTAAACAAAATTTGGACTTGACAGCCTAACCAAATATATTTTCCTATTCAAAATTTCAAAAAATTTCAAAAAATTTCAAAATTTTTTAAAATTTTCAAAAAATTTAAAAAAAATTTTAAAAATTTCTAAATTTCAAACTCTCTAAGTTTTATTTTATTTAACAAATTTCTTTTACTTTAAGCACAACAAATGAAATTTCAAAATTGATTGTAAAATTTTGTAGACAAAAATAGAGATTTGAAAATCTAGCCGAAATTTAAGCTAACCAAACTCTATGCGCTAAAGACTGTTAAATGTTCAAGAAACTTAAAAATTAATTGTTTTAAATATATATTGTATTATATCTAAGTCTCTTTTCGAATTCAAAGACTGCTGCACAACTGAGCTAGCCCGTTTACATTGCTACAGGGTATACCAAACAGATAAAACCCTTTTCTTGACCAGCCTATAAAACTATGTAAAAAAAAAAACAAAGAAAATCATAAACAATAAACAATAAACAATAAAAAATAAAAACTTGTTCAGCGAGCGACGACACTGAAATCGAATCGAATCGAATTAGAAATCAAAAATTTAAATCTTAATTTCGAATCGCATCGCATCGCAACGCATCGAATCGAATCGCATGCAAATGCAATCCGAAGCAATCAATGGAAGAAGCCATTTGTCTAATCTAATATTCATATCATATCTCGTTCCCTCTCTCTCTCTCTCTCAGTCTCTCTCAGTCTCTCTCAGTCTCTCTCTCTCTCTCTCGCTTTATGGATTACAACGTATAAATAATTTTTATGATAAATGTCGATGGAGTGGGCCAGAGCCAGAGCCAAGCCTAAGCCAAGCCCCGCTGCGATCAGGAATGTAGCACGAGGAACGCGGAATGAGGAACATGGAACGAAGAATGTGCAACAAGAAAAGAAGAAGAATGTGGCAAGAAGAACAAGTAATAGCAGAAATATGAGAATGTGGTATAAGATGAATGTGCTGTAAGTGGAACAAGCAACATAAAATGTGGAATGAGAAATGAAGATTAAGGAGCCTGGAATGAGGTCAGTTGGAATGACGATGGCAGCTGGAAAAACAAACGGGGAACGTGGAATGTGAAACGAGCAGCTGGAAATGTGGACAAAGGTAACCGAGTAAGCCAAGAATATGGAAGAGAGAACGAGAATGGCAATGAGCAGAAAACAACAAGCATTGAAGAACGTGAAACGAAAAAGAAACGAGGAATGTGAAATGTGGAACAAAACATAATATGAAATGAGAAACGAAACATGATGATTGTGGAACGAGGAATGTGGAGTGAGGAATGTGGAACGAGGAATGTGGAGTGAGGAATGTGGAACGAGGAATGTGGAACGAGGAATGTGGAGCGAGGAATGTGGAACGAGATAAGAGGAACGAGGCATGTGGAACATGGAATGTAAATACTATGTGAAAAACTGCATAGAAGAGATCATTCGAGAGATCATTAGAGAGATCATTAGAGAGATTATTAGAGAGACCATTAAAGAGACCATTAAGGAGATCATTAGAGAGATCATAAGAGAGATCATTAGAGAGATCATTAGAGAAATCATTAGAGAGATCCTTAGAGAGATCATTAGAGAGATCCTTAGTTCTTAAAGACGTTATTTCAAGAGCCAGCAGACTCCCGATTGATTTCGATCCATACTGAAGAAATGATGAGAGAAATGGAAAAAATATTGAGAACATTTATGAATTGATATTAGCTACTAGTAGTAGCCTACTACAAGAGATTAGAGATATGTATGCGGGCATAGGCATATGTCATACTGAGCATAACTTTTCTCCCAATATTGATTATTGACTTACCTTACAATATATACAATATCATATATAATATGTATATATACCTCTATATATATATCTAATCCATATAGAAATCGAATAAAAAACACATTTAAATTTCTTGAGATATTTTTTTTAACATTTATTCGTAGTGATTGCTTCCATTTGCATTAAATCAGACTTGATAAGAGCTAAGGCTAGAGTTAAGTATACAATTCGTTTGGGGGTATATGATATAAGATATATATATAATATATGATATATGTGTGTATCTTAAGATAATTTCATTTGCTTTCATTGAAATGCCATTCGATGGCATTGACAATACGAAAACGTTTCCGAAAGCTGTTGAATAGCCGTTGGGACAGTCTCAAGTTGTTGCTCAGCTCCAGAACAGAGCTGCTACTAGATCGAAATTAAACAAAACTCCATAGATAAAGAAGAAATAAACAAATCAAAAATATCTTATATATAGACTGAAGTTGCTTTGTAAGGGAAAAACTTAATACTCAAGTGATTGTTCCGGGGTAAACAGAGAGTTACCTCTGTGCATGATTGAGCTGTACTGAGATATATGACAGAGATATGCCCATATTCTTTGTATATAGCAAAGATATACAGCTGTGTTCATTAAAATAGTAGTGCGACAGCAAAATTTAAAAAAAATAAAACATACTCGTTTGAAAACAATTTGAAACGAGTATTATGTAGAACATATAGATATGTATGTATATATTTATATAAAATTGTTTTCTAAATATTATGTTTATCACAAAAGTTTGCTGCACTACTATTTTTATGAACACAGCTGCATATGTAAATTTCTTCTATGAAGTTTAACTACAAAATTCAACTTTGCCTAGAAAACAAGCTTTTGATCATTGTATAGACAAATTCGATTTTGTAAGTATAGTCTCAATATAAAGGTAAATATTTAAGGTAAATATATATATAATCAAAATTTCAAGTATCTAGCTTCAATAGAGGCAACATGCTTTGCCTACCTACAGACAGACAGAGGGATAGACTGAATAGAATGAATTGGCATACGAACGGATAGACACAGATAGATAGATGCATCGATAGACAGACGAACAGACAAACAGATAGATAGATGCAAGGACGGACGGACAGGCAGGATGGACGGAAGGACAGATAGAACAAGTCTAAGCAAAGAGACAGAAAAACAGCTGCAGACAATGCAACTGTAACAGACGAACAGACAATCAGATAGATAGATGCAAGGACAGACGGACAGACAGGATGGACGGATAGACCAAGCCTAAGCAAATAGACAGAGAAACAGTTGCAGACGATGCAACGGACTGACAGACGAACATTGCACGCAACCAATATGCTCGCTTTGCACTTGTTGGACGAGCATAAAAATAGGAAGAACAGGACTCCATAACTACATAGATAAATGTAAAAAAAAACTAAGAAAATAATTTAAGCTAAAAAAATATAGAAAACATAAAAAATAAAATGAAAATTGTTTTTTTTTTATAATTTTTTTACACATTACTTTATTTACTCGTAGAGTTGCGCTTGGGCAAATCTATTCGACTTTCAGAGACATTTAGTTACATACTTTTTTTTTCTTTTTACTAGCAATAGCATTAAACATAAACGTAATACGACTAATAATAATAATAATAATAATAATAAAAATAAAATTATGATAATAAAAATAGAAATAAAAAATAAAGCAAAGCAGCGCTTTCGATCAAAGTTCTTTGTTTTTTTTTTTTGTTTTTTTTTTAGTTTCCACTAAAGACTAAAAGAAGTCAAAATTGTATGTAGAATGTTTCTTGTATTTGCAGCGATAACATTTATCGATCTCAATTGATGATGCGATTACTTTTTGCATTTTTGCATTTTGATTTCTGTTCGTTTCATTTCATTTCGTTTTGTTTCGTTTCTTTTTTTTGCCAAATTTCATATATAGTTTTTTTTTTAGGCACACTTCAATTAGAGTCTAATATATATATATATAAAGGTTTTTTTTTTTTGAATATGAGAAAAATATGTCCAAGACTTCAAAAAATAATCGAATTTCGCGATAAATGCAATATTTTGCGTTCTTTGTTTCTAAAAAAAATTCCTTTACCCGCCCATTTGTCACCACTTGCATTTGTTAAACAGCGTTCACATTTTATACACTTAATACACACACGCACACACACGCACACACACACACACACACACACACACAAACACACTCTCACACACACACACACACACACACACACACACACAAACACACTCTCACACATACAGAAACAGAAATAATACAGAATTTTAGTTCTAGGCAAAGTTTTTGTTGTTTAGTTAACGCCTGCTGCCCGCTAGATGGCGCCAACACACACTCACACACACAGAAACACAGAGAGAGACAAAATAAATAATTTGTTTACAACTTAACAACTAAAACATATTTGATATTTAATACTTAGATGTAGCCTTTACACATACACAAAAAAAAAATTCTTGTGCCATGTTTTTTTTTTTTTTTTAATATTTCATTTGCTGTTCATAACTCGCTAACTAGCTCCCTCTCTTGCGCTCTTAAGTAACTGCGTTATGGTTTTTCTCTATCTTTTTTCTCTTTCTCTTTCGTTTTTTGTTTTGTTTTTATATAGTTTTGGAAGTGTTTTTAAATGGAATTCAAGTGTAAGATTTGTCACTAACTTTAGCTGCCAAGCGACTTAAGTATATAGTGTATGCCTGTCTCAACTAAAACTTTTTTTTACAAAAAAAAAAAAAAACATTTGGCCAATGAAATTCGCTACAACAAATATGCAAGGCACACAGATCTATATGTAAATATATATCGATAAAAATATAGACTATATAGATATATATATATACATATACATATATATATATGGTATATAGAACTTTTCACTCGACTCTCGTTGCTTATAGTTTAACATAATTACAGCGCTTTGTTTGTTTTTAATCGTTATCGTTATCGATATATACACATACATAAATACATACATATACGTATATATCGTTATCGTTATCGTTCTCGTTACAAATCACTCGTTACGTTGCCTTAGCCTTAAATACTAACAAAAAATGTTGGGAAATACGAAAAAAAAAATTGTATATAGAGTCTATATATAGTATATGGTATATGGTATATGGTATATGTATATAATATAAGTACAACTAAATTATGAACCTATTGGATTATATAATAGAGAACTCAGTTATCGTTTCAGGTTGTGGAAGTTGACGTTGCCATAGCAAAAAACAATTGTTTATAGAGCATATATATATATAGTTGTTGTTGTTGTTGTTGTTTACTTAATTTGACATTTAAAGAGTTTTCTTGTTTTTAGTGTAAATGAATCAAAAAATATTATATATATATATGTATTTATATATGCAGGGATCGATGTAGTAGTAGTAGTAGTTGTTGTAGTTGTAGTTGTAGTTGTAGTAGTATGCATTTATGTAGCGTTAAATTAAGTAAATATTTTAGTTATAAGTAGTTGGTATGAACATTAGATACAATCTGTTAGAAGACAACCTTTAGTTGTTTGTTTGCTTGTTTGTTTGTTTGTTTGTTTGTTTTTCTCTCCAACATTTGCCCAGCTACATATTTTGATATGAATTTCAGCATCATCTTCCTCTTGCTCCAATTGGTATTATATATATATATATAGATATATATAAAAGTTGTTTATATATATAAATGTATATGTTTAGTGTATGCATCTGTAGCTAATTTTCTATGTGCCAGACGAGCTTCATTGCTTCAACGAAGAGTTGGCCGGCAGCGTGGCAGAACGTTGCACGTTCGGCGCATACGGCTTGTAGGCGGAACGTGTCGATTGGCTGCAGCGAGTGGCGAGTGGCGAGTGGTGATTGTAGATGTGGTGGTAAGTAGTTGATGATGATCAGGATGATGGTGTGTATTGGTATGCAGCAACGAGTAACGAGTAGTTCGAGGTAGCGCATAGCGAATGGTTCGAGTCGTTCGATTTGAACAAGACGAGCGAGCAATACGCAGGAGCGAGTAGTTTGTGAAATAAGCGAGAAAAGAAAAATACGAAATCAATTAGCTTAGGATTAGGACACACAAAAAGCCATTTAAATTAGCAGCGAGCGGGTTACAGTTCTTCCTATGATGGTTTGGCAACGTCAATGGGATTTCAAGGATTTTGAGCAGCTTTCATAAGGTTTCGTTTTTGTTTTGTTTTGTTTTGAGCCTTGGGGTTTGTGTGTGTTTACCTGGGCGATATTTTGCTGCCGTCTGTGGTGTTGTTGTTGGACGAGTTGGCCTTGTAGCCGCTCTTCTGTATACGCTTGAGCAGGCGTGCCACCCACAGAGATTGCTCCTCGGGCGTATTGGCCAAGAGCAGCATGTCGCGTGCGCTGCGTGGATCCAAATGCAGTTTGCATGGCGCCAGTGGATCTTGTTTATCCACATGCTCCTTGTGTATCTTATTGCGGCATCTTAAGAGATAAATGGAGAATATGAATATATATAGCATAAAGATTTAAATCAATTGGGCTTACCTCTTGCATTCGTAGGCCGCCGGCGGCTTAAACACGGACCAAAGCGGCTTGGCGCAGACGTCACAAAACGATGGCGTATGGTACGTAATGTGAACGAACTCATGACCTAGACAGGGAGAGCAACAGCGTGGGAGCGAGAGAGAAAATGAAAGCGAAAGCGAAACAGAGAGTGTGTGAGAGAGAGGGAGAGAGTTAGATTTAGTTAATGCTGAAATTTGTATCATTTAACATTTCATTTATAGAATTCAAATTGGTTTGCATTCAATTGTTTCCAAGTGTGAATTCAATCAGTCAATTAGTCTCAACCCAAACAGCTGGCTAACAACAATATATAGTGATTATTTAAGCAATGAGTCAAACAGTGACTAAAAGCATTTACTTGTGTTAATCAGCCGTTTAATCATGCTTAAAAGTTCTATAATAAGTATCTTAGCTTTGTTCTAATACAGCCTAATCTACATATGATTGAGCAAGCAGTTAGTCAACTCTTACAGCTAACACCGAACAGTCATGTGATCATAAAAAGTCAATTAGACAGACAGAATTATAGCTTTACATTTATATAGCAAAAACTTGCTAAAGAGTCAAGCCTCCATCAAGAGTATCAAATTGTTAAATATACAATCAATATCAATCATCATCAATCCCTCCAGGATTCAACTTTTTAAAGCTCAGACAAATATGTTATCAAATTATCTGAGTCAATCGTTTCTTCTAGTATTATCTATAAGCTATATCTACAATATATAATGACTGCAAACAGCTAAGCAAAAGTCCCATTTAAACAACCTAATAGCTCTAAGTCTTACCCTTATGCAAAATGGTGCCTGGTCGCTCCTCATTGCTGCTGGCATGCAGAGTCGCATCCAATTGCTCATCTGGACGATGGGAGGCGCCCTCGCCGGCGTACAGCAGCTGAAAGATGCGCGGAATCTCTTTGGCATCGGCGCGTATGACATCGCCTTGGGTAACGCTGCGCACATGATAGACTTTGCTGTAAAGCGAAAATTGAACACGATTAGTTGCGATCCATAACGAAAGTGGAAGCAGACCTTACCTTAGATCGAGTATGAGTACGGGATCTGTGGTCTTATTCTTGTCATTTTCCGTATTGTAGAAGATGATTTTGCGGGACGAGACGATCACATATTGTCGCTTCCAGTTTTGGCCGCGGCGGCGATTCTGCTTATTTGGCACAGACAAAACGCCCTCGAAGACGGAGTCCTGTGTGAGTGAGAGCAGAGAGGAGTGCTAAATCAGAACAGCGAGCAGCGAGTGAGGTGAGTGGCGAGTCAAAAGTGAAGAGTAGTAGTAAAGAGTAGAGAAAAGCGAAAAAGAGTAGGAATGGAAGGAAGTGGAAGAGGTATTGAATAGCGAGTGAAAAGAGTAGCACGTCGTGGATGGTAAGTAGAGTCGCGAGTGAGTAACGAATGATGAGTAGCGAGTAGTAACAGCGAGTTGCACGTAGTGAGTGGCGAGTTGCACGTAGTGAGTGGCGAGTTGCACGTAGTGAGTAGCGAGTAGAGTCGCGAGTAAAGTTTGACAAGTAGCGAGTAATGAGAAGCGAATGACGACGAGTAGAGTAGAGCGAGCAGAAAGCAGACAGAGTAAGAAAGAAAGAAAGAGCGTGTGTGTGTGTAAGTTGTGTGTATGAGTATGGAGTAGATAATATATATGTATGTATGTCTGTGTGTGTGTATGTGTATGTGAGTGTGTGCCTGTGTGGCTTACCTGAGTATCCTCTGGATCATTGTCGGCCGACGAGAGCGAGGCCGTCTCGTTGAGCTTACTCTGCAGATGCTCGATTTCGGTGGCCTTGCAATCGATCTCCATGCTCATCTTTTGCTTCACCTGCTGATCTTCGACGGCCTGCTGCTGCAGATCCTGATATTTAAGCAGCATCTGGTTGTATTTCTCGCGCTCCTGCGACAACTCCTGCTGCAGGCGACGCATCTCCTTTTCCTTTTTGCGCAGCTCGGCGGTGGAACGAGCCTTGACCTTTTGTTCTATAAAATGCAAGAATGAAATTTATAAAGATGATAAAGTTCAATCGGAATGGAGATATAAACTTACTTGGCCAGTCGGAGTCGCGACGATTCATGACCTCTGTTAGCTTGGCCACGGCCACCTGCTTGAGCAGCACTTCGTTCTTGCACTTCTCGCCCAGCTTGGCAATCTCCTCGTCCTTGGCGATTCGCTGTTGCTGCAGCTCGTCGAGCTGTTTCTTGTGCTGCACGAGCATGTCGTCCCATTCGTTGCTCTTCAATTTGAGTTTCTTGTGCAGATCGGCTTCGGTTTCTTTGAGCGTGGTTATAGCCGCCTCCTTGGCATTGATCTCGTTGCGATGCTTCATTATGAAATCCTTCAGTTCGAGCTCCTTGATGGTTTTCTCCTTTTCGAGATCGGCCACCGTCTCCTCAGCGATGGAGCGAGCCAGTGCCTCCGAGTCAGCGCGTGCGACAGCCACTTGCACTTGATGCTTCAGCGAGACGCGTTCCTCCTCGAGATCCTCGATTTTGGATAAACGTTCGGCGCTCTCTTCACGATTCTCATTCGCTTGCGTCTTGTACAAGCGCGAGAAGCATTGCTCTGCCTCCAGCTGGGCTTGCAGCTCCCGATTGTTGGCCAGTGCCTCGTGATGTGTGGCCTTCAGCTGTGTCAGGTCCTCCTCAAAGCGTCGCTTAGCCTCGCGCTGCGTTGCCAGCTCCTTTTGCAGCTGCGTTTCTCGTGAACGCAAATGCGCCACCTCCGAAGTGTGCAAACTACGTTCGGAGAGCAATGAGTTGCGTTTGATATGCTCCTGATCCAGCTGGGATTGCAGTGCGGCCACCTTTTCCGACTCCTGCCGGCATTCGCCCTCCAGCTTCTGCAGACGCAGTTGGATTTGGCGATAGTCAACCGATAGCATGCTCAGCTGTCGCTCCTTCTCTTGAGAATTCTGATCGGCCTTGATGCGTGCGGATTTCTCCTCGTTGAGCTTGGACTGTAAGGCCTTCACCTCCTGCAGATTGGCCTCCTCGCGTGAGACGAGACGCGACTTCTCCGTCTCCTGATGCGCGCGCACCTCCTGCTGGTAGCGACCCTGAGCGGCCTTGAGCTCGAAATCGAGACTCGCATGCGTTCGCTCCAGTTCGCTAATCTTCTCCAACAGCGCACGATTATCCTCCTGCGCCTTCTGCTCCCGCTGCAGCGTACGCTCCAAATCATTTGTCAGCGTTTGCATCTTATTCTCAGCTTCCTTGTGCACGACCTTCAATTGGGAGCGCAACGTTTTCTCTTGAGCCACCTGCGCCTGCAAATCGGCATTCTCCTGATCGAGCTCCTCCTTATCCTTCTGCAGCGTCTTATTCAGCTCGACCATGTCGCGCACCTTCTCCTCGTGCGTTTTCAGCGTAAAGCCCAGCTCGGCATTCTGTTTCTTTAGCTTCTGTGTTTGCTCCGTTTCGCTTTTAAAGCTCAGCTCCATGTCGTGCAGCTGCTTCTCCAGCGTGAGCACCTTCTCATTGATGTTGAGATCACGCATGCGTGTCTTCTGCTCATTCTCCAGCTTCCGCTGGGTCTCCACAATTAATGCCTCCGCCTTCTTACGCAACTCAATCTCCACCTCGACCTTCTGCATGGCCACCTTGTAGTTGTGCTGCCTCAACGTCAAATCCATTTCATATTCGCTCGCAATGCGCTGCAAGTCGGCCTCTCGCTTGGTAATCAAATCAATCTGTTGCCTCAATCTCGTGTCCTGCTGCTCGAGTGCCTCACAGCGAGCCCGTTCACGTTCGAGCAGCGCCTCGAACCGTTTCAGCTCATTCGAATTCGACGGCCGATGGCGATGATTGTGTCCATGATTGTTATTTGCATTGCTGCTGCTATTCACCGACTGTGATTCCTTCGATTCCGCATCGACTGTATCGCTCGAGAGCAGCTGATAATCGCCCGTATAGGTGAAGCCAATGAAGGGCAAATGATTGCCATCGAAACTCTTGGGCACCGGGAACATCTCCTCGGGCTTCTCATCTCGCTCAATGTCCTCGAAATTGCGCGTATCATCGTCGGACGTCAGCTCCGGCACCACAGGCGGCACACTCTCTCGTATATTATCAAATGACCAGGTATCATTGCGAAAGAACGGATGCGCCTTGATATCCTCGATGCCATAGCGACCCAAGCGCTGCGTCCGGTCCGTGAGAAAGGCGCGTATCAATGCCTTCGCATGCTCACTGATCTCCACCTCGGCGGGAAAGCTAAGCGAATTCTTGTGATCCATGATTTTGCCATAGGTGCCAACGAGAGAGTCCGCATAGAAGGGCGTCTCACCGAATAGCATCTCATATAGGAATATGCCCACCGACCACCAATCGCACTCTCTGCCATATTCATTGTCGACGCCCTGCGACTGCAGCACTTCGGGACTGATGTAGTCGGGTGTGCCCACCGCATTGCTGGACACCACCTGACCGTTGGCGCCCATGCGCATGCAGGTGCCAAAATCGGCTAGCTTCAAATGGCCATAGCTATCCAATAGCATATTGTCGGGCTTAACGTCGCGATGCACAAAGCCCATATTGTGTATGGTGTCCAGGGCGAGGACCACTTCCATTGTATAAAATATGGCCCATTTCTCAGGTATATCATAGTCACCCATTAGCGTGACAATATCACCGCCAGGCATAAAGTCCATGACCATATACAAGTATTTGCTATCCTGGAATGCGAAATGCAATTGTACAATCCATTCGGAGTTCGCATGCGCCATGATGTGACGCTCCTCCCAGAAGAAGGCGGAATCCGGACGTTTCATCATCTCAAATTTGGATAGACGTTTCATGGCATACACCTGACTGGATGACTTGTGCCGGACCAGCTGCACCTCGCCAAAGGCACCAGCTCCGATCAGTTTGATGAAATCGAAATCATCCACATTCATGCGCAGCTGATTGATTTGCTGCGCCAGCGGCTTATCTAAAAACGAACAAATTTTATAATAATATAGAAATACAACTTATGGATGATATCACAGTGAATACTACTTACATTTACAGGCATATTGATCGATGTTCTTGTAACGCTTCAGCGAATCGTGAGCACAATCGCTGACCAGCGCCGAAACCGTGTCCAGCAGGCAGTCCACGTTGCAGCTGCTGGTCGGATCGCGCATCTCGCGCTCCAGCGCCTTCGCTCTACAAATGAAGAAGAAGAACACGAGTTTATTATTAGAAATACAAATGTAATTTTATCGATTTATCGATAGACGATAAACAAAGCATTGATTTAGTATCATAAAAAGTAAAGTATTTCCCAATTCGTGAGATTTACAAAATAATTATGTGCTCAGCTATAATAATTTGATATTATAATATCATGTTTATCGATAAATCATTTATCGATAACAATAGCATTGGAATATATTAAAAAATTATTCATTTGAACTAACAAGAAACACAATTTGTCTATAAAATTGTCTATAAAAAAACGATATCGATAGACATTTGCCAAAATATCGATAATTATCGATAGGTAATTGCATTTATGAAAGCACAACTTTACTAGCACTTCTTTATATTTTTCTAATATCTAATCTATTTGTGCTCTTCGATTTAAAATGTTTCAAAGAATTCTTCATAATTTTAAACAAAATTTCTCAGAACTTTTTCTGCTCCCCAAAAGGGTTTACCATGCTCGCTAGTGTTATTAAGTCATTGCAAAGACATGATAGCCCGCTTCCGACAGCAACAATAACAAAACTGGTAGCTTTCGTAATCAGCTTCATTATTTACATGACGCGGAAAAAGAGCGCGTTCGATTACTCACATGCTTTATTGATATAAGCGATCCACCTCGTCGCCTGCCCCCCCTTCCGGAAAGGTTTTAGTGAGTCAAAAACATGGAAACAACAGACAAAGAGGCGCTATATGACTATTCGCTATTATATTGTAGAGGTCTCATTAACTAGTTGGCTAGTCTGCGTACATTTCAATTGACTTCTCAAGAGGTAGAGATTAATGATTAAAGTGTGGAACTAGTTCGCTCACAGTGGTTCATTAACATGAACTACTGCACATAGTTCAGGAATGAACTATTTATGCATTCATCAACTTTTGAAGTACAGTCGAGTCCCGATAATTCGAAATGGCAAGGGGATCAGTTTTTTTTCGATTTACACAGAAATTCAAATTATCGAGACTCGACTGTAACGAATTTTTTTCAAGGGGATAGAATTTTGTTCGATTTATCGCGATTTTTGATTTAGCGGGGTACAAATTATCGAGACTCGACTGTAATTGAACTGAATGAGTTCATGAATTGAGAGCTATTGAACTAGTTCAATTGATGCGGTATCTAGAGCTAACTAGATAAAGGTCCGCCTTTGTTCATAGTTCATATACAACTTGACAATTTAAGATAACTTTTTACTACTATATCAAACAAGTAAACCTAGACTTCTATATATACACTGAGATTGGTTCAACAATGTCCTACGACTATATCATATAGCTGCTATTGGAACTAATACTAGATAAATAGATCTGACATTAGATATTGGTTTAGTTTTCTAAGACTTCATAAAGTTAGCTTTAAACTTGATTCGTTTGCTATAGCCATGCTTGACTGTTGCATCTAACTGCTTTAGGGCATCGAATCTTCGCCTTGTGGAGCATATAAATTCTTTTTTTTTCCCCTCTTTTTTTGCATTGAGAACCTTGACTTTATCGCAGAGGCAAACGCTCAACATGTTGACTTTGATAAATTGTTGGAATATATATATTATACTATATATATCTACTATATATACATATCGGGTATATTAGCTTGGGCAATAAAATGCTTAGCAAAAATTTTAAAATTATTATGAGTATTTTAGGAAAATTTAGACAAATTCTTAGGACTTGAATTGCCTTTCCAACTTTTTACAGGGCATTTGATAGTCGTTGCACTTGCAACAAAATGTTCCGTCTTTCAGTTGTTTTGTTGTTTCTCTGAATGAACTCGATAAGTCTCCCTGCCACGCCCACCGCCTGTACAAAAAGGGGCAAACGCTATCGCTAAAAAAACACGGAAAGAAGCTGATGATGAAGGAGAAGAGGCAGAAGCAGATCCTAAATCACAAACAGTTGCAAAATTTGTTTAAAGAAAACTTAAGAAGTTTTTGGTTTATATTTAGTGATTGATTGAATGAATTGAATGAATGACCACATAATTGCTTGATTAGCTGACTAATTGAACAGCTATTAAACTGCTGAGTTCCTGGGGGTTAAAATAAAAAAAAAAACATAAGCAAAAAAGTTTTATTAACATATAGAGTTCTTATCGAGGAAAAAATAAATATATTTATATATGTACATATATATGTATATATATATATTTACTTTAAGATTATAGCAATTCATTCATTAATCAGTCCAAGGCAGCAAAGGGGTAAAATTTATATAGAAGCTCGAGTAAGGAAGAGATTTAGGAGTTACGTAACGTAAACAACGTTTGATAAGCTAAAAGGCAGATAAAGGACAGAAAGAGATAGAAATAGAGAGAGAGAGAGAGAGAGAGAGAGAGAGAGAGAGAGAGAGAGAGAGATGGAGATAGAGATAGAAAGAGAGAGAAAGAGAGAGAGAGAGAGAAAGAGAGAGAGAGAGAGAGAGAAAGAGAGAGAAAGAGAGAGAAAGAGAGACAGAAAGAGGAGGAGAAATATATAAAGAAAGAGAAGAGAGATAGAGAAAGAGAGCGGGAGACAGAGAGACAACGAAAGAAAGAGAGATGGAGAAAGAGAGACAAAGAAAGAAAAAGAGATGGAGAAAGAGAGACAAAGAAAGAAAGAGAGGAACATAGGGAGAGAGGAACAGAGAGAGCAAGAGAAATAGAAAGAGAAACAAGGAGAGAAAAATATATAATAATATATATTGTAATATATAGAAGAGAGACATCGAAAGGGAGAAAGATAGTGAGCTCGAGAGATAGAAAGGGAGAAAGATGGTGAGATCGAGCGACAAGACAGGGAGCGAGGTAGAAAGAACAGAGAAGGCTAAAGACATACATATATATACATATATATATATATATATATAGACACAAATAGAGCTACAAAGAGAGAGGTAGATAGAGATGCAGAAAGAGAGAGAGAGGAAGAGACAGATAAAGATAAAGACAGAGAGAGAGAGAGAGAGAGACAGGCAAATAGAGATAGAGACCGAGATAAAGTGATAGACAACGTTTGACAGCATCAGAGTTTCAATTGAACGTATTCCAATCGAAACAATGTAACTATTATATCTATGAGAACTAATAAGCTTAGGAGATATGACAGAGAGAGAGACAGAGAAAGAGAGAAGATAGAGAGAGAAGAGAGACAGACAGAGATCGTCTTTTGAAGTGTTTTGTAGAGCCGATGACAGACGGCGCAAAATTGATACTAAAAGGTGTTTGAATTGTTGTGATTTCATCATCGCCCGATACGGCTTGACAGAAAAGCCAAATACAAATGACAACAGCAACAACAATAACAACAACAACAGCAGCAGTAGCAACAGCAGCAACAACAACACAAATAGCAACAACCAACATGGAAAAGTGGAATTTTCAAAAATGTATTTGAGATTTTTTTGTTGGCTTTTTTTTGGCAATGGCTACAACAACATAATTATGAACAGCAACAGCAGCAGCAGCAGCAACAACAATAATAAATATATAATAAACAACAACAAAAACAACAATAGCAACAACAACAACAACAATATGCTGCGACAACATTATCGTCACCTAGAGACAATATAATTGTAAATTTAATTTATGCACGCGCACCTAAATTTTTTAGCTCGTTTCAAGCTAGACTTTTTGGCCAAAAAAGCTTTAGGTGCCGCACGCAATCGACTGCTTAATACTCGCTCAAGATTTGATCATTTCGAAACTGCCACGCCCCCTGAAGCCAGTTATATGTATGCTCTGGGTAGTATAAAAGTCGCAAGTATATTCAAGTATTTTCAAATTCAAAACGTTTTACATTTGATGAAAGTTAAACAACTTTTAAGTAATTCCCGATTTGAAACCTCAATGATAAACGTATGCAAAATGTTTTAAGACTATTTAAATGGAGTTGAATTTTGTTAATGTTATTCAAATTTCAAATCTCTACCTGATGTACAAACAGACAGACGTACGTAGCACAAAACCAATATGCTCTTTTCACTTTGTGAGCGGGCATTAAAGCGTATAAGCTTTGAACGAGTTTCAGAAACATTTCGAGTTTGACAAGTGAAAATATTTTTACTGATTTTACACTAGCTATATATAATCTAAATATATATATTAATGCATATATAATACCTAGAATATATAGGCTTCTATAAGATATATACAGCTGTGTTCATAAGAATAGTAGTGCGACTGAAATGTTTGGGCAGCAAAATTTGGTCATAAAAATAATATTTTTAAAACAATTTGAATATGTTTAAGTATTCTTAATATTCTTTTCAAATTGTTTTCAAAATATTTTGTTTACTACAAAATTTTGCTGCCCAATATTTTACTATTATTTTGGTGAGCACTACTATTTTAATGAACACTACTATTTTAATGAGCACTACTATTTTAATGAACACTACTATTTTTATGAACACTACTATTTTAATGAACACAGCTGTATTTTCAGGTTAGTTTAAAGTGTTAAGAATTTTAACTCTTTAGAGTGAACATTTTAAATAAAAATCTAATTGCAAGTTGATTTTTTATATACATATATATATCTATAAATATGATATATGATATATAATACATAAATAGTGTCAAATTGTTCGTTTTTTTTGGCATCTAAATTTCGTATAAATTTCGCTGTTTGCTTTCGAGTCGAACGCTTTGGCACACAGACAAAGCACACGCACGCTTAATGCAGCTGCACTTAGTTAAGGCACACACACACAGAGAGAGAGAGACACAAGCACAGAGATACACAGATACACAGGCTAGTCCAGGTATTTCAACAATTTGGCGTAATAATTCTTTTGCGCTTCAGCACAAAACAAAAACAAAAATAAAAACAAAAAGAAGAAATTCAAATTCGAATTCAAATTCAAATTCATTTCCGTGCCAATGCCAATGCGAATGCGTTTGAGCTATTATTATTTTTAAGTTTATTATTATAAATTGTTGTTGTTGCTGCTGTTGTTGTTGTTGTTAGTTTTTAATGGCCAAGTGCATTGCAATTGGCGTAGCTGCTTTTGCTTATGGCCAAATGTTTTTAGCACCTTCGGCACATTTCAAATACATTTGTAGTGCGCTCTCTCTCTCTCTGTGTGTGTGTGTGTGTGTGTGTGTTTGTGTTTGTGTGTGTGTGTGTGTTTGTGTGTATATGGTTTATAAAGATTGAAGAATTTCTCTAAACGTTTTATGATTTTCTTTGGTTTTTGTATTTAGGATACGCAACGTACCGTTCCGGCTCACACAGATGCAGTGCAGCGGGCATCCAATACCACATATCTCTGTCCACAGACCACAGACTCTATATATACTATATATACTCTATCTCTCTATATATATATGTGCTCTATATACTATATATATACTATGTATATATATTTGTATATATGTATTTATCGTTGCTCTTATAGCTTTTGCGAAACGCGTTTCACGCACTGCGATGCGCCGCCTGCAACTGAAATAACGCTCTCTGCTTGTTGGCCCAGTCGCTTGTTGTTTTTTATTTCTTCTACCTATATATATATATACATTATATATATACATTATATATATATACATTATATATATTATTTGTTTTTAGTTATTTTTTTTTTGTTTTTGGTTTGGTTTGCTTACAAATTTTAATGCGAAAATGGCAAATTTATGAAAAGTCGCCCGCCCGGCCACCAGGCACGGGCATGGCCAAAATCGTTTTGCTCACTCGCTTGTCAATTTGATTGCCGCTGCCGCTTTGAACATTGATTATGCTAGGTGTTTTCGGCACTGCTGTATTTCGTATACCCTGTACACACACACACACACACACACAATTGGGTATATTGCTAACAAGAAGACAGCTGCTTACTGAAATTGACCACATCGATAAATATCGATATTAAGCTGTATGCTAAACTGCACAGAAATTGATCGATAACAACAACGTTCATCACATGCACTCTTAATCACTCTTCTAGCTCTTTAATTTGCCCTTTCGGCTGACAGACTCTCAAACTTATCTGCACTCTGATTAAGCAGATATCGATCAGCATCGATATCGATATACTATCTGAATGCAAAAGTACTTGCAGCATGCTACTATGTAGTAAGTAAGCATATAAAAACTTAAACAAAAGTCTAAGCAACTCACATTTAACACTCATTTAGCTAGTTTAGCATAACTATATAGAATCGATAAGTATCGATAACAGGCACTAGCTCATATAACAAACAACACATGCATATTTACATCACATCTTCTATTTAGCTCATCTAGACATTCATTTAACACGCGTTTTATACACTTTTAGCCAATCGATAAATATCGATATACAGTAGTATTTTAAGCTCACTCACTATATATAGCTGACAAACATATGCTACACATACTTAAGCACTTTTTAACTCATTTTTGGTCCAATTAACATGTTTTTTATAGAATCGATATATATCGATATCTATATAAAGTCACAAAATATTTCAGAGACAACATATATTAAATTGCTTTGGTTCTTTTTTACAGCATAGTTTGAGATTTTGCTCTTTTTCTTGCTTCACTCACTTTTAAATGGATCGATAAATATCGTTACTAACATAAATTTGTATCAAGCTTGATCGAAGACACTTTATTTGACAAGTAATTGAAAGAGATCATTTCAAATTTTAAAAGAATTTTTCAATGCGTTAGCTAATCGATAAATATCGCTTGCCCTTGCCTAGAGCCTGCTTTATTTGATAGTTCAACTTTCGTACAGTCAAATTGATCGATAACTTTAGCTAAATCAATATATATCGATAGCGTGTTGGTTTTAAGCCTGTCAATTGTAGGTTCTCATAGATCGAGCTTATATTACTACTATAATATAAACATATCACGATGAGTATCTCGAGTATGAAACTAACGAATACAGTAACAGAAAAAAGCTCAAGGCTGAGCACAGGGTATGGGCTAGTTGATCATTCAGGCTCTAGAGCTCGGTTACGTGTTTTGTTTTTAGCTAAATTTGTAAATCTTAAGTGAACAAATCTGAGCACTCATTCAGTTTTAGACAATTAATTGAACACCAGTCGTAATGCGTGTGTAACTGAGTGTGTGTGTGTGAGTTTATACAGGTGTGTGTGTGTGTGTGTGTGTGTGTATTGATTTGTTATAGTATTACTCACCGACGCCGCCTTTCCACATCCATGCTAAACTAATTGCTAAACGTCCTGTCCAATCTTCCACTGCGTCCTTCTCTCAACTGCCGCATGCAATTCGCCTCGCCTTCTGCTTTGGCTATATTGTGTATGGGTTTGAGCAGCACTGTAAACAGATTATAGATATAGAATATAGATTATAGATTATAGATATATATATTTGTATAGTATATAGCATATAGGGTATAGCTATGATCAAGCAGCAACTTCAAGTCTAGGGTTTGGGTTTCTAATTGCTTAGATCATCGAAATTTACTCGCTAACTCTCAAACTGCAATTACAACTATGACTATTGTGGTCTATTGTTGTACTAAGCATTTGTGCTATTTGTAATCAGTTGATTGTACCAAAAGCTAATGCTGAATCTACCAATGTACTAAAGTCTATGACAAGATCAGCGGACTTCTATAAGCCACTTCTTGTTACAGGTTTTTGTCTTTGCTTGGACATTAAATAAATTTACAATTTTTATGGCTATAAATTATTTGTAGTATCAGATGTATGTATCAGATATGTATGTATATATACTGTACCTAAAGTGGTACACATTAAAATATAACTAATTCTATTTAATATATGATTTTTTGAAAAGTTTTCATCTTTAGCTAACAATTATCTATGCATATATAGATAATTAATATAATATTAAATATAGATATTTATATATCCTATAATATTAACATAATTAAATAATATTTATACCTAATACTTTAAACTATTTTAATATTTTATATAATATTAATAATTTAAATTTAAATAATATTAATATTTAATACTTAAACAGGAAAAATTGCATTTCATTCAAGTCTTTACAATATACAAATTTCTTTAGTCTAATAAAAAATTATTTAAAAATTTTTAATAATTTACAAACTTATTTAAAAGGCCTTTACACTACACTGTTGCTTATAGCAAAGGTTCACTGTACTCTGACAAGCATATACACAGATATGTATATAAAGTCAGCTATAAGTGTGTGTCATTGCACATCTCTAGCCACAAAAACGAATATACCCCATTGGCAGCGGCTTGTGTACAGGGCATTATAAGCTACGATCACGCTGTGCTAGCTGAATCAAATGGCGGTGAGTCTTACCTGCTGCTAAGGTACGTCTTGAAAGCTGCACGAGGATTTTCGCTGCAAGGCAAAAACAATAAATATATATAAATAAATATATTAATACGAATTAGTTATAAATGAGAAATATTGCTAAATAAATTGAGTTTGCAGCTAACCTGAAGATGAAGCCCAGCTGGGCGCAGGAAAAACAATAAATGTTGTTAATGCTGTTGTTGTTGTTGTTGTTGTTGTTGTTGTTGTTGTTAGTGATGAGGTCACGAGCGTGTTTTTTGTTTTTGTGTGTGTTTCCTCTTGCTTTTTGTTGTGAACCACTTGAGGATTCAAATGGTCTGCGTAGCAGGAGCAGATGCAAAATGCCTAAGCGACAGCTTCGACAGCCGTCGGTAGCCAACGCCACATGCGGGCGGGCGGGCTGACAGAGACGTTGCGCGAGAGCCCAGGCAGGCGCACACTTATATATATATATATATATATATGTATATATATATAGATATATATCTATATATACTTATATATATTTATATATAATTATATTAATATATTTATATATAATATATATAATATATTTATATATATGTATGTGCCAATGTCCAGGTAAATGTGTTTGTAGTTCGCCTTGTCAATGGGCACTAATGTTTAAGTACTTGCACGATTGAGCTGTTCCGTTATATTTGTTTAGTTTATTTCATACACATATCTATTTTTCGCTTTTCTCAACTTTTTTTGGCAGCAAGTTTTTTTGGCGAAACAAGCAGCAGCAGCAGCAACAGCAGCAGCAACAGCAGCAGCAGCGACAGCAGCAGCGACAGCGACAGCAACAGCAGCAGCAGCGATTTCGTTGTGTTTGTAAACATGCAATGTGTGGCACATTGATTGTTGTTTGCGCTGCGCGCATGCAACAGTTGCAACAGTTCTTTTTCCTTCTTTTTTTTTTGGTTTACTTTTGGCTGGACGTAGCCGAGAAGACTTGGTTAAACGATTTTTTGTTTTGTGGATTTTTAACAGAGCCCAAATCCAAATGGCAGCGTCACAGCAAATTGTTCACCTATTTTACGATCACACTAAATTTTGCCCCGAAATATACCGAACTGGGCATTTTCTAGCGGCAAACGGTCACGTTTATATTTTTTAGTATTTTTTTCGTATTATTCGCTTAATATTTTAAATGAATGATCGTGTGGTATTTTCTCATGGAATTATCATTGACAGTTGCTGCGATTGTGCCTTACATCAATTCAGGCTTATAGTAATTAAATAATTTGATTATTAAACCAAAATATAAACATCGTTGTAATTAAATCGCATGAACCTAATCGAAAAAAGCTATTGCCAAATTATTTGTCGTACATAACAATCGAATAGAATTTCGATAATATACAAAGCAGCTCTAACAGTGCTCACAATGCCGATAGTTATTCGCAAAGTATATGCTTTTTATGGTATTTTGGCGACTTTGAATATGTTCACACTGCGACTTCGATCGGTAACACAAAGTTTATTCAAATAAATTGCGCCACATATTCTATAACCAATACGGCATAAGAGTTTATATAATATTAAATAGGTTATGCCATTAACTTGACTATTTTATACTGTACACAAAAATATATATAAATTGTATTTTAAAAAAACACGAATGCAATATAAAAACATTTAAATTTGTATAACTTTATATGTCATATTTATATTTTAAGCACTTAAATATACTTACATCTATATTATTATGTGATGATGATGTCCATGTGCTGAAATGCAGAATACTTAACTTGTGACGTCAGCGAAAGTCTAGCACATTACTTTTTGCAATCTTCTAGACATCGAATATGCGTAGCATGAGTTTATGTGCATGTGTGTGTGTGTGTGTGTGTACACGTTTGTGTGTGTTGTCCGCATAGCAGCACAGTGTAGCAAGAAGCGCTTTTTTAACATTGTTGCCGATTACTCAGGTTCGTGTAACATTCGGCTCTTGTCGGCGTCACAAAACCTGATTCGGTTTGTGTGTGGGGTGCAGTGGGTTAACACAGTCACACACACACGCAATGTATGCCAGCAAAGGGCTGTCCAGCCGATCGGCAGAGCGAAAAGAGAGAGAGAGAGAGAGAAAAAAGCATGAAGTAGAGAGCGATTTTGGTATTTGTTTTGGTATTTAGTGCTAGAAAACGACAAAAAAAACAAAAAGAACAAGCAGCAATTATTGTGCAGTTAACCGTTATACAGCGGGCAGCGACTGCGACAGCGAGCGCAGTAATCAGAGTCACAGTCAGAGTCAGAGTCAGTGTCAGTTGTGGCCGTCAGTCGTTAGACGCGTCTCGTTAGCCGTGGACACAGCAATCGCAGCGCAGCGCTTGGCATAGTCATTCATAAATCAAAAATAAAAGTATATATAAATCCGATTTGTTAACTAGCTGGTATAATACGCGCGCAGCTCTCACATATATAAATATATTATATATATACTGTTATAAATATATATATGTATATATGTGCACATGTATCTAAAGCATATAGCGTAAATCTATGCATATTTTTTGTCTTGTTTTTTTGTGACAATTCTAAAGACAAGATCGCTTGGCAGATCTTTACGAGTGTTGTTTATATACATCGTGTGTCTATATATATATATTTATCTGAATATCTGAATATCTATATATTTTTTTTCTTGAAATAGTTTTCTATTTATTAAAGTTCAAGTTATATTGTTAACAACAACAACAAAATGGTCGAGACCGTCGTCACCGTCGAGCGCACAACAACAACAACAACTGGCCCACCTGGCGGCAATCCCTCAGCCGGTGACAATGGCAACTTCTGGAGCGCCATTCGCTTGAATCTCGATTATTTTAAAACGGCGCCGGGCCTCATCAAGATAGTCCAATTGGTAAGTACATTGATACATGTGTGTCAAACTAACTAAATACATGCACACATACCTACCCACCTACATATATAGTACACCAAATGGCACTTAAGCTCACCGACGATGCCCTGCTCCCCACCCTTCCTCTCTCTGTCTCTCTCTCTCTCTCTCTCTGGCCCTCCTCCCATGCCCTGCCTTCTTGAACTGTCCCAAATAGCTAATTAGTACAACTTTACTGCAGTTGAGCATAGCAGACCGCTTAATACTCTTTTTCGATAATCGAAAATCGATTTTTGAGAATATATCGAAAACCTATTGAATCGATTTATCACATTTCTAACTGTATATTATGGCTCGAAGGTAGTTCCAACTGACTTTCCCACGCCCCCCTCACTCACTCACTCACTCCCGCCTGTTATATCTGCAAACTAATATGCTCTCAATACGTAAGTAGCCAAAGCACATGGAAACAACGAATATGATACGCCGCATCGCGTATACGCCGCATTGCCCGTCAACCCCAGCGATCACCCGCTCGCCGCCGCAATGCGTGCCGCCTACAGAGCTTATCTGTGTAAATTGAACTTTTATCTATAGATTTCTCAATGCCTTCTGTCAATTAATGCACATTTCACGCCAGCCGACCGCCATCATTGCCCCACGTATACCCTGTACAAATTGGAGCTGTGTGAACATTAAGGGTATTCCATCTATTAGAGAGATATATGTGTATATATCATTGTACAGCTCCATTTTAGTGTGTTTCTGCTCGATAAGAACGATAACGAATTAGCAATCGATCAAAATAAAAAATCGATATTGTTATCGATTATCACTAACATTTAATATCGATAACAATTACATTTTGGTGACTATTAATAATGATTAACAACACTTTTGATTTTTTTAAGCATCGATAACAGTTGTTATCGATACTTACTTTAAATCGATAAGTTTGACCAGTTTTATTCACGTTTAGCAGCAGCAAATAGCAGAAAAAACAGGGTATCTTGAAAACGTGTTAGCTTTTCTATATATGCCATTAGCTATCTATGGTTGAATGTTCGAGTGCGTGTGTGTTGAGTGTGTGTGTGTGTGAGTGTGTATGTGTGTGTGTCAGGATCTCATTAGACGGATAAGATAGGCACGCCAAAAGGGCACCATGTGAGCAGGGCATGTGGTCGAAAATTTGATTGCAATGCTAAATATATGTGTATATATAAATATATAAATATATATGTGTATATATATGCATATATATATATCAGTTAATGACTTTTAAATCGAGCATGTATTTTTTAGAAGCAAATTTTCTAACAAAAAAGCACAAAAAGAAGTTCAAATCGCACAGCTGTTCGATTTCACAGCTACTTTATATGGATGATATATATGTATATATAAAGTATATATATGTATATATGTATATATGAGCTGTATATATATATATATATTTATATATACATATATCTATATATATCGATATATGTAAGCCCAATTGCGGGCGCGTGGGAAGCCGCCACCAGTTAGCCAAGCGAATGCGGACAACCCACAAGAACCGCAATGAAAACATGAACTAAATTAACTGCAGCTATATATACATATATACTATACAGATATTATACTATATATATGCATATATACTACATATACATATGCACTGCACATAATTTGTATTTAAATTTTACGAAATATTTTCAAATTACTTTTCATTTTTGAAAAAAAATTATTTAAATGAGAAAAAGCACTAGAAAATATATACAAATATTTAAAAAATAAAAAAAAATTAAGAAATTAACTTCTTAAATTAAGTTAAAAAAATTCTTACTGCGCTGAGTTTCGAACCGGCAACTGCTTGCCTAACAGGCGCGCGCCTTGTCACTAAGCCAAGCCTCAGTAGTTGTGCAAGGAGAAAGGGGGGCAATGAAGGAAATGAAAGGAGTGCAAGGAATAAGGCGAATTGAAATACATTTAAATTGAGTTGCAAAAATATGAAATGACAAACAATGTTTCGAACAATTCTTTTTTTACTGTGCATATGTGGCCGTCCGCCCACAGGTGGCCGCCAACACGCGACCACAACAAGTACAGTCACAGCAACAACAACAACAATGTGTGACACACACACACACACACACACACACACACACACACTCACACACACACACACTCACACACACACACACACACACACACTCACACACACACCGCATTTGTTGCTCTAAGTTAAAAAAAAAACCAACGGTGAAAGCTAGATCAGGCAGCGATTGCTTTTTTTTTTGCGGCAAGCTTCATTGTCAATGCTAACACACACACACACACACACACACACACGCATTGGCAGTGTGGCACACGTGTGTTTTACCGTTAACAAGGACACACGCTCATTAATAATGCACACTTTTCCAATTATTAGACACAAATTGTGGCGAAAAAAAATCAATAGAAAGCCACATTTTGAGACAAACAAATCCGAGGCAATTATCCAATCATTATCCAAATCACATTAAGGCCTCTGTACTGGCCCACCTTGACCCTTGACCCTCACTTGCCCATCAAATATTCACCAGCTAATTGCGCTCGGCCCTCTCTATGCGATTCTCATGGTGTGGCCCATTGTAATTGCACCCAATTTGCTATTCCTTTGACGGAAAATTGTTGTTGTTGTTGTTTCGGTTAGATAGAACAGTTAAGCATTAAATGCACTTTTCGTTCCAATCTTATCTAGACAACTGATAGAGCAGCTTGAGCATAGATAGAGCCCATCAAGCACACACATGTCCCATAGAAAGAGGCTCGTGAGGAACCTTAAGTACCCTGGCTAAAACTGATAGATGATATATGCATATATATGATATATAAATTAGTTAAATTACGTAAATTTAGGCATAGTCAATTATGATAAATGATGTGCGAGGTGTGTTTGAAAAGTTTGTTTTTTTTTTTGTATTTTTTTTTTAAATTATTTTTCCCGCTCAAAGTAATCCCCAGCAGATATTAAAGACTTAGGATTTATGCCAAATTTTTGCTTGGGTTATTTAGCTGCTACTTCGATGCCTTCTTCTCAATCATAGCGTTTTTCTTTCATGGAACTCTTCAGTTTCGGGTACAAGAAAAATTCACAAAGGACCAGAAATTTGATACAGATTTTTCTCTTTGCTTTTTGATATTAATCAAAATCTGTTTTTTTTTTTTTTGTATATGAAACATTAAAAAAAATAAAATAAATTGCAATACTTTTTGAGCACACCTCGTATGCCATACACAAGAAGACATAAGATCAAATTTATATCGATTCCTGTTTTACTAACTATTTTTGAAAGGAACCGGAACTAGATTCATTTTATAGACAAGTTCAAACTAAGCTAGGAACTAGTTGCAAATATTTCGGTTTTTTGTATCTTTAATCTTTGGCCATCTATCAAATTGCAGCATTGGATTACAGTAAATTTAATAATAATTCTATAATATACATGCTTTATATGCTCCATTCGATTACCAGATTAGGAATTGGCCAATAATCCTGAATAGCCCTGTTTCAGGTGACTCATTTGGCCGCATTACTCATACGCAGCGATAACGGGGCGATAATGGACAGTGAACAAAAAAAACTTTGAGCAAAGATAACAATGAAATCCCCCGAGCATACTGTCAGACTATCTGTCTCACTCGCACACTCTGTCGCTGTCGCTGTTGCTGTCTTTGGCCAGGTGTTGACCAAGTGTTCGTCCTTTATTGGCTTTATTACTCATGCGATCAGTGCGGCGCTTAAGTTGGCCTTAGTTGCTTCAGTTGATATTCTATTTATGTGCATCTTATCGACCATCAAACAACAATAAACAAAACGATAGACCAGCCGCACCAGCCGGCCGCCATATCAGCGGACTATGGCTATAAGGGCGATAAGATTGCACGACATCAGTTCCAGTTCCAGTTCCAGTCAGCCAAAAGCTAACGGAAACTCTGCCTGTTGTTTTTTTTCTTCTTCTTTTTCTTTCTGCTTTTGTTTTTCCTAATAATGTTGGTCAAACATTTGTGCAGCGTGTTGACAAACCTGTTGTTGTTGTTCTTGTTGTGTACACACACACACACACACACACAGACACACACACACACACACACACACAGCTATTTATGTCGTGCCAGGGTCATTTGTAAGCATAAGCTACATATCTATATATGCAAATTGCGGTTGGGCACGATAAGAACCGAAATATTATGCCCACGACTTGATTTTGACTAATTTTAAAAAATATTTTGATATAGGCATTACGTAAGATCGGCCATATACCCGTATATATACAAAGCCGCCAGCCTCTTACATTGTTCAAATTTATAGTAGCCGCAATTATGAAACACACTCACACACACACACACACACACACACACACACACATTCTTTGTTGCTCTATGAATTTCTTGTTTCCAAAAGTAGCAGAAAACAAAAAGAAATATGCAAAATATGTGTATGTAATTTATAGGTTATGTTCAGAATGTTGACTAAGTGCCGAAGCGCTAGTGAGCTCATCTTAAAGTACAAATTGACACTGTCATAAACGTAAATTACGTTTTTGCTTTTATTTGTTTTTTAACCCGATTTCGTTTTCTTTGGTTTACATGCTGTTCGCTGACGTCATAAACTTGCATTAGAAGCGCGTTGAGTGTGCGCAGCAAATGTGGCGGCTGTAACCGTTATCTTTATTGTGTGGGTGACCATAGAGCGGCAAAGGCAAAAAGCCGACATAGCGCATCCCTATTACCGATATATTGTTATCGATGTTCATTTATATATACATACATACATACATACATACATATGTATGTATGTACATTTATACAAATGGCGCGATACAGTTACACAGCTTGTGGCTGTCATGCGCCATCGATCAAGCGATTTTCATGCTTCACAGGGCAAATAAAGCATTTGATTATTTAGCAAGCAGACGCATCAAAACTGAATATGATTCTGAATCTGATTCTGAATTTGGGCCAGTGTCTGGGCTATTGAAGCGTTAAGTTCTCTAACACAAATACATTTCCATAGCTAAATATATATGTATGTATGTATGTATATAAATATACATGCATACATATGTTTATGTATGTATATTGCGAACTGTGATATATATTTAAAGAAAATACATAATTGCCTACATATACGAGTTTTATTTTTATTTTTGAAACGTGATGACGCAAATTTTGCTGGCTGACTTTTGCGCAGAGTTGCCAGCATGTGCTAAAAAAAATAAATAAACCAAATGTCTGTGGTCAAGTGCAAGCTGCAAAGCAAATCATTGCAGTTCAATCAACTTTTGGGCGACAGATGGCGCTTTTACTGCACGCTCATAGATATTATGCGTGTGTGTGTGTGTAGCGGCGCATAAGAAAAACAAAACACAAGCGAAAGACAAACAATAACATAAACAAGAACCAGTTGACTTCAGTTGTTGTTGCTGTGTTACTAGCAACAGGTCGCCTTTGGCTTTGGCAATGTCTGCAACTTTCAGCTTTCACTTTTCGTCTGCCTTTTGTTTTAAGCAGCAATAACAACAACAACAACAACAACAGCACAGAAAGCTGCGTGCGTACGTACACCTGTGTGCGCGAATGCCGCCTAATGCTTATTGCTATTTAATTGCAAGCAAAAACACAACAAATCACAAAACTCAAATGGGCATGTCATCGAAATCTGTGTCGGCGCCCACACACACACACACACACACACGCACACATACACAGCAACTGGGCGTCAAAGTGCAGCGTTGCCATATTTATACACAGTTCACGAACTGGCTTATGAGTATATTGGTTCGTGGAATGTGCGCTTGACTTAATGAAAGCAACAGACTTATAATTTGGAATATGTGCATATGTAAATATAGCTGTATTATGGCGCCTATATTGAGTAGGTAGACTACTTATTACCCTATTCAAAATAATAGAAATGTATATTTGAAACATGCTCGCTTCTGTGCACAGAGTATCGCGCGGTCGTACAAAGAGTTTCTTACTTTACAGGTTCTCAGCTCAGCTCAGCTCGATTTAGTTATTTAGTATTTATGTATGGCAATTAACTGGTTGCGATTGTTCAATTGCTTAAGGTGACATCATGTCACCCAAAAACAAACAAAAAAAACCATTAAATGTCAATTGAGGAATTTGCTTGTGTGTTTTATATTTATGAATGGTTGGAATTTGTTCTTTTTCATTGCAGATATTGGGCATCATTTGCATGGCATGCGCCTCGCCCGCGCAGGCGGCGGCAACGAGCTTCTTCCTATTTGCCGTTGTCATCTCTTTCATAATTACCTTCTTGCTGATTGCCGCTTATTTCCTGGGCATACGCGAGGCGCTTAACGTGGCCGTTAATTGGATATTTTCAGTAAGTGTCACAGCTGGTCACACTTGAACTTTATCACTTACTCGCCCTATCTCTCTCTCTCTCTCTCTCTCTACCTGTAGGAGCTGCTGACCACTGCTGTGTTGACACTGCTCTACTTTATTGCGTTTATTGTGCAGCTGGCCAGATGGTCCGAATTGGATGTTGTCGGACGTGGCGCAAATGTAGCGGCTGGCGTTTTTGGTCTATTCAATTTCTTGGCCTATGCGGCGGGCACCTATTTCTTATTCCTGGCGCACAGATCGGGAGCCACGCATTAAAAGGGTTTCAACAGCAACAGCCGAGCAGCGATCTGTTCTGTTCGATAACCGATAAGCGGAACAAATTTTTTAGTCATGCGCACCCAAAAAAAAAAGAAAAAAAAATATTAAGAAAAAAAGAAGAAAATGAAAACAAACAAACAAACAGCAAGCAGCGCACCCACCACGAAAGCCAACATAGCGTAGTTTAAGATTTAAGTGCAATTTGTTTGGAGTGTTGTTTTTTAAATAATTTTTTATTGTTATATTGTCCTTTTTTTTTTGTTCATTTAAATCTAACGGCAGTAACGAATGAACGCTCAATTACAAGTTCGCTCAGTTCAAGTTCATGTTCTGACTCAGTTTGGTTCGTGTGCAGGCTCAGTTCGGCGCTTGCCTCGGCCCGCGCGACTTGATTTGTTTTTAATGTTAGTTTAATGCTTACCTTAACTTAAACGCAACGCCTGCTAACATGTAAGATGAACACATACAAGGCAACAGCAACAACAAACAAATACAACAAATAAGTTCAATAAATTATTCGTATTTTGTAACTGTAAAATAAATGTTATTTAATTCACCGCTGGTTGTTAACTTGACTATTGACTGGTGTGGACTATTGGTTGGCAACTTGACTAACGTAGCTGTATATAAATGTGTGCCGAAAACATGCTGATTGGCAACTAATATAGCAGACATAGAGTGGAAAGCCCGATAAGATAAATAGTAAATATGACGACTTATTCGCCGCTGCCAGGCAACTGGACAAACGTAGCTTCATGCATATGAACTGTACCTGCTTATTCGATGGTTGGCAACTTGAATAATGTGGGCAATTGTGTATGTATGGAAATGTATCTACACTGGTTTGCAACTTAACTATCGTAACAGATGCATACGATCAATAAATGTACCCTTTATGACGCTGGTTGGCAGCTTGACTAAGTGGGCGAAATTCACTCACTCGCCGCTGGTTTGCGACTTAACTATCGTAACAGATGCATACGATCAATAAATGTACCTTTTATGACGCTGGTTGGGTAGGCAGTAGGCGAAATTCACTCACTCGCTGCCGGCTTGCAACTTAACTATCGTGACAGATGCATACGATCAATAAATGTACCTTTTACGACGCTGGTTGGCAACTTGACTAAGTGGGCGAAATTCACTCTCGCCGCTGGCTTACAACTTAACTATCGTAACAGATGCATACGATCAATAAATGTACCTTTTACGACGCTGGTTGGCAACTTGACTAAGTGGGCGAAATTCACTCACTCGCCGCTGGTTTGCGACTTAACTATCGTAACAGATGCATACGATCAATAAATGTACCTTTTACGACGCTGGTTGGCAGCTTGACTAAGCGGGCGAAATTCACTCACTCGCCGCTGGTTTGCGACTTAACTATCGTAACAGATGCATACGATCAATAAATGTACCTTTTATGACGCTGGTTGGCAACTTGACTAAGTGGGCGAATTTGCTAACGGTAAATGTAGTTGTAAGCTCAGGGGCGGGGCAGATGAAATAAAAAGAAAATTTTAATTTTTTAAATGAATTTTAATATCCATTAGGATTTTTATGATGTTTTCTTGCACTTCAAATTTGGTTGACTCGTTCAATTTGTGATTTTTCTTTCTTTAAATTTTAAATTGTTACACAACAAAAAAAAATTGTTAACTTGTGGAAATTTCGATTCGATTGGATTTAACTTTTTGGAAATAAAGTCTGTTCTAGTTGCTGTTCTTCCTTTCATGTTTTTCTGTTGTTTTTTTTCGATCTGTGTTCTTTTTTTTGTTTTTGTTTTCATTTTGCGTGGCTGGCTCGAGTGGGTGGCGGAATGGTGAAGGCGAAGCTGAGGAAGAGGCGTCCACTGTGTCTACACATACTTCTTGAACTCATCGTAAATGGCCAGGACGAGAGCACCGCCAGTGCCGCGAATAATGTTGGAGAAGGCGCCCTTGAAGAAGGCCGGGATGCCCTCCTGCTTGGCAATCACCAGCCAACAATGTGCCGTATTTTTGTACATCATTTCCGATTTCTTGAGGCCCGACTGCATCATCATGCGACGACGCACCGTATCGAACGGATAGGAGGCTATGCCGGCTATGGTGGTCACCACCTGGGCAATGCCCCAGCTGACGTAGAAGGGTGTGTTCTTGGGATTTGGCAGATGGTCGCGACACGTATCGTAGAATCCAAAGTAGGCGGCGCGATAGATAACAATGCCCTGCACGGATACAACGAAGCCGCGATAGAGACCAATCAACCCATCCGACTTCACCACCTTTCGCAGACAATCGATCAAGCCATTAAATTCGCGCTCGCCGCCCTTGCCCACGTCAGCGGCCAATCTGTAACAGACGTTAAATAACGTATTTTGGTCAAATTTAGTTTAAAACAGACATTTCAAATGGACAAACGTATTTTGGTGTAACTTAGTCACAAGTTAATCGTGTCAAGTGGCAAGGCCACAAACCAGTGGCAAACACGAAAAAGCGGATGTACTAAGATATTTTAAGCGGACAAACGTATTTTGGTCAAATTTAGTTACAAGTGAATCGTGTCAAGTGGCAGGGCCACAAGCTAACTGTTGCCAGTGGCAATGGTAAACACGAAAAGACGAATTTACAAAGACATTTCAAATGGACAAACGTATTTTGGTCAAATTTAGTTACAAGTTAATCGTGTCAAGTGGCAAGGCTACAACCACGCAAGCTAACTGCTGTTAAATAATTGAGAAATTTACTTTCCAAACGCGATAGAAACATAATTTCTTTTAACCCTATTTTGCTAAAAGGGATTGTATTATGGCTATGCCCCATCTCCATATACACAAAAATATATATCTGTGTTACTTAGACATTTCAGCTTTTGCAACTTACCGCGTACGTGCAAAATCCAATGGATAGACGAAGCACAGGGAAGTGGCGCCAGCAGCGCCACCAGATGCCAAATTACCCATAAAATGACGCCAAAATTGTTTCTTTTTATCAACGCCGCCCAAGAATACCTAAATAACAAATAGAAAATACACAATTTTGTTACGATTCTTAAGACATAAAATATTCAAATCGAATCCGACACTCACCGTCTTGTACACATCCTTGAAGGCGAAGTTAAGTGCCTGCGTTGGAAAATATCGTATCACATTGGCCAAATTGCCGCGCCATAGAGATGAGTAGCCCTGCTCACGCGGAATGCGCACGAAGCAATCGATAATTCCCTTGTAGCGCTGATCCGATTGTATTTGTTTCGATACCTCCTGCACTTGGAGGATCAGTTTGACGCGCTCGATAGGCGCTACCGCCGTTTTGGCAATGGCAGCCGATACGCCGCCCATCATAAAATCGATTAGGAAGGATTTGAAATCGCCTCCGGGTTTCATGCCGCCGCCTTCATCGCCCATTTTGTTGAATTTGGTTTTGCTGTTTTTTTGAAGTTTCTTTTAGATTTCACGCCTGTTTCTGGTTCTATATCTGCTGAATTTTGTTTAAAAGGATGTTAAAGTCCAAAGAAGATGAAAAGTTAAAAGAAATTTTTTTTTTTTTTATAATTTTTTCCGAAAAATTTATGTCCAGAATAAAACCAGCTCCGTACAAAATGGGCTAATTTTGAAATGATACTGAACAAAATCCTACGATGTTAACTTTCTAGGCTACTTAGGCAGAGCAAAAATTTACAAATTTCACAATCCTACTTTGATCTGACAAAAACAATGTAATTCGACAAAGCTCGAGTGTTTTAATTCATTTTGTTGCCCTCCCCATTTACACGGCGAATGCGCGTGGACCAATCACAACACAGCTCGGTGTGGCTTTCACAGGCTGGTGAATTAATTGCCCAAGGTATTTTTTCGACAATTTCCCTGCTCTTCAAGCAATCGCTTCAATTTCCCACAGGCAAATAACGGTCAATGGACAAACTGTTTGTTGGGAAATTCAAGTCCGAAGCGGCAATGAGAATTTCACACATCTTTAATTTCGCATAGCCCGTCACGCTTTAAGCTGTGCGAGTGAGAGAGATCGATGCGAATAAAACACAATTGGTCTACTATTTTTATCAATTTTTATATTTTTAACCAACCGCAGGTTGATTTTTTGTTGGTTTGTTGTTGTTGTTGTTACTGCAGAGGCTAAAGAAATGGTTCTTAATATTTCTTTTTATATTGCGCACTCTACGTATATATGTACATATATACGATCAAACATTCTCGATCGGCAAAAGGGGGAGTGGGGCGACTGCTTCGTTGAGAACAGAGACAGAGATACAGACGCACCTGTGCTCTGCCACAATCACCTGTCGAACTTAACAAGAATGCTACTAGCTTATAACTTAAATATATGTCTAGAATGTTCGTCTGATATTGTTGTTGTTGTTGTTGTTGTTGTTTTGTCTCTTGTGTGTTGTGTTTGTGGCTAAGAGATTTGGCTTGTCCAGTCCGCTCCAAATATCCTGATTCCGGCTCCTTTTGCTTTTCTTACTGTTCTAGTTGGTGTTGGTGTTGTTGTTGTTGTTGTTATCTGGCCATCAAATGTTGTTTGTTTGCTATTTATGCAAGTGCAATTGAATTATATTCCAGTTATTATATATAATATAATTGTATAATTATATTGGATTATTTGCTGATGTTTCGCGCTGTTGTTCAATTTTTCTTCATATAATATAATTAGCTGGTAGTGGTAGTTGTTGTTTGTTTTTGTTTTGTTTTGTTGTTGGTTTTTGAATAATTTAATAATTAAATTTACAAGAACTTCTTGATCTCATCGTACAACACAAGCACGAAAGCACCGCCAGTGCCTCTGAGAACGTTGGAGAAGGCGCCCTTGAAGAAGGCACCCGAACCTTCCTGCTTGGCAATGGTGGCCCAGCAGTGCAGTGTGTTCTTATAGATGATCTCGGTGGACTTGCGGCCAGACTGCATCATCATGCGACGACGAACAGTATCGAATGGATAGGACACAATGCCAGCAACAGTTGTAACAGCCTGAGCGATGGCCCAGCTAATGTAAATGGGTGTGTTCTTGGGATCGGGCAACATGCCGCGGGCGGTATCGTAGAAGCCAAAGTATGCAGCACGATAGATGATGATGCCCTGGACAGAGACACCGAAGCCGCGATACAAGCCAACAATGCCGTCACTCTTGAAGATCTTGGTCAAGCAGTTGCCCAGACCGGTGAATTCACGAGCGCCACCCTTGCCAGTATCAGCAGCCAAACTAAAAATGGAACACGTTTGATTATATAAATATGTCAAAAATATATATATGTATTTATATATCGTTATTTACCGAGTACGCGCAAAGTCCAATGGGTAGACAAAGCACAAAGAGGTAGCACCAGCAGCACCACCAGAGGCCAAGTTGCCCATGAAGTAACGCCAGAACTGGGTGTTCTTGTCAACACCACCCAAGAAGACCTAATTGGGCGACAAAGAAATACAATTAAAGTGAATCATATATACAATAGATATTGTAGATGTTGTTAGGCTTGCTTACCTGCTTGTACTTGTCCTTGAAGGCAAAGTTCAGAGCCTGAGTTGGGAAATATCTAATAACGTTGGCCATGTTACCGCGCCAGTATGAAGCAAAACCTTGTTCCTTTGGAATGCGGATAAAGCAATCAACCATACCCTTGTATTGCTGATCGGGGGTGATTTGTTTCGAGATGTGCTGAACCTGCAGAAGCAGTTTCACACGCTCGATGGGTGCGACGGCAGTCTTTGAGACAGCTGCGGAGATGCCTCCAGCAGCGAAGTCCTTGACGAATCCAACAGCATCAAAATCCTTGCCCATTTTGCTATAAACAACAACGCAAAGTTTCCAAAATTTTAACAACAAATTCTTCAACTTCTCCTCCACATCATCAACATCATCATCTTCATTCTTTCTTCTTCTTCTTCTTCTTCTTCATCATCCATTTCTGTTCGTCGTCATTTGTGAGGTTAGGTTTATGATTATGATTTCATTTTTTGTTTACTTGCGTTTTATGTTTTCTTATGATTCGTATATATATGAAGCACATTTCACTTTGTACACTATTTTAATATTTACAGCCAAATTGTTAGCCACCACAACCAAATGAAAATATGTTTAAAACATGCATAAATGTAAACAAAACGATAACGTTTAGCGCCCAACTTAACGTGTAATCGATACGAATCGTTACACAATGAATCGTTGCCAACTGCAAAGTATCGAGTAGCTTATCGATGAGTAACTCAAAGATCGATTACATGTCAGTTAAGGCCGCTTTTTGCACGGGACTTTTTTTTTTTTGTATAAGCGAGGGAAGAGGATGCGAGGTGTGTTAAATGAATAGATACTTAAAAACTAGATTAAAATTGTTAGGCATGCACAAATGATTAAGTTATAAACAAAATGGAGATGTTATTTAGCAGCAGACGAGCTTTAAAATATATCGTTCTTCTAGACAAACAATTGCGCTTTGCTATGTTATCTAAGCTTTCGGCATTTTAAATGTATATATGTATATGTGCGTGCGTGTGTGAGTGTGTGTGTGTGTTAATGATATACAAAACATATACAACAAATGGGCGATTGACACCAGCTACGTTATTTATTTTTTTGTTGCTGTTGTCAAGAGAGTCTACAATGGCTTTTGTCGTTGTACTGGTGCGTCTAATGTAGTTTTTTATTTCTGCCTATGAATCAGTTTTGGAATTAAAAGCCCCAACTGCCACGTATTTAAGTGGCGTAGCTTTTCGTATATGCAACTGGCACATTGACAAACTAGCTGCACACCAGACTGAGTTCTGTTTGAACCGGTAATAATAAAGACTAATAAACGCTTACACTCTCAATTAAGAGCAAACAAACTCAAGAGTCAAATCCATTTTACATTTTTTGTTTTGAAGAGTCGTCAAAACAGTTACGTGGCAGCACTTACACATATTATGCCACATTTTGGCAATGAGCACATGTTTTTGTAAGCGTGTGTGGGTGTATGTGTGTGTGTGTGTCCACATTGCATAATTTAATCGCTTGTATAACACTGAAGATGGCGCTGTCAATTCTATTGAAATGCTTAAGAGTAAACACCCATGCGAACTGCTTGGTGTAAAGGGGATGGCTAGCTACCATGCATATGTGCCAATGCTCTTCTCGCAGGCAACTGACATTGACCAGTGTCAAAGAGAGAAAGAGCGAGAGAGCTTTCTTTTCGTGCTCTTGTATTGTTAAATTTAGATTTCAAGTGTAGAAATAATAGCAGCAGCAGCAGCCAAAAAATTGTCATTGTGATTTGTTTTTGTTGGTGCTATAAAATAAAATTAGCAGGCGCCCAGTCTAGGCCACTTTTCATTGACGAAAACCGCTTTTATGTAATCACTTTGCGAAAGAGCTAGGCCAGTGTCATTTAAGAGAGAGAGACAGAGAGAGAGCGCGCGTGCAAGAGAATTTTATTGTTGTAGGCGGAGGTGTTGTGGGCAGCAGCAAACAACTGTAAAAAGCGTTGCCCTGTTATCTAATCTCTCCAGAGGCGCTGCTGATTAAAAGAGCTTTTGCAAAGAGCACGCGTGACCGTGATGTAACAGTTTCATTCTCGACTGCTCAGCAAAAAAAAAAAAAAAGAATAGATATTGAAAGGCGGAGTTGGGGACGAAGAAGAAGAAGACTGGCACGTGTAACGGTTTTCTTGTTTATCGCTTTGAACTTTGCTTGTGAACGAAAAAGTGTTGAGGTTGCCACCCCATTTCGATTGCATAACTGTTTTAATCGAGCACGAGAAAAAAAACGTTTCAATTTTGAATATTGTTTAAACAATTGATGTTTGATTTTAAACACAATATTAAGCTGCTGTTCTCATATATTTTTGCACAATTTCCAATTGCTTTAAGCCTTGGCACACGTTTATGTAACAGTCAAAAAAAAAGAAGAAGAAAGATAAAAGTTGCTTTAGGCCAGGCCAAGTAACTAAAAGCCAACCAAATTAATTCACCAATTGCTTGCTAATTATTTATATTTCAGTTATTGTTATTGACTTTGATCGAGTTGATTCAGTTTTAGATTTATGCATTTGCAAATGCATTTAATATGTAATACGTACAATTTGTTTGTGTTTCTTTTTTATCACAGCACCGAAAAAAAAATTAATTTATCTGTATTCCTTGCGAAATCAAAGGTCTGCACCGGACGGCAACTAAATTGCTTGTGAATAGTAGGAACAGCGTAGGCAGCGAGCTAGCCTGCGCTGCTTAGCAGCAGCAGTCAGCTGCTGCTGCCTCTGCCGCTGCTGACTGAGACTGCGACTGCGGCAGATTCAAGTTCACGCTCTCAGGCGTCGCAGTCGCAGCGCAACAGTTGCGAGAGAGAGAAAGAGTTGGCGGCGTCGTATAACGGTAAGCATATTGAGAGACAGTTGGCAACAGAGACTAGACACTCTGACACACAGACAAAGCTTCTGCACGTGTGCGCAAACGCAAATACCAAATGATCGAGAGAGTGAGCGAGAGAGCGAGCAAGAGAGAAGATCTTATCTACATGCATATCAATGTCTGTGTATGTGAAACAGAACAGCGATAGCAATGAATTCAATGCCAATAGCGTTGCATAACACCGTTAGGCTAGCGCTGATAATCAGTTCATACATATTGAGAGAGAGAGAGAGCGAAATTATGGGCCAGACACTCCGATAGGAATAGGAAGTGAGTATAAAGACAAATTTAGATATAAAATCAATCTATTGCCAATGAATATTGGCCTAAAAACAATGACAAAAAAAAAAAACAAATATAATAATAAAACAATTGTTTTTCATTTACCCCTTTCGAGGTTTGCAGCGCCTTCACAACAGAAGAAAAAACTGAATGCTTGCCAAAAATGTAAACTTTTACTCAGTTGGCAACGCGCCGACGAAAACAACAGCGTCGGCGGCGTTGACGCCCGCGTCAACAGCGTAGCATGTGACTTATGGAAATTTTGACGCATGTGCGCCGCCGCGCTCTCTTTTGCAGCACTCACTCGCTACTCGCTACTCTTCGTCGCCTTCGGACTCTCTTAAATGCGAAGTCACAGGCCGATTTCTTTGTAGGCGGAAGGCAGTGAAATTGAAGTCAAATAAATGTGCGTACTGCGATTAGATTAAATAAATACCGCTAGCTCAACTCACTCACACATACAGCTATTTTTATATAAGCAGCAATTTTCAAGGTCTTCTAATCGCTGACAAATTACATAAAAAGAAATTCACGCTGGACGCGCACTAATTAATGAGAGCGACCAAATTGTGGCAGCGTGCCAAAGCGAAAGATGCAGACGTGAAGTTGCTGCGTACTAAAAATCTAATTGCGGCTTTTTAAAAAAAAACAAGACAAACAAAACAAAAATAGATTCAAGTGCAGCTAAATCCGTTAAATGGGTTAAGTACAACAGTGCACAGCATAGCATATATAAATAGGGACTTTTTCTCTTCGTCGGGTGGTGCCAGACGGCAGACAATCATCGCATAAACAATTAGTCGCGATCAGCAATTTATGCATAAAATTTCCACAACTTCAAATGCTGACGCATCAATGAGGGCGGCGATTTGTTTATCGTTTGCCAATTCGAAGAAGCTTGCATAAACCGTAACGAATATGAGAAATCGCAATTTTAAGACGTTTACGTAAATGCTTGTGTTTCACAACATTTGCCAGGACGTTTAACGATGTATGTTATCGCTGGCGGGCATCGGGTTAGAAAACGCCAAATGCAAAATGGCGCTAAAAAAGGCCAAACAAAAGGGCAAAAATAAATACAACAAATACAAAATCACATGCGGCATATTAACATGACGCGTTTGCTCCGCTGACGTCATGAAGAACAGCAGCCGCAGCAGCAGCAGCATCAGCATCTGCCGCTGCTGTTCATAACCGGTTCTAGTTTTTGCAAGCAAGCAGGTAAAATGTAAAAGTATATTTTTTTGAGGGTTCGAAAATCAACAATAAAGCGGTCATTGGTCAATGGTAAAAGAAATGTGCTGCTAGAAATTTGAAGAAACCAGAGAATATAATGCAAAAAAAAATACACTGAAATACACACATACACACACACACAGGCATTCACAGTTGCTGTGAATCTTGCGCGTGTAAATGGCATAGCGTGTGAGTAAGTGAGAGAGCGCGACAAGCACATGGAATTCGTATGAATGCTCAACTACATCTGTATGCGTGTGCCGCATTTCTACACTTTTAATACAAAAGAAAAAATAGTGAAAATTCTGCACATACAATATACATGTAAAAAAAAAAGTGGATATTCAATTAGATTCATTACAAAAGCAGCTGTTGCAAATTGTGCACAACTGTATACGTGTGCCTGAGTGTATGTGTGCACGACAGTTTGCTTGTGTGGCACCGTTTTTTTTTCTTTGCTCGCTTTCAACTTTTTCTTGCGAAAATTTTTTTTTTTAGGTTAGAACTCGTGAGCGTTCTTAACACACTGCAGGTGTGTGTATGTGGGTGCATTAAAAAAGAGGACACAGAGACACGGACGACAGTTTTACCTTGTGACTTATATTAGACGCCGAATCTCTGCAGCCTTCAATTAAACGTTGCTTTTGCTTGCAAATTATTTTGTGGTTATGTAAGCACAATTTATGAAGCGCCTTTTGCCATTTTTATATATACAAAAAAAAAATATATATACATTTTGTTAAGAACGCCGTAGTGTTTGGCTACAATATAGAGTTAGATTCAATACACCGGAAAATCAAACCATCACCGACACATAAAAAAAATTTAGCACATTACATAACTTAAATCTAGTGCAAGGTGAACGTAAAGAAAAAAATCAATGGCAAATTTTTAATGAATGCACTGTCCGATTTTCATTTTTGTTTTTGTAGCAGAACGCAGCAAGATAGAATTAAGAATTGTATAAAAGAAAACCACAATACCTTCAGTTATTAAACTTCTTACAAAAGCCACAGAATAAAAACTTCTTTTGCAGAATAGAATTTCCCACTTGGCGTTGAAACTAGCCGCGTGCTCACTTAACGAACGCAATTCGTGAAGTGTTCGTAAAACGTGAGCAGTGTGGTAAACTATCGGGCGGCCTGAAATGCATTAGAAATCGATTATGTAGATAGCTATCGATGATTATTGCGATATTTTGAATATATATATAATGGACAACTCAAAAATGGTTTAAAGATAGTAAGTAAAAATGTAATGCAATAGAAAATATTTATTGTATATAATGATTATAAATATGAGTTCTTTCACTCATATATACATGGTTTTTAATTGAAATGTTAGACACGATTTAAAAACAACACTTTGTTTTCCAGGGTTGTAAGGAAAACACTAGTCGATAAACAAATTCGTTACTGTTCTCTGACAATCAAAAGTTTTTTGTCATTGTCAAACACTAAATAGAAAAGTTGGGAAAACGTGCGAGTGCGTGACTATTTTGCTAAGCTCTCTGAAATAGAAAATTTATTGAAATTTATATTTGCAACTTTAGAAGATGAGTGGTCGTGAGGGCGGTAAAAAGAAGCCACTGAAGGCACCCAAGAAGGAGGGCAAAGATCTCGACGAAGACGATCTGGCATTCAAGCAGAAGCAAAAGGACCAACAAAAGGCGCTCGATGCCGCCAAACAACAGGCAGCCAAAAAGGGGCCCCTTGTGGGCGGTGGCATCAAGAAATCTGGCAAGAAATGATGGATGATCGCAACGCATAAACATTTACTACCTTTTTTGTTGAGAGAAATTCGTTTGTCAACACTCATACACACAAACAAACACACGCAGGCACACACACACGATGCAAATTGCATTTTGCAGGAAAATTCAGTTCTCGTCAAATGTAAATTGACCAAAATTGAACGTTTGAGCAGTTTAAATAACTAATTTCTCTTTTTATACTTACGATGTAACACAAATAGCGCATTAAATCTTGTAATAAAGACAACAATTAATGCCACATTTTGTTCAAGTTTGCTTAGAGAGGGGGGCAAGGGCGGAGCTAATGGTGGGCGAATGTCGCCAGCTCTTTAGATATCGAATACATAATTCTGCCATATATATATATATATAACTGTATAATATATCGTGCTATGTATATGCACATTCGTGTCACGACACGCACCCAGCTATGGAATAATGCGTAGTTTTTTTTATGTATTATATTTTTATTTGTTTATAACATTTTTTGGTTTATTGCTATTCAATAATTTCTTTTCTCTTTCTTTCTTAAGCATACGGATAGCTTGCCTGTGTGCCTGGCTTCTGCACTGACTTGGCTGCCATTTCACAAGCGAATTTAATGTGATCCGCTAGTCGTTTGCCCGGAAAGCGGGCAATGCTGTTGGCCAATGCGCCAATGAAGGCATCTCCAGCACCCGTTGAGTCCACCACGAGCTCCGAGGGTATATTTGGAGCAGGAATCAGTTCAAATTTATAAGGCGCCGACTTCGATGCACAGACAGCGCCCAGTTTACCAAGCGTGATGATTACCGTATTGGCGCCCATCTCAATCAGACGCACCATGGCTATAGTTGCCTCACTGTAAAGCAGAGAATCTATTAATATACATATACAAACACATAGATAAGCATGTTGTATATACTTAATACTAATGATCTTTTGGACGCCCATCATGATGGCCGCCTCCGTCTCGTTGATGCACAGAATTGTCGGCAATGTGAGCAGCTCCGTTGGCGTGTGCTGCAATGCTGGGGCCGCATTCAATATGGAGATGCCATTGAAACGACGCAGTGCCGCCAACGTGGCCTCCACGGGCGTCTCCAGCTGACAAACCAGCACCCTGGCATTGTCGAAAAGATCCGATGCAGCTGTCACATCGCTGGGACTGAGCAAATTGTTGGCACCCACCACGATAATGATGTTATTCTCGCCACCTTCGGAGACTGCAATTTGGGCTATGCCCGTTTTTTCGCCAGCTATCTTCTGCACATGGTCAATGTTCACGTTTTCGTCACGCAGCTGTTGCAGATAGTCGTCGGAAAAGGCATCCGATCCCAGTTTGGCAATCAAAGCTGTGCTGGAGCCCAGGCGAGCAGCTGCAACACATTGATTGGCGCCCTTGCCACCGAATCCTATATCAAATTTACTGCCATGCAGCGTCTCACCGGGCAGGGGCAAGCGAGGCGTATAGCTATTAAAGTAAATAGTTAGCTATTGGCAATTCTTGCAGCTCTTTGTATTCTTAATTCATTTACCATAAAAAGTCGACGATTGCCGAACCGAAGACGAGCACATCAAGTGGACCATTCATGTTGCTTGGGTGTTTTTTTTTATTAAATGTGTGATTAAATATGTGTGTATGTGCTCATCTTAAGTGTCTTATTTACCTGTGATAATTCGCAATACTTTCAAATGCAACAGACGATGCTTATCAGCAGTAATAGCAAATAATGCTACTCTTTGCGTTGGATTTGCGTTGCCCCGCCAAAAGCTGTCAGCGACTGAGCGTTGGTCAAATGTGTGCGATCGATATTGCAACTATCGATGATCGCAAACATCGTATTTGAGAAGCTTTGAACTGCTATAAACTTTTTTTATAGCAGAAAAAAACTCAAAATGATTATAATCGTTAAATATAGCTATAAATATAGAATGTATTTATTATTAATAAATATTTTAAAAATAAGAACGTTAGATTTTATCTAGCAACATAAAATATATTTAATATATAAATATATTAATTCACAAAAAAAGCCGTTACATTAATGATCGAATAAAGTACCCACGATTATCGCTATCTACCTACTATCGATAGCTGCAAACATCGTTTTACCACTAACCATACAACACATAGATGCGTCAACTAGAACAAAGTTATTCCACACTGAAAAACTTGTGCGTGGTGGACCACTCAACTTCGTATTTGCTCGGCTCGGTCGGTTTAGGCTCAGCCAGTAAAAATATGGTCCGGCAAAATCAGTGCGCTGCGAGCGCTCAACCGAAATGGTCACATTCTCATATAAAGAACTACCATATGCTATTTTTTCCTTACTCTCTCTCTCTCTCTCTGCTCTCTCAAGTACATATACACGTATGGCGTACACACAACCAGCAGCGTACCCAAATTGAAATTCGTTCGTCGAGACGTTTCATTCTTTCCCTTCTGAGAGAAGAGTATACCAAATTGTTGAAAGGGTGTGCCATGCTCATGCAAAATGTTTACAATTTCATTATTATTTGTGTGAAGGGTATGAAAGCGTTGGTGCGCTTAGCGAATATGTTTTTGAGACCAGCATGCACACACATACACAGTCCCTTGCTTACATACATATATGAGTATTTGTGTGCGAAACTCTTGCTGCCTGTGGTTGCTTGATTTTGTGGACTGCACACACACATTTGCATATTTGTGTGTATGTTATGCGATGATCGAAATTGTCGAGTGTCCGCGATTCAGTCAGTAGTTTGTAAATTTTGTATGGTTTGAATTGTAGAGTGAATGAAATGAGCATTTATGACCTGCAAGTCATTTTGGCAATATGAAGTATAGCTTGATGTAGTCTGGCACCTGTGAATACATAGACGCAACTAAATCTTTTATAGTCCACTACCCGATATATTTAAAAGAATTAAATAAACCTTTTAGTAAATGCATTACCATAATTTTTCGATTTGAAAATGTTTATGTACCTATTTTATTAAAGTATGGTCTAATATCGATATCTGTAGATACATTTATATACTTATATATTGTACATACATATATGCAGGTGTAAGTATGCACATATGTACACACATATGTGTGAAGCGCATTTGGAAGTCCACAAGATCGAACAAAACCCAAAATCGTTCACATAATTCTAAATACCCCACACGCCAAAGGAAATGTACTAATATAAAAATGTGTGTGTGCAGTTCACAAAATCAAGCAACCACAGGCAGCAAGAGTTTCGCACACAAATACTCATATATGTATGTAAGCAAGGGACTGTGTATGTGTGTGCATGCTGGTCTCAAAAACATATTCGCTAAGCGCACCAACGCTTTCATACCCTTCACACAAATAATAATGAAATTGTAAACATTTTGCATGAGCATGGCACACCCTTTCAACAATTTGGTATACTCTTCTCTCAGAAGGGAAAGAATGAAACGTCTCGACGAACGAATTTCAATTTGGGTACGCTGCTGGTTGTGTGTACGCCATACGTGTATATGTACTTGAGAGAGCAGAGAGAGAGAGAGAGAGTAAGGAAAAAATAGCATATGGTAGTTCTTTATATGAGAATGTGACCATTTCGGTTGAGCGCTCGCAGCGCACTGATTTTGCCGGACCATATTTTTACTGGCTGAGCCTAAACCGACCGAGCCGAGCAAATACGAAGTTGAGTGGTCCACCACGCACAAGTTTTTCAGTGTGGAATAACTTTGTTCTAGTTGACGCATCTATGTGTTGTATGGTTAGTGGTTTTACGCTTGTCGCAGCGATTACAAGTGCAACTGGCGTCAACAACCGCTACAAATATCGAAAAGGCTGATTTCCAAGAATTTTTTGAATTCCAAAACTATGTCGTTACCAAGAATAACAAATATTATAAGACTGGCGCCGCGGCTGGCTGGTGAGTGTGACCAGCTGTCAATTTGTTGCTGGTGATGATCGTTGCACGCGCAAATTTATCATTCTTTAACTCATTAAACCCGAGTCCAACTGGCCGGTGCAAAGTCCAAATCATCTGTGGCAGCAACAACAGTTAGAGCAGTATTTCTTGTTTGCTTAAACCTTGCACCATTTTACCATTGCTAGCCATGCAGCCGTATCGCAACAACAGCAGCGCCCAGGCTGCCAACGAGGTGGCCGCACAGTTCAAAACGTTGGCCATTAGCTCACCGAAACCTTTTGTCTTTCATGTGGAGCTAAATCGACCCAAAAAGCTGAACGCTATCAACAGGGAGATGTGGCTGTAATTATATATACATGTGTGTGTGTGTGTGTATTACTACAATCTTCCCTCTCTCTCTCTCTCGCTCTGCAGCGAGATCCGAGCCTGCTTTGAAACTTTGGGCATCAATGCGGACTGTCGCGCCATTGTACTCTCTGCTGCAGGCAAGCATTTCTGTGCCGGCATTGATCTGTCCTCTATGATGGCCATGGGTGAGCAGCTGGCTGACTACGATGATGTAGCACGCAAGGGCGTTGTACTCGAGCGCACCATAAAGGTGTATCAGGATTCGATTACGGCTGTGGAACTGTGTCCCAAGCCCGTCATAATGGCCGTGCATCATGGTTGCATTGGTGCTGGCGTTGATTTGATAACCGCCGCGGACATACGCTACAGCACACAGGATGCCTTTTTCCAGGTGAAGGAGGTGGACATTGGCATGGCGGCCGATGTGGGCTCACTGCAGCGGCTGCCCAAGGCAATTGGCAGCCAATCGCTGGCACGCGAACTCTGCTTCACGGGTCGCCGCTTCGAATCAGCCGAGGCGGAGCGCAGTGGCTTGATCAGTCGTGTATACCCGGACAAGGAGTCGCTGCTGGCGGGTGCCATAGCGCTGGCCGCAGAGATTGCGTCCAAGAGTCCCATAGCCGTGCAGACGACCAAGGAAAGCATGGTCTATTCCCTAGAGCATACCAATCAGCAAGGACTCGATCATATTGTAATTATATATTTATATATAGAGAGTTATATATGCCATAAATGTTGTTCTCTTTGCAGCGCATTATCAACAAACTGAATCTGCAATCAGAGGACTTTGCCCAGGCGGTAGCCGCCCAGCTGACCAAGGATGAGAAGCCAGTATTTGCTAAGCTTTAACGAATCAATACTCTATATGCTTGAACAATAATATATATTCTTTCTACTACTTTATATACTCTTTGTACATTGAACACTTGGCGTATACGCAATATCTACTTACAACTTATATGCATAGATATATATATATATATATCTTCATGTACATATATATCCTGTTTATATACATATGGATATTTAAGAACTAAATTATGACTAGGAATTTTGTGGCAGTCCATTTGGGTTGAGAAAAACTATTTGAACAGATCCTCCAATGCGCGTCGCTCCTTGACACAGCTGGCGGTCAACACCTCCACCTGGCCCTTCTCATTGATCAAGACATCATCCTCGATCCGTATGCCAATGCCACGGAATTCAGCTGGCACATCTGTGCGCTTCTCATCTATGTAGATGCCCGGCTCGACCGTGAACACCATGCCTGGCTGGATGCGTGTATTGCGCGGCACATGGGGCGTATCATGGACATCCATGCCCAAATAGTGGGAGACATGATGCGGACAGAACTTATAGCCCTGCGTGGCCAGCTCCTTGTAGTCGGTCAAGTGCTTGGCAACCAAACCGATTTCCTGCAGATATTTACCCAACTTATAGCAAGTCGTTTCGAATAGTTGATCCAAGGTCTCGCCGCCTGGCTGCATTATCAGCTCTACAAATGCGAAATAAATTATAGAAAACAATTTGCTGAAGTCTACAGATATATATATCTACCGATAATCTCCTTTTGCAGCTGCTCCATCATGTCGTAGAGCGTGCGCTGCGGCTCTGTAAATTGTCCGCTGACCGGCCAGGTGCGTGTTATGTCGCTCGTATAGCCGCCATATTCACAGCCCGCATCCATTAGGAGCAACTCCTGCGGCTGCAGTATCTGTGTATTGTTCACATAGTGTATAACGGTGGCATTTCGGCCAGCTGCCACAACTGGAGGATAGGCCAAGTAGCTGGCGCTGCGCATGCGGCATTTGAAGTCAACGGCCGCATATAGCTGATGCTCCGATTGGCCGGGACGCGTCTCGGCCATGACCTCATTGAATGCATTCGATGCTATCGAACAGGTGCTACGCATCAGGTCCATTTCGGCAGGTGATTTTATCAATCGCATATTCTCCACGAACGTACAAACGGGCAAGAGTTGGGTGTGTTCGCTGTTGCACACTTGGAGCATGGCATCCGTGACATTTGCCTGCTCCGATTGATTCAGATCAAACCACAAATGTGGCTTCAGCTGATTGAAGCGTGCAGTCAACGTTTGATGGAAACTGTCGATGGGCAATGCCTCCTGAACGCCAAACAATTGCACCGCATAGTCGGGACCAGTGCGTGGCCCATCCCACAATTCAGCATGCGGATCCTTGGGACGCATAAACAATATGGATTGCACCGTGCCAGACTCATCGATGGTCAGCAGAAGCACCGAGTCTGGCTCCAAGCAACCGGTTAGATAATAAAAGTCCGAATTCTGACGAAACACATAGGGTATCTTGCCGCTCATATACTTCTTGCAAGCGGCTCCAATGACCAGCTAAGGGATATACGATGTGAATGGGTGCATCTATGACAGATGGCAGTCTGGCCTTACCATGTGCGCCCTGGAGGCGCGTCCATTGAACTCGTTCCCAAAGCCTTCCGCATAGGTTTGAATGCCTTCCATCAGCCGAATGCGTCTTGTTTGAAATTCGGCCTGCTCCACGCCGGGCACCAGTTCGTGCGGCTTTATCAAGTGCGGATGCGTTGCGCTTGTTGGCTGGCCCAAAGCACGCAGACCATTTTTGAGCGCATCGGCCAGGCTGCGCACTTCCTCGGCCGTTATTTGAGCCTTGCACATTCGAGTCGTTGAGTATGTGGAAAATTTTGGTTGGTTGCCAAGTGCGCGCAGCAGGCAAAAACGTGGCAGGCGTTTTAATGCAATCATAACGTTGATTAGGCAATTCAGCGAGTTGTGTGTGCTATGCGTACGATAGGCTTTCTTTTTTTTTCTTTTTGATAATTTTAAATAAACAAATATGCACAAAATTTGTAAATCTACGGCAACCTAGGAAATAGTATATTTGACAAAAACAAAAACATTTGCCGCTTCGCTTTAGAGATGTCAAACGAACGATTCATCGATAATCGATGCGATATATTGCTATAAAAAAAGCACGCAAAAAATAATGATAGTTAATTAATGAATTTGTAATTTATAGAAAAATATTTACAAAATTATGAATTTTCAAATAAAATATTCGAATTCAAATTGATAGTCAATGAAACTTGTTGCATAATTTCCATATAATACATATCGATGACAAAATGAATAATCGATATATATTTCTAGATTTACACTGCCGCATAATTTCGCGTTTTATGTATAAGAGAGTATTATTTATTGAGAAAACATCATTAGGAGTAAGCTAGCAAAATTTAAAATGTCAATTGAAGTAAGTGATAGAGTTGTAGCGCACCTGCCGATCTATGCAGAGATGCATGTGTTGACGTTTGATGTCATTTCTAGTGCCCTATGCTGCGTCTGCCGGTGGACTGTGAGGCGATAAGGTTTCATGATTGGTCCATCAGCTATGAGAAGTCGCACATATTGAAGAGTATGTGCCATTTGGGCAGCGATAAGTGCTGCGATAAGGATGATGCCAATTGCTGTGAGCTCTGCTACTATCAGCAGACGCTGGAGCTGCCCCATCTGCCAGACATGGTGTTTCACAAGAACAAGCTCGTCCTAAAGCACAAAGATGGCGCCCTCATGCAATTCCAGCCCATGGACGCACTCGCCCTGGTCGCCAATGGCAAACAGGCAGCCGTCGAGGTGGCCTGCGCTCAAGAGTGGCGGGAAACACGGTAACAGGCAGTATAGAATTTGTTTTTTTTTCTTCTCTTTATCCCAGTGCACCAAAAACGGTTCATTAAATCATTCACGACTTTCCAGCGCCGAACAGAACATGGAACACAAATACAAACCTTTCGATTGGACATTTACATCCACATATCAGGGCACATTGAATGGACAGTTTCGAATGGAGAGCACAGACCAGACGCTCAACAAAATGAAGCTGATGCAACGTGAGAATATACTGTTCTATCACGATCTCACGCTATACGAGGATGAGCTGCACGATCATGGCATTTCCGTGATGAGTGTGCGCATTGTGAGTTTTACCAAATACAAATAATCTCTATAGGCAGAGAGTATATGCGAGATATATAGGTAGATAATATATCTCGTATATACTCTGTGTCTATAGAGAGTACTTAAGTATTCTTATATATTATATTGTATAATAAGCGTCAAGTCTTGAGCTTTGTCTATCTGTCTGTGTATAGACGATCTGCTTAGGCCGATCTATAGATCTACACTAGCCTAAGCCTGATGTTGTTTGTAACTATAACTTACATATAGTCATATATGTACTAAATTAGATCTTAGCTTAATATGTGGATCTGCCTATCGCTCCAGCTGCCACAGTTCCATCTGGCTGGCTGGCGGCAGTACAATCTCAGTCTGTAGTTTAGTTATAGATCTCTTATACAACTTACTTATAGTCATATATGCCTAGTTGTACTAAATTAGATCTTAACTTAATATGTATATCTGTCTCACTCTTAAACCGCCACAGCTCCAGCTGGCTGGCTGGCTGGTGGCAGTACAATCTCAGTCTCTAGATTAGTTATAGATCTCTTATGCAACTTACATATAGTCATATATGTCTAGCTATACTAAATTAGACTTAGCTTAATATGTATATTTGTCTCTATAGGCAGAGTATATCTCGTATAAACTCTATAGGCAGAGAGTATATCTCGTATATAGTATATCTCTGTCTATAGCGAGTTCTTAAGTATTCTCATATATTATATTGTATATTAGGCGTCAAGTCTTGAGCTTTGTCTATCTGCCTGTGTATAGACGATCTGCTTAGGCCGATCTATAGATCTACACTAGCCTAAGCCTGATGTTGTTTGTAACTATAACTTATGTATAGTCATATATGTCTAGCTGTACTAAATTAGATCTTAGCTTAATATGTGGATCTGCCTATCGCTCCAGCTGCCACAGTTCCATCTGGCTGGCTGGCGGCAGTACAATCTCAGTCTCTAGTTTAGTTATAGATCTCTTATACAACTTACTTATAGTCATATATGTCTAGTTGTACTAAATTAGATCTTAACTTAATATGTATATTTGTCTCTATAGGCAGAGAGTATAAACTCTCTATAGACAGAGTATATCTCGTATAAACTCTATAGGCAGAGAGTATATCTCGTATATACTCTCTGTTTATAGAGAGTACTTAAGTATTCTCATATATATTGTATATTAAGAGTCAAGTCTTGAGCTTTGTCTATCTATCTCATGGTATATCTGTCTGTAGCCGATCTGCTAAGGCCGATCTATAGATCTACACTAGCCTAAGCCTGATGTTGTTTGTAACTATAACTTATGTATAGTCATATATGTACTAAATTAGATCTTAGCTTAATATGTGGATCTGCCTATCGCTCTAGCTGCCACAGTTCCAGCTGGCTGGCTGGCGGCAGTACAATCTCAGTCTCTAGTTTAGTTATAGATCTCTTATACAACTTACTTATAGTCAAATATGTCTAGCTGTACTAAATTAGATCTTAACTTAATATGTATATCTGTCTCACTCTTTAACCGCCACAGTTCCATTTGGCTGGCAGTACAATCTCAGCCTCTAGCTTAGTTATAGATCTCTTCATATATCTATCACATACATATATATATATATATACTATATAAGCTTTATACTTTTATGTTTTGCCAGCGTGTCATGCCCTCTGGTTTCTTTGTGCTGTTGCGTCACTTTTTGCGAATCGACGATGTGCTCATACGCATGCATGATACGCGTTTCCATTGCGAGATCGAGAATAATTATATACTGAAGGAGTATATACATCGTGAGGCGCCCTGTTCCGAGCTGCAGGTAAGCGCACACCTGTGAAACTATAGCCAACTAGCTAATACACTTTGCCTTTGCAGACGTCGACCACTTTCTGGACGAATCCCGATGAAATGCAAAATTTTCTGCCCGTCAAAGCCAAGCAGCTGCACAAACTATACTTCAAGTAGTTCAGCTATACAACTTTCTTTTGTCCCATTGTAGTTACGCACGCCATGTCGATTCGGGCACGTTTTTAAATTGATTGGTATTAGGTACACAGTAGAGCCACTCGCCGCCGCAAAATTCATTGTTTAATATATTTAAGTTGAGCTAATTTAATGAAATAATTGATTTTGTTAACTATGTGAATATATATATATAGAGATATACCTATATATCTTTATGTATATATATATTTTTTATATATTTATTGTACGTCATTGAAAGCGCGTCTATAATTAGTAATTGATTTAAGCGCAAATAGCATGCATGCAACACACATATATATATATATTCATATTTATAATATTAATAACAATTTAATTTCAAGTGTATTTTGCGCTTTGGGCCAAGTTAGGCGCCGCCGAGTAATGCAGTTAGAGCGCGCTTATAATCGCCCGATGTTTCCGACTGCAAGAAGAGATATTTAAATTAGCTAAGGTTAAAATCTGTATAAATCGAACTATATATATATATATATACACATATATGGGCATATCCAGGCGAAATTTTATTTAAATTTAAGTTGAAATTGTTTCGATTGTAAAAATTGCTTTGTTTTTATTGCAAATTATGAATAAAATTAAAATTGATTGTAATGTATGTTAAAAGAGGCTTACTTTATATATACATATATGTTCCTGATCAGTATGAAGAATAGCTTGACCTGCTATAAGTTTCACTGGAATAGTCGACGGATCTCTATATCTATCTATATCTACCATCTAAGACAACTTGTTTGTTCTTCAACATATCCCAAGAGAAGAGACTAGAACTTCAATATGTTCTATACAAAGTACTATCTATATAGATATAGCATATGGACCGATATTTTTAGAGTTCTATAAAGCCCAGAATCACAAAATTCTTGGATTTAGTTTTTATATGAATAGATTTTGCTGGCTTTCAATGGATTTCAAGAGGACCTATATCAGAGCTTGAGTTGGTTGTTCCTGAATATCTAAGCTAAATCTAACGACTATATCATATAGCTCTATAAGAAAGAATCAGTTTAAGGTAAAATACAAAATCTTATCAATATCTGTCTGCTTTGTAAGACAAACCATTCCAAGATAAAGGCTTTTTTTATAGAATGCTTTACGAGCTCAACTCTAAATTGTACTACTTAATATAAACTACTAAATAAACTAAACTAAACTAATATAAATATATAGTTAACTAACTAAGTTAAGTAACTTTAGGAATAATAATTTTAAAAAATAATACAAAATTATATTTCTGATTTCTCAATAGCTTTAAACTGCAGCCATGCACTAAACTGGCATTCGAACCTCGCATCTCTTTGTAGGGGTAAGTATAACTCAGACCTGAAAAGCTTATCAATAGCTTAAAAGCTCCCAAACCATATGCCCATATATACCCATAAAGTGGAACTAATACTTAAGTTTGAAGCAAAATATAAAGCCTTAGAAATAATTTTGCAAAATTTTGAATTATTAAAAAATTCTTTAAAATTAAAAAAAATTTAAAAATAAAATAAACAAAAATTTATAAAAATTATTTTTAAACATATTTTGAAATTTTAAAAAATATGTTGATATTTGTAAAAATACTTTGAAGTTTTTAAAATTGTTTTGAAATTTTTAAAATGTTTTGGAAATTTATAAAAATTTTAAAAAAATATATGGAAATTTATAAAATTATTTTGAAATTTTTAAACACATTTTCAACTTTTGAAAAACATGTTCAAATTTGTAAAAATATTTTAAAATTTATAATATTATTTTGAAGTTTTTAAAATTGTTTAAAATTTAAAAAAAAATATTTTGAAACTTTAAAAAATATGTTGAAATTTGTAAAAATATTTTAAAATTTTTAATATTATTTTGAATTTTTTAAAAATATTTTGAGGTTTTTAAAATTGTTTAAAAATTTTTAAAAATATTTTGAAACTTAAAAATATTTTGAAATTTATAAACTTATATTAAAATTTTTAAACATATTATGCAATTTTACAAAATAAGATGAAATTTGTAAAAAATTTTTTAAATTTGTAAAACTATTTTAAGGTTTTTAAAAATATTTTGAAGTTTTTAAAATCATAATGAAATTTTTAAAATAACTTTGTAATTTATAAAACTATTTTTAAAAATATTTTGAAAATTTTAACAATTATTTTGAAATTTTTAGAAATATTTTGAAAATTTTTAAAATTTATCAAATATTTTATTTTGCTGGAATTGCCCATATAAATAGTTCGCTAATTGGTAATACCATAAACCAAGCAGATATATAGATATATAGAAGCGAGGTTGGTCTGAAGAGTTGCCGAATTTGATAGATTTTAGATTAGAAATTTGTGAGACCAACCAAGAAATATATATATATGTAGAGCTCTACCAGGCAACCGATACTTACATCCTAGCACCAAGGACAAGTACAACAACAACAACAACATGAACAATAAGGAAATGTGTAAGACGGGAATACAAAAAGCAAGAGTGGAAAATGCAATACATTAATAACTATAATTTAAATAGATATATATATATATATATATATATACATAGCTATATATAAGCTTATATATGTAGATAGACCTACCTCAACGGCGCTGTGCAGCGTGCGATTGTAGATGCGTTCGAATTCCTGCTTGATGGTAGCTAGATCGATCTCCGATCGGCTGACAATGATGCGTATGAGAGTGTCGTCATCTGTGCCAGCTCCATTCATAGCCTTGTACAGGCGATTGGCAAAGAAAGCTGCCGGTGATTGGACGCACTCCACTGCAAGACAAGAAATGAGTAAGCAAAACTTGCAAGAGAAAGAGAGAGAGAGGGAGACAGAGAGAGCAACACTAACCTATGGCCATCATGGCCTCATGCAGCTCATCGGCCATCTCATGCTTGATGGCCTGCTCGATGGTCTGACCCGTTAGCTCCTTGTATTCGTCGAAGACCAGCCGCAGCTGAGGGAAGCTGGCATGGGACATGATGCGATTGAAGACCTCCTCATCGGTGCCCAGTTTGGCCTCGCCCGCAGCGAAAAGCTGTGAGGCCTGATCCTTGGCCAAAGCTGGATCAACTGGTGTATTTAGTGGATCACGCACACCGGTCACAATCAATGTGAGCAGTCGTCGAAAGAAACCCGATGTTTCGCTGCACATTTGCTCGGCTAAGGGCCGGCCCCACTGCTCCTCATAGCTGGCAACAATTTGTTGCATTTCCTCATTCGTTTTGGTGCACAGAATTTCCACAAGGGTCGCCTCCTCGGTGCCCATGCCGGCCATGGCCGAGTGCAGTTGCTGGCACAGGTACTCCACCGGCGGCATCATCAGTGCCACAATCACATTTTCAAATTTGCCGCCCAACTCACTCTTCAGATCGTCAATCAGATCTCTTTCGAATTCCGTCGCATAGGTGGCGCTAATCAGCTGGCGCTGTGCATTGTTGCGTGTGGTCAGGATGTCGATAATTTGCTGCTCGTCTGTGCCGAGGCCACGCATAGCGCCGCGCAGTTCCTGACTGTCGCTGGCCGCATCGAAGGGGCTGCGCGCCGTCACACAGGGCTCCGCCTACACGATGAGTCAGCAGTTTGTTTTTAGACCCAACCAAAAACAAAACTATGAGAATCGAATCGATTCAAGTGCACACCAAATTTACTTACCTTGTAGTCCATTTGCTATTTGGTTGTTTTTGCTGTGCTTGTTTTTAGCTTTGTTGCAATTTTCTGTTTGTTTTGCTTGCCTTTTGCACAGAGTGATGTTCGTTAAGTGTAGGCGGCGACTGCAAATAAAATAGTTCGTTAAGTTTTCATTTACCAAATAATTCGCTTCGTTAATTGCCGCAATTAAAATGCCTTTGCCAATGGCAATAAAATTTGACGCTGACTCGTTAAGTTGTTGTTGCTATTCAAATCAAATTTGACGTGGGCTCGTTAAGTCTTAGCGGCTTGGTTGTTGCTGCAATTGCAATAGCACTCGACGCAGGCTCGTTAAGTTTCAGCGGCTGCATTTGCACTGCTTCGTTAGGCTATTGCTTTTGTTTTTGTGTGTTTGTCTATTTTGCTTTACGTTTGCTTTGCTGCCGCTGTCTTGCGCCCAGTCGCTTGGCTTTACCGTTTGCTACTGACACGCAAACACAAATAACAAGCGAAATGGTCTGCCCATTCCGGTGGGGCGAAGCTTTTTGCTTGCTTTTGATGAGTTAGAAAAGCTTTTGATTTCGCTTTAACTACGGCTTCGACATACAAATGGCAATGCATTTGGCACTTGCTTACATAATTCACATTCCATTCGCATGATTCATGCAGATGATTAAGATATTGCGTGTGTGCATGTATTTGTGTATGAATAGATAGTATTTTGTATGCATGTATATTCATTTTATCTTTATTTAATCTCGTTTAGTTTAGCTTTTCTCTTCATTTTTTTTTTTATTATACAATTCAAATACAATTTGTCGCGCTTGTCTAATTCTCAACTTGTTCGTTTCATATATAATATATATAAATATAATTTTAAATTTTTCTTTTTTTTTTTGTTTGTATATTATATAAAGAAAAGCGTACATAAGTTTTGTTTGCCATTTTAATAATTTACTTTCTTTTTTTCTTCTTTTTTTTTTTACACAGCTCGTGGGGAGAAAAGTTGGAATAGCAAACGAATTGAAATCAGTTCTAAACATATTATTAATATGTATATCAAATAAATTACAAACAAAAAATAATAATAATAATAAAAAGAATACCAAAATCAGAACAAAACGTTTCGTCGTATTATATAAACTCAAGATCGTGTTTCAATTATGTAACGTAATCGTATATTATGATTTGAATTTGCTGTAGTCTAGTGTAAATTCATTTGATGAACTTTGCACTTGAAGGCGAGCTTAAGCGGCGGAAAGCTTTAAAGCTCGCCAATTGCGGAATATGGGTGGAAATGTGTATAGAACTTGTATTCTGGATTGAATTCCGATACATTCAAGCATATAAATAAATATTCCATATTTAAGGGGCAAGGGGAAATAATTGCATTATGATAAATTAAAGCATATAAATTAGATATTTCCCCCAAACATTCTTGGGCGATGCATAATAACGATTTTATGTTTGTGTATAAACGAAACGCTTTTTGTTGTTGTTGCTGTTGTTCCATATATCATTATTATAAACTAATGCCTGGGTTAGTTGTTGTTGTTGTTGTTGTTGCTGCTGCTGCTGCTTAGACCTCATCGTTCTGATTCATTTTGAGCTCATTGAGTGTCGCATTGAATCGCGACCATTCATCGCGCGATGGCAACGCCAAATGCTCAGCCACATCATAGACATAGAGCTTGCCAGCCTCATCACCGATGGTGACATGGAGGCCCGATGGCGTCCAGGAGACGCGATTGAGCGCTGGCGCACCATCGACGACGATTGATGCTGTTGGTACTTCGGTATCCTGATTGAGATTCCATAAATCAAGGCGACCGCTACCATCGACAGCAGCAAATAAAGCGGGATGAACGGGCGACCAGGCGACATCCATCACATAATCCGAGTTATCCTCAAATGAGTACAAAGGCTTTGTATCCTGCAAAATATATTAAATGAGTATTTGAAGTGAAGTCTCTCTCTCTCTCTCTCTCTCTCTCTCTCTCTCACACTCTCTCTCGCTCTCTCTATTTACCTTCAGCGACCACAGCTTGATAGTCCAATCGATGGATGAGGTCAAAAACAGATGCCCAAAGTCAGGCGATGATTGATTATAGTGTGTCGAGATGCCCGTTATGGGACCCAAATGTCGTTCAAACACCTCATTGACGCCCGAGCGCAAGCCGTGCCTTGAAGCTGAATAGACATAGCCATCCTCACTGCCCATGACCAGGCTGTTGATCTCGTTGGCCGGGAAAGCCATGCATGTTATTGCAATTGCCTTCGACTGCCGCTGTTGCAGCTCCAGCGTATCCTGCGGCTGCGACAACATATCCAAAGACCACGAGCACAATTTGCCATCCGATGATATGGAGATGACATTGTGAGCATTCTGTGTGCCCACCATTTGCAGACAGTAAACAGGATGTGTGTGGGCGGCCGCACTCAGTGGCGTACGCTGTATGGGCGTACGTTTCTGTACACGATTATCCCAGAGCACAATCTGACCGGAGTATGTGCCGCCGAGTATTAGATTGGGATTGAATTTGGCAAAGCAGGTGGACATCACGGCGCTCTGACAATGGAAAACATCCTCGGGCGTTTGCTTCTTGAACTTTGTGTTCCAGACCATAACGACGCCATCGGGCTCATTGGGGCTCTCCTCGTTGTTGTGATAGGAGGCAACAACCAATTCCGGAAAGTGGGTGGACCAATCCATGCTGGTGATGCAGCGATTCTTCGACCAGCGCTCATCGTAAAAGACACGATTCAGTGAGAGACGGGCATGCGAACGTTCATCGTTGGCCTCCTCATTGTCGCCGCAGCCAATGTAATCGGTGTATATGTCCACATTCTCTGAGAGAGCACGCTCAATGACACGACCTGCACGCAATACGAACCTTTGAAAATCCTCCGATAAGATGATCATTTGCTTCTGCTCCTCCGATAGTTCCTTGACTGCAATTAATCCATAAGTATTTTAAGCAAAGACAAACTGTTGCCATCGCCAATAAGACGAGCTTGAAATGTAGAGATGTGCGTCATTCGGGTTAATGACGATATTTACATAGACTGCCGCACATCTCTAATTGTTGTTGCGCTCGTTGTTGTTGTTGTTGTTGTTGTTACTCACCCTCCTTCTTCTCCTCCTGTTCCTTCTTTTGCTCGAGCGGTGTTATGGCTGGGGCCACGTCCTTCACCGTGGGCAGACCGTGAGTGAGATAGCCAGGCGGCAGCTTGGAACTAAAGCCATGATCCAGATGTGGCAGCGAGCTCTCTTCGTCATCTCCTTGGGCATCAAATGCAAGCACTGTTTAATGTATAAAACTAACACAGCTAAAGGAACATGACAATCGACAGAACAGGAACAATTCTACTTGTATTTGGAATTTGTTTGGTTTTCTTTATCTCTTTTTGCTTTGTTTAGCTGCATTTAACGGTTTTTTTTTGTTGTATTTTACATTAAGTTACTTTTTGCATTGTTGTCTCTGTCTTGCTTGCAAAATTTGTTATTTCTTTTCAACTTCATTTTATAAATTTATTTGTTTTTGGCTTTATTACAGGGCTTCTGTGTGTTAGTGTTAGTGTGTGTGTGTGTGTGTGAATGTGAAAGTGGGAGCAGAGCGAAGGGAGAAACGTTTAAGAGAGCGCACAATTCGAATGTGCTAAATGCCTACACACAACTGTGTGTGTGAGTGTGAGTAGGCCAGAACGAGGAGGACGTAGGGAGGTCGGGTGCATGATGACTGATCTGATCTGATAGACAGAGAGAGAAAGATATACAGACAGACACGCACACACACACGCGCGCGCTCACTTGCACTTGTGTTATATGAAGGAGTAAAACAGTTTTTCTTTTTACACAAGTACAATTCGTACTAGAGATGTGCGTGCGTGCGTACAGGTGTGTGTGTGTGTGTGTGTATGTGTGTGTAAGTGTGTGTAGATGCTGTTAGTTGTGCTATACGCTGGACACCGTACAACTTAATACACAAAGCCAATTAATAAAAAATAAATAAATAAATAAAAATATATGAAAAATTGAAAAAAATGTACAATTTCCGATTGACTGATACGCCGTTAATATATATATATATGTATGTGTGTATGTATATATATAAATATATATATATGTATTTATACAATATATATATTTATGTAGTGTGGCAGCATAAGAAAAAGATAGAGAGAGAGAGAGAGAGAGAGAGGAGAGAGATAGATATAAGGAGGCATATTTGAGGTATTATTATTATGTATTACACGTATTTGGTTTTACACTCTATGGACACTTCTTGCTTGCTTCACTAATTCGTATCATTAAATATTTTATCAATTGTTTTTTGTTCTGGTTTTGGTTTTTTTTTTGCTTTTCCACCCAGTTTATAAATTTTTTGCACTTAAAATTATATATTTATGCTAATTATATATTACATATATATATAAATAAATTTCTTTGCTAAATCATTTTTCTTTGCATTCATTTAACATTTAACATAAGCAGCCGATAGAGGTCGCTTTTGGTTGCGTGTGCTGCGTGTTATTAGTTACAACACACTTAACGGTACATTTAAGAGAGCCGCCGATAACGCGCTTCGCTTGCTGTGCTTTGTTAAGAGAGTGAACGAGACAGACAGATCGAGAGAGAGAGAGAGAGCGAGAGTAAGAGAGGTCTGTGTGTATGTGTGTGTGTGTGTGAGAGAGAGAGAGGAAGACAGGAGAGAGTGACAGGGACCAAAAAAGCGCTAAACAATTCCCCACAGAAAATCAAGGAACACGAGTATTTTTGTCTTTAAAGGTATTTTTTAGGTCTTTTTGTTAGCAAACAATATTTTGTTTGTTTTTGGTTTAATCAAGAGTTAGTCGCACGCAATTAGCATATAGATGAATGAACATGAATTGAGGTTAAAATTGCATTTGAGTTTAGGCAACATACAAAATGGAAGATCATGCATGTAGGCAGGGGCTTTATTAACTGTACAAACAGATAGATAGATAGAGAAAGAGAGAGAGAGACATAGAGCGAAATCGCGAGCGTAGAGAGGGAGATAGTGTATATAGCTCTATGTGTGTGTGTGTGTGTGTAGGTATGTATGTGTGTGTGTCAGCCAGCGCGAAGTTTACTTTTTTTTTTGGTTTTTTGTTTTTTTCTTTGGATTTAGTTAGAATTTGGTTTACGTTCCTATTTTGCTTCATGTCACGATCCCGTCACTGTTTTTCTTTTTCTTGCCTTTTGTTTGGGATGTACCTACCTGTGAATTCATCCTCCCACTCTAAACCCGGATTAAGATTGTATTCATCTTGAAGAAATATAAAGAAACAAAATATATTGTACATATACACATTTTAGTTGTTCATTTTAGTTCATTCGGTTTTTTTTCTCCATTGTTTTTTTTTTTTTTTTGTCAAGGCTCAAATGTTGAGCTGAAGCGCCCTTAAAGTTTTTTTTTTTTGTTGTGATTTTGAACAAAAGGCATTGAATGATGAACAAAACGATAAAAGCAACCGATTATATGGCATATATATGTTTCGAGACGTGTTATATATGATATATCTGTAGCATATATGTAGATAAAACATAAATCATGATACGATTTCGATATTAAAAAAAAAATATTACAAAATTAAATACAATTAGCACACGAGTAAGTCGACCGAGAGCGGCGACATTTAAAAATTATGATACAATGTTAAGTTTGACAACTGTTATAAATACTAGACTTCAAATATATAAATATATCAATTATATATATACTTATATATATGTATATGTATATATAGAGTATATTTTATATAGTACATGATATTTTCTTTGTGCTTTTACATGCATTCGTGTTGTATGCGTGTGTGTGTGTGTGTGTGTGTGTGTATGTGGGCGTGGCTTACATATTGTGTGTAGACTTAAGCTTATAATCAATCAGATTTGTTTATATGTTCGTATATATGAATATATGTATATAGATATACTTGATACTTGGATTGGAAAATGTTTGGCTTGACAAATATAGAAGATATATAACCAGGCAGATCTCGTCTAACAAAAATTTTAAGACTAGCGTAAAGTAGTGAAGCTGTTATACTGTATAGCCATTGAAGTTTTGTACTGTATAACAGTTGGAGTGTTATACGGCATAACAGTTACAGTGTTATACAGCATAACAGCTAAAGTGTTATACGGTATAACAGCTAAAGTGTTATACGGTATAACAATACGGTATAACAGCTAAAGTGTTATACGGCATAACAGTTAAAGTGTTATACGGCATAACAGCTAAAGTGTTATAGCAGTTAAAGTGTTATATTGTAGAGCATATTAGCTGTATAACAGTTTAACGTTAACGACTGCTAACTGTTATATTGTATAGTAGTTTAACTGTTATATTGCATAACAGTTTGATTGTTATACTTCATACTAGCTTTAACTTTCATATTGTATAGCATTTTAACTATTACATTGTATAACAGTTTACACAGTATACCAATAGCTGTATACCAGTTCAACTTTCATAATGTATAACAGTTAAACTGTTATAGTGTATAACATACTTTACGATGTATAATCGCTTAAATATTCCACTGAATGACAGTTTATATAAATACCATATAACAGTGAGAATCTTATGCTGTATAACAGTAAGTATATTATACTGTACAACAATTGAAATATTCAAGTGTATAACAGCTTAAGTCTCTCACTGTATAACAGTTCAAACATACTACGTACTGTTATACGCAAAACAATAATGCACAGCTTCAAGGCTATAAATTCTTATTCGCTTTCCACTTAACAAAAAAAAAAACAATATTTTCGTTTACATATAAAATAAATATGCAATAATAGTAATTAAAAAGAAAACTTAAGAAAATTCAGCTACTTAAACAAATTAATAACGAAAAAAAAAACTTATAAATTGGGTGGAGTTGAACAATTTGATAAATACGTTCGTTAAGATTGATAGATATATGGATATATATAGAATATATATCTATATATATAATGCTGATACAAACTGAAACTTTATTTATATATTTTAGGATTTCTACATATTGAAATATATAGAAAATATATATATATCTCTCGATAAAATGCAAATAGTATAAACATAATTAAATGGATATAGTTGAGGAGGGGAATAGCAAAAGCAAATTTTCTAGAATTTTATATATATATTATAGATATATAGATAATTCTATTTAGTATATGTTTAACAGGCACTATGGATAGATCTACTACATAAACACACACAAAAAAAAAAACTAACAAGAGAGAGAGATAGATATATAGCAAGTAGAGCGAGTAAGCTACATAGAGCGAGCGAGCAAGAGAGAGATATACAGAGAGAGAGAAAAATAGTAGGTAGACTATATAGAAAGGGTTTTTTTTTCATTTAATTTCTTTTTTTTTTTTTTTTTTTGGTAATATTTGTGGATAGTTTACATAGAGAAAAGTCAACAACTACTCACCATAATAATCCGTTGCATGAGCTGCAGTTTTTTTATTATTATTTTTTATTTTTTATATTTTTTGCGTGCGTACCAAGGAACAGATAAAAAAAGTTGGAAGAAAAATGTAAATAGACAAATTATTAATATTAAATTGCGCTCAAAACAAATTGCCTAAAATACACAAAAACAAAAATATTTAGCGTATGCAAATCAAACAAACAAACAAACTATAAAAATTGACATGTGTTAAAGAGCGCGAGAGAGAGAGAGAGAGAGAGAGATAGATATAGCGAGTGTTTAGTGTATATATATCTATATATGTATGTGTATATAGCTAGCATATCTGTTGTAGACAGAGAGGAGGTTACCATTATGTATTGTGTGCTGTTGTCTAAATGGTTTTGGCTGCTTAAGACTATGTTTAATACCTTTACGTGGACGCCACCAGTCCTCCATATATCCTGACAGAGGCGATGAGTGGCAAGAAAGAACTGTATTTGTTATTGAATTTCACTTAAATGTTAAATGCTTGCTTGCTCTCTATATCTTAAATATCTATATATATATATGTATAATATATCTACTATATATATATAGATCAGTTATCTGATTTTTGAATATTGGAAGCGCAATACAAATAATGGGAAAAGGATATTTGCTGGAAAGGTTATTTAAGCGTCGCACATGGCGAGTACATACTGTAAATTGGGGCAAGCGTACAGACAACATTTTCAGTTTGACAAACAAATAGATCATAACTAACAAAAAGAAAAAAAAAACTTGTAGGAAACAAACTATGGAAAGTGTTTACACAGGGAGCCATAAATACATATATATAAATTGAAATATATATATATATATATAGTATAAGACATTGTTATGGGTATTATATACTAGCTAGCATGGTTAATAGTTTATATATGGTGTATATAGCGTATATGATTCAGATATATATCATACCATCACGTTCGTGTCCGCCGGTGCTTGTGGTCTGTGTTTGTTTCGTATAGACGAGCGTCTCCTTTGGTGGAATGTTTGTCGCCTGCACATTGTAGACGCTCAGATTCAAAGGCTGCTTCTTGCCGGCGCTAAGATAGAACAGTATAACAGTTAGATCATATGAAAGAGTCTAGGTATAACAGTTACTAAATATACAATATATAGGCATTTGCAGCTAGCCAGCTTTATAACTGTTATACATATGCTGCTCACTGCAATTGCCGCTATATAACAAATATATATACCCCTGTCCATTGACATTGGCCTGCAGGCTAACGTCGGGCGTTTGTGTATTGGAATTATCCGAGGTTAGCGAATTGGCCGATGACAGCGAGGACAACACTTCCGAAACGGGCGCTACGCCTAGCGACGAAAGCATCTCATCTAAATCTCTGCAAGCAAATTGAAAAATTTAAATAAAAGTTTATTCTTATAATACATATATAGATATAGCTATATATAGATTAACTGACTTGCGTTGATCCTTGTCGATGCCGGTGCCGGTGCCAATGCGGCCGGCTGCCTCTTCCATGTCTTTGATTTCCTTTTCGCGGCGCCGGCGATCCTTCTCCTCGCGCAGTGCTGCCAATTTGGCCTTTTTGCGCTCCAGCTCAGCCTTTCGATCCATTTTTGAGGTGTGGCAACGCTCGACACTGTTCACAGCTGCTGCTCTGAGGCTAGGAGTTGGGGGTGGGCGAGTTTTCAGGCGAATTCGGGGCTACAACAACAACAACTACAACTACAGCAAGTGCAGTTCGAAAGCTGCAGCACAAAAAAAAGAAAAGACAATTAATCGAAACGAGCTAAGCAATGAATGAATCAGTTGTAAGCAATATTGGTAAGCGCAGCTGGTTGATGATGTCACCACCAGCAGCAACAAGAACAACAACAATAACTGGCCAAAAGTTAACTTTGTCTGCGTGTGTGTGCAAATTGTATTGCAGCCAACATAACTTCCAACACACTCACACACACACACACAGAAAATCAATACTCAAAGATGAGCAGCAGCGGCAGCAGCAATTGCTGTGGCAGTGACAGCGCTGTCGACGTTGTGACGTCGTTTTCTACTTTTTCGCTGCTGTGCTCATTTTTTTCACAGCCGCAGCACAAGAGAACACAGCACCACAAAGTATTTAGACTCAATATATTTGTAGCAACGCACCTTGAAATGTTGTTTGCAAACTAATTGTATATATTCCAATTGTGATTAAAATAACATTTTATTCCAATCGAAAATGCGACTGCAATGTTTTGCGAATAGATCTAGTGTGACCGTAATGAACGATGAGAAATTACCAAAAAGTCGATATACTCAAAAAAATACTGTAAGTATTTTAGCTGCATGCCTAGTGTGGCAGCACTACAACCTTTATTTTCATGTTAAAAATTATGCAAATTAAGGCGTGGCAATATTTAATATAACTGCTAGCACCTATTAGTGTGTATTATATGCAAATAATTGTAATATAAATCAAGAATAATTGTATGCATTCAACAATGTAAATTAAGCAGCCATTTAATTTGTGTGGCAGCGCCAAATTTTGCCAGTGCTCTAAGCTGGCAACACTTAAGTAATAACTGTGGTGCCAAATTGCTTTGAGCTGGCAGCGCCTGGGAAAGCGCCAAAAATTCAAAATTTGTTGTTAGCTTGAATCATAAAAGAAAAATGCGGGCTTTGTTGAATTGTCGCGCTGACATTAATTAATGCTCAACACATTTGGTCGTCAAGTGAAATCGTAAGAATGGAAATAGAAAGCTAAACGAGAGAACTTGTTGGCATTGTCATTGTCATTTTCAATGCGATTGTCGTGTAATGCAATCTAACGGGACAATCGTTTGCAATTGGCATATTAAGTGACCCTTTTGAGATGTAGGTGTGTGTGTGTGTGTGTGTGTGTAATTAACTGCTAATTGTTTTTAGCTGACCTGGTGGCAACATCTGCCATGTGAAAGAGAGTTAATAGCCCAGCTCTGGCTTATGGCACCCACACACACACACACACACACACACACACACACACACACACACTTTGACTTTGACATAGTTGGCGGTTCGTTCACTTTTGACTGCCTGTCAGCCCTGCCTTTAGATTTGTTTTTCTTTTTCTTTTGCTTTTTATTCATATGCATATTTATTTAATTTTATTTGTATCTCTGGTCCTCTTCCTCTTCGTCAATTAGCTTGTTATTTGGGTTGGCGCATCTTGATTTTGTAAAAGAAACAAAAACAAAAAAAAAAACAGAAGAAAACCAAAACAGAAACAACTACAAAAACTGGATGGCCTATAAATTGCATATGCATCGATTTCGTAATCCCCTTTAAAAATTAACTCATTTGTGTGAATCGCCAAAGCAGATGATGGCCAATACCCTGTACCAGCTGAATGTAAGCGGGCATGCTGAATATATAGTCTTAAACTAGATCAAATATGAAATTTCTCGTCTCTTGGTTAAAACTGTATGAAAACTGATTCATTATAGTGATGGGCAACACCCTGTACAAAACTGAATGCAAGCGGGTATGCTGTAGAGTTTTTAACTAGATCCAGTTTGAAGTTTCTCGTCTCTTGGCTAAAATTCTATGTAAGCTGTAGTTATTGTAATGAGCAATACCCTGTACAAAACTGAATGCAAGCGGGTATGCTGTAAAGTTTTGAACCAGCTCATGTTTAAAGTTTCTAGTTTGTAATATTTATGAGTGAGGTTAGAGTGAGCTAAAAAGGTTAGGTTAGGTTAGCTTTGTTTCCAGAGCTTAGGGCTGTGCTTGCCAGGGTAGCTGTTAGTCGTTCACTTCATGCTATGTTTCTGGTAGACAAATATTATTGTTTATTTCCATATAAATGTGGTAAGAGTGTAGTGGAAATAGAGGTTAGTATTGAATTATAGGGTAGCTGTTAGTCGTTCACTTTCTGCTATTGTGAATCTAATATTTATTCAGCTAAATTTCACAATTGGTATAAATATGATTGTTTACAAATAGAATATGCTGGAAATTGAGGTTAGTATGGAATTGCAGGGTAGCTGTTAGTCGTTCACTTTATATTATTATGAATCTAATATTTATTCAGCTAAATTTCACAATTGGTATAAATATGATTGTTTACAAATAGAATATGCTGGAAATTGAGGTTAGTATGGAATTGCAGGGTAGCTGTTAGTCGTTCACTTTCTGCTATTGTGTATATAATATTTATTCAGCTAAATTTCGCAATTCCCATTATTATTATTGCTCATCCACAAGTGTGATTGAAGTGAATCGAATTTGTAGGGTAACTGTTAGTCGATCATTATGCGTTTAGAGCAAACTTGTTGAATATTTTGGTAGCCAAATTGATGTTGAAGCTTTTTCTTTTTTTCTTTTTCTCTCTCTTAAAACAAACAAAAAGAAAACCTTGAATTACAAAATCTTGTCCAGCTGCAACGCGATGATGATAATGATAATGATGATAACAATGCTAATAATGATGATAATGATGCTGCTGCTGCTGCTCATGATAAATCAGCGCATCCGTCAGTTGTTACAACAACTCGTTGAGTCTTTTTTCAACCGTTTTTCTGAGTTGTGTTTTTTTTTTTGCTAATTGCAAAAGCTGTTTGTATGTGTGTGTGTGTGTGTGTGTGTGTGTGTGTGTGTGTGTGTGTGTGTGTGTAAGTATGTATGTATGTCTGTATGTATGTCTGTATGTCTCTATAGGGAAACGCTTTTTAATGATATCTACAATTCGATACGCGCATAATTTGCAATTAAATTGCTCACTTTAAATGTTGTTGTGGTTGTTGTTGTTGTTGTTGTTGCTTTTGTCTTCTTAGAAGCCGCTGGAAGTTGCCAGACTGCCATTTTTTTCTTGTTTTGTTGTTGTTGTTTTCGAACGAGAGTAAAAGTTATCTGTGTGTGTTTTTATATGAAATTAACTTTAACTAGTTGCTAACTGCTTTATAGGTTGGGTCAGCCTGTTTTTCATTTATTTGTTGCTTTTTTGAACACATTTTTTCTTGTTTTTTGTTTTTTGTTTTTAACATACTCGCGCCGTTTTGCCGGCCTGCCCAAGGACAACGGGTTTTTGTCGTTGTCTTTTTGGGGCATTGCGTGTGCGTCATATTTAGCATATAATCGCATTTACATATACATACATATACATATATTATGCATATTTCGTTAATCACAGATATACATTACCTGTCGTCGTGACATACATACATGCATACATACAAAGTTCTCGCCATTTTGCTTTTGCTTCAAGGCGATTGTGTCCTGGCATCTGGCAAGGCTGGTCGTGTAAGAGAAAGGCTTGCAGTGCCATTTAGTTATTTATAAAGTGTTGCCACTTGTGCATGCAGAAAGAGCAACAAAGCACACACACACACACACACACACACACACACATACATATATGTATAGCTGCACTTTTGTGTTATGGCTGCGATTTGAAAGGTTTTGTGGCTTTTGTCTGCCTTTTGTTGTTGTTAATTTTGGTTATTTTGGTTATTTTGGTCTTTTTTATTGCTGTAAATTGTCGAAGCATTTGCATGCGCGTCGTTAACCCGGCAAAGTTTCGGTTAAAGCGCTGGCGCATATGAATTTGGTTATTTGTTTTTGTTAGCTCATTTATTTTTATTTTTTTCATCAGCCACATACAAATTGAATACGTGCATACGTATGTACATACAGATGTGCGCATACATACATACGTACATATGTATGTACATATTTACTTGCTTCATTACAGCTTTGCTCTGCCTTTGCCTTTGCCTTGCCTTTCTTCGCTGCGTCGTTGTGCGAGCAGCGCTGCCGCCGCCGCCGCCGCCATCTTCCAGGCTATTGCTTAGCGCCTGCGCCCAAGCATCATCGTCGCCAACGTTGCGACGCCAACGGCGCTGCTGGCGTCGTCGCGTTTGCCGTTGCGCCGTTACCGGTAAAAAAGTCTTGAAAAGTGCGCCTCTTTGGCGTTCCGTTGTTAGTTTAAGTTTAACCATCGCACGCTTAAGTCGCGATTTAGTTGGCCGCTCAGAAAAAACTTCATTTTTTTATCAACTCCTGCTTAAAGGAGTTATATATATATATACATACATATATATATAAATCTATTTTTTTTATAAATCTAGTTGTAAATCAAAGAAAAACAAAATGAAATTATTTTTATGTGCCATTGCTGTGATGCTTTGTGTGGCGGCAACAAGTGAGTGACAAAATATGCATTAATTTTATTGAAAAAAAAAACTATATATGAAATAAATAAGTTAAATTTTCGTATTGGCAACTTTGTGCTAATCAGTTTGACATTGGCTACGCATGTGTGTGCGTATGTACGTATGTATGTGTGTGTGTGTGCATTGGTGTGCGCAGCTGCGCTTGCAGCCATTAGCTGGTGTCCGTTAGCTAACGGTAAATGCAGGCTTTGCAAATGATTAGCTACACACACACACACACACACACATACATACACACTTATTGCATTGCGTTCTTTTATATGCCATGGGTCGACCCTGTCTGACATTTAAGTTGCCATTTGCATGGATTTAATGGGCGTGTGTCTGTGTGTGTGTGTGTGTGGGAAGGAGATGGCTAGAGGGGGCCGCGCAACGGGTAAACGTTAAACCGGCTGGCGCTGGAATGACAAACTGGAACTGGAACTGGCAACTGTTCAAGTGTTCAACTGGAACTGGAACTGGGACTGGGACTGGGCGTGCGCTTATGCAACCGCAAACAGGAAAAATGAGCTAAATAAGCAAAGAAAAAAAGAAAAAAAAGTCCAATCGATCAATCGATCAGTTATTTATTTATTTCTACTTTTTTTTCATGCTGTTACACTTTTCAAAAAGCAGGAAACCGAGCGCTGAGTGAAAGCAAGGCAACAAGTTTAATGAACTCTCTCTCTCCCTCTCTCTCTCTCTCTTTCTGCAGGCGCTGCTGGCGAATTTGAGTGCCCCAAACCCAATGGCCAATTTGCCGATGAGGAGCAATGCGACAAATATTACCTATGCGATGAGGGCGTGCCCAAGCCAAAACTATGCGCAGATGGCCTTGTCTTCGATCCATTGAATCGCAAGATCAACAAATGCGATCAGCCCTTCAACGTGGACTGCGAGGATCGCACGCTGTTGCGTAAGTAGACGCCCAAATACCCTATAAACACATACATATATATATATATATATAATATATATGTATATACGTCTATATATATTCCTATAGAGGAGCCCAAGTCCACCAAGTATTGTCCTCGCAAAAATGGTTTCTTTGCCCATCCGGAGGCGAGCGTTTGCAACATCTTTTACAATTGCATTGATGGCGATGCTTTGGAAATGAAGTGTACCGTTGGCCTGCACTTCGACGAGTATTCCGGCACCTGCGTCTGGCCGGATACGGCCAAGCGTGAAGGCTGCAGCGATCCAGAGAGTAAGTGCAGCATTTCCATTCAAGCCAAAAGACAAGCAAAATTTAACTCACGCCCATCCACTCTCCCTCTCTCTCTCTGTCTTGCTCTCTTTTCTCATCTCGTTTAGAAAAAACGGAGAGCGGCTTTTCGTGCCCCAAGGATCAACCCAAAATGGATGTGCGCGGCCAGATTGTCACCCACCCGAAATATCCCCATCCCACCGATTGCCAGAAGTTCTATGTCTGCCTGAACGGTGAGGATCCCAGAGATTTGGGCTGCCAGCTGGGCGAGGTCTACAACGATGAGACAGAGATGTGCGATGCGCCCGAAAATGTGCCCGGCTGCGAGGACTGGTACAAGGATACCAGCGACGATGACAATAAGAAGCCATCGGCCAGGAGCTGAGCTTCGTCCCATCCGCCGATATCATAAACAATCTTAGAAACAAAAACATATACGCCCCATTCTTGCGCGCGTCTAATGCAGAGTTAAATTCACACACACACACAACTAAACACACACACACACACATTCAGTTACACTTGAACGGACTGACAGGACAGCGGAAGGACGCGCGTTTTAGTCAGTTAAACTAAAAATCGTTGCTAGCCTCTTCGTGAAGCGTTACTTTCAACTAGTTACTTTTGACTCGCTACTCGTTACTTTGGAATAGCTACTCGTTACTTTTGAGTAGCTATTCGTTACTTTCGGCTTGCTAATCGTTACTTTTGACTTGCTATTTGTGACTTCTGACTCGCTACTCGTTACTTTTGACTAGGTAGTCGTTACTTTTGACTAACTATTCGTTACTATAGACTTGCTACTCGTTACTTTTGACTTGCTACTCGTTACTTTTGACTTGCTACTCGTTACTTTCGACTTGCTACTCTCAAATTTCTTTGTAACACGTAACAGTCTCCTTTTCTCTTTCTTACACACACAACCCCACACACACACACACTTTCTCACTGTCTCCCTCTCTCTCTATCTATCTCTTTCATATTCTGTGTTTCCTTTTTCTCTGCTCTCTAACTGTTCTATCGTTGTGTACATATTTCCTCTTTGTTTAAACAAGAAAAACAAAAACAAAAATAAAAAATAATAAATGTTTTCTATAAACTATCTGCACTCTTTTACATTCTTTTCTACTATTTTTTTCTATGTCCTACTAAACCTATAACTATTATATTTCTTTAAGCTTTAGCTTCTATAATTTGATTTTCTTTTAACTACTTTTTTATTTTACTTAATCTATTGTATTTGATCTTTAATCTTTCATCTTAAATGATTTATATTTCAAATTTGATGTTTGACTTTTAAGCTTTGATCTTTGATCTTTATTCTTTGATCTTTGATATTTCGTCTTTAATCTTATATTTTTGATCTTTGATCTTTAATCTTTAATCTTTCAACTTAGATGATTCATATTTCATCTTTGATCTTTGATCTTTAATCTTTGATCTTTGATATTTCGTCTTTAATCTTTGATCTTTCGTCTGTAATCTTTTATTTTTGATCTTTGATCTTTCGTCTTTAATCTTTTATTTTTGATCTTTGATCTTCCATCTTTGATCTTTGATCTTTAATCTTTCATCTTAGATGATTCAAATTTCATCTTTGATCTGTGATCTTTGATCTTCTTCTTCCCTCATTTAAACTCTTGTTTCTTTGACCTTCCTTTCTAATACATCTAGTCTTTTTATCAGCCTTCATTCCAGGCTATCATATATACTTACTTACTTTTTTAGAATTCTTCAATTATTTCCTCCAATTATATCCTTCTTAATCTCTCGCTCTTTCATAACTTATCTTTACTCAATCTTTGTATGAACTGATTTTTACTTTTCATATTTTTCTATCTTATCTAACTGATCTCTAAGTGTATTTTTATCTACTGAATATAATCTATAAGGAAAACATATTTATATATATTTTTCTTATCATCAGACTTCACTTAGCCTAACTGATCTACAACGAAAGTCTTTGAGATCTGAGTTTATTTGTTAAGAATTTTCTCTAAGTTTTCCTGACTTATCCATCGTAACTTATCTCTCAAGAAGATATTTACTAAAAAGCTATAGCTACGTGCATGCCTTTCTCCTTTGCCATACTCTATTCATGGTATAATTGTTTATTATATGATACATACATACATACGTACATACATAGTATGAATAAATATATATATATATATATATATATATATATATATATATATATATATATATATATATATATATATATATATATATATATATATGTATATTCTATATATATATTGTATGTACATATGAATGTATATCTTTTTCTGCATTTTCTCTATTTGTTCGTTCTTTATAATTATTGACTGATTCTCTCTTATTCTCGCTCTATTTCTCTCACACATTCTGTCCCTCTCCACTTCTTTTGATATTTCTCTACAGCAAGAGAGAGACATTGCGGTATCGCTCTCTCTCTCTGTAGCTCTCTCTTTTTCTCTTTCTCGTTCTGTCTCTCTCGTTCTCTTTCTCTCCCTCCATTTTTGATCTCTTTCTCTTTCTCTCTCTATCTCTCTCTCTCATTCTCTATGTCTCTCTCTCTCTCTCTCTATCTCTGTCTTTCTCTATGTTTGTCTATATGTCTCTCTCTCTTTCCGCTTCTCTCTCTCTCTCTGTCTCTCTCTCCCTCTCTCTGTCTCTCTCTTTCTTTCTCCCTTTCTCTCTGTCTCTTTCTTTCAGTCTCTCACTCTGTCTCTCTCTCTCTCTCGCGCTCTCTCTCTCGCTCTCTTTCCCTCTTTCTCCTTCTCCCCCTTTTCATTACTCAATATCTCTCTCTCTCTCCCTCTCTCTATGTCTTCCTCCCTTTCTCTTTCTTATTTCTTGCCCCATTTTCTATTGTAAATCCCTTTCCCGATCAGAGATTGATCGCAATATTCACAGCAACAACAATGACAGCAACAACAACAACAACAACGATATCAACATCAACAACAACAAAACAGTTCATTTCCATTTGCCAACTCATTCGATTAAATAACAAGACTTGAAATAATGCCAATTGTTTTTTTTTTCATTTATTTATTTATTTATTTTTTTATTTTTCTTCTATTAATTATCTTGCAAATGCAAAGATATACATATATATATGTACATACATAACTGTGTATGTATGTATGTACATATACATTCATATATGTATGTATTTGTGTACAAATTACTAGCAAATCGAGGGCAAATCGATATATGTATGTAATATATCCACAATTCGCTCGCTTTATCTATTCGCATCCCATTTTGAAATGGAAACTCTTTCCCCTTCCTCTTGCTCATGCCTCTCCCCCTACTCCTACTCCTCGTCTTCCTCAGCCACCTATTTCCCTTCTCTACCTGCTCTGCTTCTGCTCCCATCCAAGCTGAGCTCGCCTTATTAACCCTTTGTCAACGAAAACACAATAACCGTTAATTGCATTCGGGCGCTAACGGGTTAGCAGTGGGCAAATGCAGCAATGCATGTTGACTGCTGAATACCCTAACATGGGTCTATGTATAGCTACAATATATATAAACAGTACTAAGACGACAGCTCTGCCTGTCAATCATACATACATACATACATACATACTTCAGTGTGCAAAGGCAAACACGACGATGCAGCTGTTATGCTCGGCAGCTAAAACGAAGTGAAGCGAACTAAGTTACGTTGCGCAATCGTCGCTGGCCACACAGACAGCAACAACAACAGCAGCCAGCAGCAACGGCAACGGCAAACAGTGTTGCAATAGTTAACAATGTAACGGTAATCGGCAAGACGAACGCAAACACAATGCAGCAACAAAAACAAAAAAATAACCAAACGACGACGACGACGACGATGACGACGTAGCTTAGCCGAGGCACGAAGCCCGCGGCCCGAATGCAATCAATGAATGGTAAGCTTACGAGCAGCTTGAGCTTTGCCTTTTACTTTCAATCACACATGTTGCCAGCAACAACAACAACAGCAGCAACGGCAACAGCAAAATCCCAAATCTCGTTTTGCATTTTTGTTTTTGTACCAAAAATCGTTCGATCAAACGTTGCGCGCGCGCGCCTTTGCTGTGACAACACACACACAGACACATGCTATGCCTTGCCTTGCCTAAGTGCCTGCACACACACGCACACATACATATACTTGCGCGCGCATAGCCGCTGCCCCTGTCGACCCCTTTTGAATGCCCAACAACCACCCACCGCACACTGCTCTAAGCCCTCTCTCTACTCCGTACTCCGCCCCTGCGCTACTCCACAACTAAATTCAAATACGAAACGCCAAAAAATAAAGCTTTGCAAAACTTTTGTTGTTGCTGTCACCGCGGTCGCTGCTGCGGCCGGCGCTGCTGCTGCTGTTGCCGTTGCTTCTTCTTCTTGAGCGCGGTATAAATCTTTTCAGTTGAGTTTGGAACGCGTAACCGTTAAAACGTGCAGCGGAATTTCAAGTGTCGCGCTGTTGAATTCAAATTGAAACGTTGCCGTTGCCGTTGCCATTGTTGTTGTTATCAATTTTGTTTATTTTTTTAAAAATTAATTGTTTTTTTTTGGTTATCGGCTGCTTGCCATTTTGTTGTTGTTGTTGGTCGTTGCTGTTGTTCCGTTAGTTTCAAACATGCAACGCGCACAATTGAGCTGCGTCCTGATCCTGGCATTCATTGCTTACGGTAAGTGGCCGCCATTTTGTTATTATTACTGTTATGTGCCAACTGTTGCGCCTCTGGAATGCGAACTGGAATGCGCATATTTGGCATTAGCGCAAACCCCCTTCCATTGCGTGCTAAGCCCTGAGCTGAGCTTTTACTTTCAAAAAGTAATTGCCAATTGGAATGGACTGGCAACTGTTTTCTAATTGGATTTTCTGTTTGTTCTCGAATTGGATTTGGTGTGTTTGCTATGGGTTTGCTTCAAGGCTATGCCAAAGATTTGCCTAACGCCGCTTTCTGCTCCAATTAGCCAGCAGTAGCAGCAGCAGCAGCAGCAGCTCGTTGTCGTTTAACCCTGAACAGCTTAGCTTACTGCTGGGGCAGGGGCCCGCGGGCAGGGGGAGGGATTCAAATACGCCCCATTACAACTGCGTTCGTACCTATTCTCAAGCTCATTTGGCATGCAGATCCAGTATTCCAATAGCTGATCGTTTATTACTTTTGCTTTTGTTGAGCCAGTTGTCTGATGTCTGTGGTACACTGAGAGAAATGTGGCTATAAAGTTTAAACTAAACTTAAAACAAGTTAAAATTTATGACGAAAATTTTATATTTACAGTTAAAGCTGCTTTTAAGCCATATATAATTGAGTTGCAGTCTTATACACTGAGAGAAATTTTAGTTGAGTTGCAATATAATGCGTGTATTATGAGTTTTAGCTCAGCTTACTTAGTGTAGCTCAGCTAAATTCACTGATAATTAAAAAATGACTATGATTACACTGAGAAAAAAAGGGTGACTAAATTTCAAATTTGTGTTGAATTTGAAATTTTAGTTTAATTTAGATTCAAAACATTAGAATGTATAGAACTATACAGTTATACTGCTAACTGTTGTTTTATCAGCTGAATACACTGAGAGAAAACAAGTCTGAGCAAGCTTATTTGTGCTGTGACTTAATTATAGACTTAAAAAGTAAAACTGAATTTAAGTTTTATTTATGTAAATATATATATGTATATATTTTTTTAAAATTTTTATAGCCTGAATTTACACTGAAAAAAATTAAAGTCTAATATATATTTTTTTAAAAAAGCTCTAAAGTGAAAGCTTGTGCTATAAACTTTAGTTAAGTTGTACAATTGGACAGTTATAAAAGTTTTTTATTGGTACACTGCAAGAAATTATAATAAGAAGTTGAAGAAAAATCTACAATTAAAGCAAGAAATATTAAAAAAAAGTTTAAATTAAAAAATAATAAATTTAAAAATATAAATAATAATAATATACATATATTTAGGTATATTAAACACTGGCAGTTATTTGTTTGCAGTGTATTTTGGCATATTCTCGAGCTGCTTTGAGATCGTATTTTATTATATGCAAATTTCAGCACTCGTTTTATTTCTCATGAAGTGTATCTTGTGTACTATGGCACATTTTGCGTGCAGTGTATTGTCAGTTGAGGACATATTCGAACCTTAATTAAAACAAATGCCAAACATTTAAATGCTACAAAGTCAAAGCAGAACTCGGCCCGTCAAACCAGTTCATAATTAGACCTAATCACATTAGATATTATAAAATCTAGATCTAAAATAAATACAAAAAAACAAAGTCTCGAAATGTTGTTGGCCCAACAAGTTTCTGTGCAACTTCCAAAGGTTGAAGTGAAGAAACTGAAAATAAAAAAAACAAATAAAAAATAAATAAAACAAATTTTGTTTTTTGCGAAACAAACGTTTCGTTTTTTTCGGACACAAAATTATCGAAAAGTGTTGGTAAATTAATTGCCGGAAATCTTTGGCAGTGTTAAGCAAATGCATAAACAGTTGCAAATGCTTCAACAGAAACAGTTAAAATGAAAATGAAAATGAAAACAGTTTGCGGTGCTTTAACCCGTTGCCCGAAGCAAGTCACAAGCCTCTGGGCCTCGGTTACATCATCCGGCGCCGGCGCCGGCGCCGGCGCTAGATGCGAAGATGCTCGAAAGCCATAAGCCGAGAGCTTGTCACATTCACACTCACACGCACACTCTGACAGCACTTACAACACTTGCACTTGCAACACTGACAGCAACACACTTAGCGAAACCAGTTGACAGTCGCTGGGTAGGAAGGAAGTGTGCGCTTTCAAGTTTAATAATGGCCATTGGCATCGATGGGAAATGGCGATGGTGGCGACACTTCCCCAAATGAGAGACAATTTGATGATGACAGCATCGGCGATAACGATTACGATAACGACAACGATAACACTAAGTAGTTCAAGAGCAAATGTAAATGGCAGAGCTGGAACTAACTGAATAGCGATAGAATTCGATTTCGATAAATTATCGATAATTTTAACATATAGCTAATAGCAATACAGCTGTTTCGATAATGATAGTAAATTTGATGCACAATGCTGAAGTTAACGAAAGTTATTTCGAGGAAAAATCGATTAACAGCAATCGATAACGATAACAATAATAGATATTAAGCAGCAATAAAGTAATTCAATAGCAAATGTCATTGGTAAAGCTAAAACTTGCAAAAAACTGATAGTGATCGATAAAAGCTACTTCGATCAATAATCGATCAACACTATCGATAGCAAGAGCTTGCGAACATTAGAATTTGCATGACCTCAAAAATCGTTAGCTTGAAGACAGCTAAATATGATATAAGGTTAACGATAGCTTATCGATAAATCGATTATTTTAGCGATAGCTATGTCGATAACAATAACGATAACTAATTTTGTACAAAGAAGTTGTTTTCTTTTACATAAATGAAAATATGCAAATGGATAACAATTAATAAGCGATACTTATATCGATAACTATGTCGATAACGATAGCTAATTATGTACAGTTAAGTTAAATGCACATACATACATATGTCGATATCGACATCTTTATTTAAATTGCTAAGTGTTTGTTATATCGATAACGATAATGATAGCTAACTGTCTACAATTTGTGCTTGCAGCAAATGCTTTGGCTGTCGGCACACCCGAATGCCCCGAGAAGTATGGCGTTCAGGCCTACGCCCACACCGAGAACTGCGATCAGTTCTTCCTCTGCACCAACGGCACCCTGACCCTGGAGACATGCGAGAACGGTCTGCTCTTCGATGGCAAAGGAGCCGTCCACAATCACTGCAACTACAACTGGGCCGTCGACTGCAAAGGTCGCCACTGGGATCGTGAGTAACGAAATCGAAATATCAAATGCAATTTCAGTTTGCTCTATCTCTTTCTCTGCCTTAGCTACGCCCATTTCGACACCTGGCTGTGAGTATCAGTTTGGTTTGTATGCCGTTTCGAAGGACTGCTCCACCACCTACATCAAATGCGCCCACGGCGAGCCCCACGAACAGGACTGCGATGCGGGTCTGGCCTACGATGAACGCATCCATGGCTGCAACTGGCCCGATCAGCTGCTAGATCACTGCAATCCCGAGGGTGAGTGAGCCATGTAGAGCCTTAGATAACACATCGAATCAAGACTGACTCATTCAAATGAACTAGTTCACGTTTTTAAGCGATCAGTGAATGATAAAGATCAGTGATACGAGTAGCAGTGACTAATAGATACATGATCTTTTGTTAGATCATATAGAGTTTATGATGATCCAGTTCAAGTGAACCAGTTATTCAAATGAACTACTTGAACTTACTCAGTGATCAATGAATGATATAGATCACTGATACTAGTATAGTGATCACTGACTGATGAGTATTTTGGTTCAATCATGAGCTCGACGATCGTACAGTTCAATTGAACCAGTTATTCAAATGAACTACTTGAACTTACTCAGTAATCAGTGAATGATATAGATAAGTGATACGAGTATAGTGATCAGTGACTGATAGATGCATGATCAGCAGTTTAGTTCACTCAGTTCAATTGAACTACTCACTCAAATGAACTACTTAAACTTATTCAGTGATCAGTAAGCTCTATAAATTATCAGTATTTTAGCTCAATCAGAAACTTTATATTCCATTGATCAACATGATCAGCTGTTCATTGAATAGTAGTGGTTCATTTGTTCATAAATTATACGTTCTTTTGAGCCATACAGCTATGGATCATACCTGAATCAACAAATGATGGCCTGATCTATGCAAACCATGCATAATCTATCATATTCATAAGCTGCGGAACTAACTGAACTAGTTCAAAGCAATTTCATGATTTCATAAATGAACCAGTAACTAGTTCATTAGACCAACAATCAGGCGCTTTATACCGTAATTTAATCGATTCTCAGCGATAAATTCGTTTTCTCAGCAATTGTTCATGAACTACAAGTTCTTTTGAGCTAGTCAGCTACTGAACAATCTGATCTATAGTTCAGCGCTACGAATCGGTCGAGTAATTTAGTTCAGTTCAGTAGCTGAACTGATCGATATATATCGATTAATCGATAACTATCTCTAATATGATTTCTTGATTTCTCTTGCAGCTGTCGTTGGCTTCAAGTGCCCCACGAAAGTCGATCCGAATTCGGTGGCCGCACGCTTCTGGCCCTTCCCCCGGTTCCCCGTGCAGGGCGATTGCCATCGCTTGATCACCTGCGTGGAGGGCTATCCACGTCTGATTAGCTGCGGCGAGGACAAGGTGTTCGATGAGCATACGCTCACCTGTGAGGAGCCCGAATATGCCAGCGGCGGCTGTGCCAACTATGGCAAATAGTGTGACCGTAACTGCGACTAGAACAAGAAGAAGACGAAGAAGAAGAAACAGTTAAACAACAAAGCAGCTCACACTCAACTGTACATATGTAAAGCTTCGCTGTCTCGCTCTCTCACTCTCTATCTCTATCTCTATCTATGTCTGTCTATCTCTCTCTCTCTCTCACTCTGCTGCTCTATGGCTATCCCGCTCGCACTTTGCCCCCATTTCCTTGCACCAAATATTGCAATAATTATCGATCATTTTCTAAACTTGTTTTTTTTCCTTCCAATTTACATAATTTTTGTATATTTTTTTTATATATATTTTGTTATTTCCCAATTGAGCTCTAAATGCAATAAAGTTTAAATTTATTTATTGTAATATTTTTGAAAAAAAATAACATTTTGTTTTGTTTTGTAGTCAAAATATTGGATATTATGGATGGTGATATTCATAGTAGATATTTATGATATTTATGTGCCAATAACAATGCCAATGGCGCACTAGTGGGAAGTGCTCGACTAGAAGATACCCTGAACGAGATGCGTTTTCAAATATGCAGCTGTTCATTGAAATAGTAGTGTATGTACAGCTGTGTTCATAAAAATAGTAGTGTGAGTGCAATGTTCGACAGCAAAATCGCACTACTATTTTAATGAACAATGTTAAGAGCACTACCACTACTATTTCTATGAACAATGATTTTGCTGTCCAACATTTCAGTCCCACTACTATTTTTATGAACACAGAAGAAAACAGAAATTAACCATATAATAAACTAATGAGGGTGCATTCGTGGGCAATGCTCGACTAGAAGATACCCTGAACGTTGGCCAAGATGCGTTTTCAAACAAATAGCTGTGTTCATAAAAATAGTAGTGGGACTGAAATGTTGGACAGCAAAATCGCACTACTATTTTTATGAACAATGAATGATTCAACATTTCAGTCGCACTACTATTTTATTGAATAGCGCTGTACATACATACACTAGAAAGGAAATTAACCATATAATAAACTAATGGGAGTGCATTAGTTGGCAATGCTCGACTAGAAGATACCCTGATATCTGCGTGAAGCTGCTCTTATCATCGCTTTGAATTCTTTATAGCATATATAGCCTATGTTAATTGTTATATAACTTGAGTTCTAGATGCATTTTCTTAATGAAACTTTCAGAGCGTGTTAATGACATTCAGATGTGTATATTTGTCAAAGCACAAATCTCTACAGCTTATCACTTTTGGATGTAGATGGGTACATATAGAGCTTCCATAGGAATAGGCATTACACAAATCTGAGCAGTAAATCTAAATAAAGATCTTTAGCTTTTGTGGCATTAAAGTTATTTTTATCGATAGTGAAATGAAATGAAATGAATTATATATTATATATAAAAAAATAATAATAAATTCGCTTTCAGAAATTCAGCTGTGGTCATTGAAATAGTAGTGCGACTGAGCTTTAAATTTTAAACAATATAATTTAGTTATAAATTGAATATTGAAAAAGTAAAAATTTGAAATTAAATTTAAGATGAACATATTTCGTATTAATTTAGATGTTTTTATTGTTAACGTGATCCCTTCAGGGCTTAAACAAGAAAAATGAGCAAAATTTGGTTGTTCATGAAAATAGTAGTGGCTACGAACAAGGCTATGAATCGATTCCAGAATATAGATACATATGTATAATATATGTATTTATGTTCTGCCTCGCCTGCAGCTACCTGTTACATACAGGTAACTAAATTAACAAAATTTAGTTGTTCATGAAAATAGTAGTGGCTACGAACAAGGCTATAAATCGATTCAAAAATATAGATACATACGAGGTCTGGCTATTAAATAACGAGACTGCGCGCGCAGAAGGCGTCCTAGAGGGGTAGGGTGGGAAACGAATGCAGCATTGGATAGCTGGAAGTGTCTACTATTCCAGTACGAAAACACGTTTTTGTCGCTGTAGTAGTATTTTTTGTGTAGAGGTTAGAAACGAACGTGTTTTTTTCTCGTGCCGATAACGATGTGTGACGAAAAACACGAGCAACGGATCAATGTGAAATTTCTCGTTAAATAAAAAAAAAACTCCGACTGAGTGCTATAAGTTGTTGAAAGAGTAAGAATTCTCTATCTCGTGCGCGTGTTTTCGAATGGTATAAAAGGTTTTCTGAAGGCCGAGAGAGCACCGAAGATGACCAACGTCCAGGTCGACCTGTCTCTGTTTCAACTCCGCAAACAGTGACCAAAATAAGTGAAATTGTGCGCGGAGATCGTCGTATGAGCATTCGGATGATTGCTGAGACTGTAAACGCCGATAAAGAAAGTTTTTGCAACGCTGCGAGAGCGAGTTCGTAAGAAACGGCCGGAGTTGTGGAAAAGCAAATCGTGGATCTTGCACCAGGACAACGCACCTGCCCGTAACGCGCTGTCTGTGAAGCGTTATTTAGCCGCTAGAGGCACTCCAGTGCTCGAACACGCGCCGTACTCGCCTGATTTAGCACCCTGTGACTTTTTCCTATTTCCGAAGATCAAGTCTACCTTAAAAGGAACCCGGTTCGAGTCGATGGAAGAGGTGAAGCGAAAATCGGCGGAGCTCCTAAATGCTCTTACAAAAGAAGACTTCCAGCATTGCTTTGACCAATGGAAAAAACGAATGGAACGGTGTGTGGCGAGGGAAGGGGAGTATATTGAAGGGGAGCATTCGATTGTAGAATAATTTTTAAAATAAAACTCTTTTTCATAAGCAGTCTCGTTATTTAATAGCCAGACCTCGTATGTATAATATATGTATTTATGTTCTGCCACGCCTGCAATAACCTGTTACATACCTAGCCACAAGCACATTATACCCCACATACCCATTTGCAATGGGCAAATAAAAACATTTTCGCTTTAATTTGAACTAAAAAGTTTGAGAATTGTTCATCTTTTATTTTGTATATATTTATCAATAAAGCAGAAGCTGACTATAAAACTAGAAAAAAGAAAGGAAGATGCAACGCTGTAAAGTCGTTCGTTAGTGGCAGCTTTCACTGTGCTATCGAAAATAATAGTGGAATAGCGGAAAGCGAAAAAAGGGTGAGGAGGGAGGGGAGGAGGATTAGTTGAAACAAAAATCTATCACATCTCAAATTCGCTGATCGCATTGGTTGTTGTTGTTCGTCCATTTGTTGCTCAATCGATCAGATGACGCGCATGATCCTGCGGCGTGGAGAATATAATTGCATAGATCAGGCCGTCGCGCACCGATTCCGTCGGATTGCCCACATTGAACATGAACTTGACGCGCTGCCGCACCGTATCCGGCACACAGGAATACATCGGATACCAGCCCATCTTGTTGAAGACCACATAGATCTTGTAGATCTGGTTGCGATAGATATAGACGGGCCGATCGAATGTGATGTCCAAATGCGAATCGTAGCGCACCCGGGCCGTACAGTGCGTATACGTGATGCGCGACCCGTGCATATCCTGTATATGGGCGTAGAGCACCTCAGTGTAGCGCTCGCCAAAGCCAGCCGAGTTCATTAGCTCGCCGCAAAGCACCTGCGTGGGCACCTGCACGCCCAAGATCCAAATGTTTGTGTCCACCTGGAATGATTTCATTACTATAGATAGATATAGATATATAACGGTATCACGCTGCTCACCTGAAAGGTGACGCCACAATCGGTGACGCTGGTGTTGCGATAGTCGAACTGTCTGGATATGGAGCGCATGCAGTAGGAACGCGACATATCCTGATGCGAATTGCTGGCCACGATGCCATCGTTGTCGCTGCCAGGTGGAGCCGCTGCTGGCGCTGCTACTGCAGCTGCTGCTGCTGCTCCGGCTGCAGCGGAGGCGGCGGCAGCTGGTGGCGGTGGCCCGTCGTAGGCATCACCAAAGGCGGCGCCATTGGGCAAGGGCAGCGGCTCGTCGCCAAAGCTAAAGCCATACGTTGGCATATGATCGGCAGGCGCTGCTCCCGCATTGGCGCCCAGATTGAGCGGCACACTGATCCGTTGTCGTGTGAACAGCGGCTGGATGGTGCGCGGCTGGTTGATGGGGCCGGGCAAGCCATTGGCTGCAATTGCCGGATTGTTGCCGCTCCGGTATGAGGAGCTGAGCTCGCGCTGCCGATGCGAAGACTCGTAGAAATTGCGCGTGCTCCGCGACACACAGAATCCTTCCGGCATATTGCAATCGTTCAGCGTGGGACTGGAGATTTTGATGAGTATGGCGAGGGCTTCGTGCTGCTGGAGCAGCTTGGAGCGTGCCGGTCCCTCGGCAAACTGTTGCGGCGTCATGGTGAGGAAGCGTATCTTCTTAACTGCCTGCCGCAGCATCGCCCCATCCATGATAGTTCGCTGTGCGTCCATCATGTTGATCATGTTGGCCGCTGCCTCGGCCGCGTTCATCTCCTCCTCATTGGCATTGCCGGATGCATCGCTATCGATGATCACGACATCGTCGTGTACTATGGCCGCGCTAACATTTGCATTCGATGTCGTTGAGGAGCAACTGCTGCTGGCTGGATGTCTGGGTGAGCTGCAGGCGGATCCATTGCCCGTTGGCTGTTTATAGCTCTCAACATCCTCATCCTGATGCATATGCTGCACCATGGCCGCCACATCAGGCTCCATTTTGATCTCCTCGATCATGTCGTTGGCAGCGGCAGCTGCTTGCTCCGCACAAGCCAAAGATTTGCTGCTGCCACTGGGCGCCTCCTCGTTGCCATTCTCATTGAGAATGCCGCGTTCGCTGGCAAACTTCAGCAGACAATTGAACAAATCCAGCTCCGAATCAATGTTCAAACGATGCTGATCCAATATGGCCATCAGCGTGGAGACTTCAATGTCCAGAAAACTGGGATCCGAGAGCACCTCGCGCGTATTGGCCGCAATCAGATCCATGCTGCTCTGCATGAGGCGCGGCTCGTCGAACAGCTTGGCGAACTCGTAGGCGCGACAGGCGTTCTTCGGACTGAGATCGGCCCACAGGAAGTGGGTGCAGCGCGTCACCACATGCGGCAGCATATACTTCTTGGCCACGTAGCACAGCTCGCAGGCCTTGTCGAACGAGCCGATGGTTATGCGATCCGTGTAGATGTACTCGAGCATCGCCTCAAATGCCTCCGGCTGCACATCGGGTATGATGATGGGATCCGTTTTATCCGGCAGATTGCCAAAGAACATGCGTTCGAAAACTGGCGACGCCATCGCCAGCAGGAGCTTATGGCCGGATATGATGCGTTGATTGGGCGGTGTGCCAACGAGAAAGCGGCAATCGGCCCATTTCTCTGAGTGCAATAGATATTGGCCACGATCCTTCACCTCGGTCAGACTGTTTTGCCAGTCCAGATCCATGTTGTCCACAAATCGAAACGTTTACAATCTATATTTATTTATTGTGTACCCTTGTTTATATGTATGTCGCGGTTTGGCAGTGTTGGCTAACGTCAGCACGCAGAGTTGCTGGCCACAAGCAGTGCGCACAATAGAGAGCATTATTGAAATAAACAGTTTGAAATGCTAGTTTAGCTTCCAAAACAACTAAGTTTATTGTATTTTACTTAAATTTATGCATTTAAGTCAGTTTGTGATCGTCAGTGAGTGACTGTCAAATGTTGATGTAGGTCGCGAGCTGCGCAGGGTTGCATTTGCGTGTGGAACAAATTTTGGACATTTTTGTCATTTCGCGCTGCGGTCACACTGTAAGCGGACAGCAACAATTGCATTGCGTAGAAAAATAAAGTGCTTAAAACGTATAAAAGTTCTGTAGCAATTTCTGTTGATTGAACAATTAAGTTACGCGCAAATTGCAACAAATAGAAACCATACCAAAGGCAAACAACAACAACAACATTAATAACAACAAAAAACCATCCACATTAATTGTTGTTGTGTCGTTCACTCCGCATATGTGTGTGTGTATGTGCTTTGTTCTATAAAGAACCTGTGAGTGCAAGTACCAGTGTGAGTGTGTGTGTGAGTGTGTGCGAGCGTGTTTGTGCGTGTGCGTGTGGGTGCGTACGTTTGTGTGTGTGTGCGTGTGTGTGTGTGTTGGTGTTGTGCGAGTGCCGTAACGTGAAATGGCAAAGAAAACGTACGATTTACTTTTTAAACTTCTGCTAATTGGCGATTCCGGCGTTGGAAAGACCTGCATTCTATTCCGTTTCTCGGATGATGCATTCACATCCACATTTATATCGACCATAGGTAAGCAAATGGCGCAGTCCTCACTTAACATAGCTACATACATATTCATATATGAAGATATGTGTATGTGTGTGTGTGTGTGTGTGTGTGCATGTACCTGCAGAGTTGATGTGTGTGTGTGTGTTGGTAAGCGGCATTGCTTGTGTGTGTGTGTGTGTGTGTGTGTGTCTTGTAGGCGGCACCCAAAAACAACAAGGACACGGCCACTTGTCTGTGCGTATTGGGCGTGGCACTGTGGCCCTTGAGTAAATAATGCAAATAGCTATGTATATATATATATACAAATACATATGTATGTGTGTATGTATGTATGTGTGTACATGCGATAGCCTTTGGACTTGGTGAACCGCATTCGATGTCTGCATAAGGCGCGCTGCTGTGGTATTTCATGTGACAGTGTTGGTAAACTGGATAACAAATAATGACGCATATATATAAATACTTGAGTGATTGTGTGTGTGTGTGTGTGTGTGTGTGTGTGTGTGTGTGTGTGTGTTATGATTCACACACACACACACAAGGCTGTGCACTATTTAAAGTTCCAGCTAAATAAATTGTTATCAAATGTTCAACATGATTAACCAGTTCAACTTGTGACGTCATTGCTGTAATTGAACTATGCGAAACGATCTCTCGCGCTATTGCCATTTATTGATTGATTGTTATTGTTGTTCGCCTTGCAGGAATCGATTTCAAAATCAAAACAGTCGAACTCAGGGGCAAAAAAATTAAACTACAAATATGGGATACGGCCGGCCAGGAGAGATTTCACACAATCACCACATCCTATTATCGTGGCGCGATGGGCATTATGCTCGTCTATGACATAACGAATGAGAAAAGTTTTGAGAATATTGTCAAATGGTTGCGGAACATAGACGAGGTAAGCGAAAAACCAAGCTAAACTGATTTTCCCATCCAGATCTCACTCACTCTCTCTCTCTCTCCCTCTCTCGCTTTGTTTCTAGCACGCCAATGAGGATGTGGAGAAGATGATATTGGGCAACAAATGCGATATGTCGGACAAGCGAGTTGTCAGCAAAGAGCGCGGCGAAGCGGTAAATTATACATGCATAAATATTAACAATTCTTAGAATTATGCTCACTCTCTCTCTCTGTCTCTCTCTCTCTGTCATTTAGATTGCAAGGGAGCATAGCATACGGTTTATGGAAACATCCGCCAAATCAAATATAAACATTGAGCGCGCATTCTGTGAACTTGCCGAGGCCATATTAGATAAAACATCGGGCCGCGAATCGGCCGAGAATCCCGAAAGGGTTGTCATCGATCGCGGCAATAGCGACAAGGCGACGAGCTACAGCAAATGTTGTGCGTAATGGGGTTATGACACCTGTTAGTTTAACGTTCACGGTTGGTTTTGTGATCTACATGCATACATACATACACATACACACACTCACACTCACACAGACACACATTATATATATACTATATATATATATATATATATATATATATATTTAACAAACTTGGCAAAAACCTTGTGCTTTTCTTAACTGTGTGCGTGCAACTGCGTGTGTGTGTGTGTGTGTCTTGTGTTGTGTTTCTTTTATAACTTTTTGATAGCTCCTTTAATATTACTATATGAACAAACAAAAAAAAAAAACGAAATTTCAATGAAAATCAAACAAATGCGTTTTCTACTGGGTGGCAACCCTGCAATCTAACTGGTACTCATGCGCATTCTGTCTCGCTTCCACACATGACAACTCCTATGCTGCGCAAAACAAAAATATATATGAAAAAAGAAACCAACTTAAAGCAAAACTAACAAGTGTCATAACCCCATACAGCGAAGGGCCAGCAGTATTTAATTGTTATACTGCTAACTGTTATACAAAGCAAGCAATCAACTTGGACAAACACACACACACACACACAGACCGACACACACACACACACTAATAGCAGTAACAACCAAGAAAGAACCTACCTAAAGTTTTATAATATTGTATAAATGTAATTTGGAGTAATTTTACAAGAAAAAAAAAGAAAAGAAAACAACAAGAACAACAATACAGCGTACGTTTGTAAACGCACAACGAAGCGAACCAAGTGGAAAACGAAACAGCGATAGCTGCAAATTGATAAGCAGCAACAACAACATCAGCAACAACAACAACAACAAATTGAACTGCATTTTTTGCATGTCACGCGCCTTTGTGGCATGCGGCCCTATTTAGCGTACAGTGGAACAGACGGAACTGAAACGGACGCACATGCGACTTAAACTCTCTTTCGCTCTCCCTCACACACTCACACACATACAGACAGAGCCAGACACTTAATATTGTATATGTATCTGATAATTACTTAAATACCACACAAAACAAAGAAATCACTTAAAAAATGCCAACAATTTATGTACGCGTTTTTTTTGTTGTTCTTTGAAAACTTCTGTCGGGCACACATGTAACTGTAACTAAATTTCTTTTTCATACATCTATGCATATGCAAACACACACACACACACACACACACAGAGAGACAGACAGACATACAGACATACATGTATGTAATGCTACAAATACTTGTACTTCGTTTTGATTGGCTGCCTGTTTTTTTTTTTGCGTTTAACCGTTAGTTAGCTTAGCTGCAACTTGCTTTCCGTTTTGTTATTGGTTAGGAAAGAGTATAATGAAAGTGAGGTTGGAAACGCGCCGCCTGCATATTAGAAAGATTAACTGTAATACGATTTGATTTTTTTTTTTGACAAAAAATGGCGGAGAAACATTTCGTAGCTTACGCCAAAGCGCCTAAAGCACGCACGCATATATACACATAAATATAAATATATATATATATATATGTATGTATGTATGTATGTATGTATATGTGTATGCATATGTGTATGTGTGTGTGTGTGTGTGTATTTATATAAATATAAAAAATGTGTTTTTTTTTTTGTCGTAATACTTATTATTTGTACATGTATATGGATTTAGCGTAGTTGTCCACACCAAATGATTTAATGATTAAATATTAAAGAACAATTTAAAGCGTCATCTAATCCAAATAAAACAGTGAAAAAAAAAAACAAAACAAAACAAGCGAAATAAGCAACCGAAGAGAATTTTTGTATGGTGGGCCGGGTCTAGGAGCTGACTTTGTAAACAAGTTCGCCTGCTATCCAGGTGGATAGCACCTGTAAATCATCGTTGAGCATCATGAAATCAGCATCCGAACCAAAGTCCAATGTGCCCTTCTCACGCTCAATGCCCAAACAACGAGCCGGATGCAATGTGGCCGCCTCTATGGCAAATACCCGAGAGCAGCCTGAAAGAGAGCAAAGCAAAGAGAGAGAGAGAGAGAGATTAGGTAAACATATATTTTGAGACGGACTCTCTCTCACCTGTTGCCTTTTGGAAGATGCGCACACACTCATCCATGGGCGCAATGCTGCCACAGAGCGTCGTGGTGCCAGCTATGAAAGCTCGGCCCTGCTTCACCTCCAGCGGCAGCTGGCCAATATGATGGATGCCATCCTCCAGGCCGAGCGCGGAAATCGCATCTGTGACCAGGATCAGGCCATCGGGATGCGTGCGATAGGCGATGCGCAGCGCAGCCGCATGCGTATGCACCCCATCGGCGATGATGCCGAAGTAGACAATGCGTCCGGCTGGTATTTGATCGGAGGCCAGCAAACCCACCAGGCCCGGATCACGATGATGGAAGGGCAGCATCGCATTGAACAGGTGCGTTATGAGTGTGGCACCATGCCGCACCGCTCGTTCGCCATCGCTTAGGCTGGCCATCGAGTGGCCCAGGGAGACGGTGATGCCCGCCTGCACCAGCTCATCGATAACGTTCGCATCGCTCACCTGCTCAGGTGCCAGCGTTATTATCTTGATGCGCTCCAGTGAGCCGTACGTCGAACGCAGCGTTTCCATGCCCTAAGAGAAACGATAGAGGAGAGAAGCTTGAGTAATGTGAAGAAAGAAGAGCTTAAGACGAAATAGAAGAGAGAAGCAGTATAGAAAGAGAAGATAAGTTTGTGCATTCTGGTAACAGAAGAGAGAAGCTTAAGAATAAATATAAGAGAGAGAGAGAGATGAAAGAGAGAAGCTTGAGTAATGTGAATAGAGACGAGAGAAGCTTGAGGAATATGGAATGAAAAGAGAAAAGCATAAGATGAAAGAGAAGAGAGAAGCATGATATACAATAGATCAATATACATAGATGATGATCAATATAGAAATAGAAAAGAGAAGCTTGAGGAACATGACAAAAGAAGAGAGAAGCTTAGGCAATATAAAAAACTAAGAGAAGCTTGGCCAATATGGAAGCAGAAGAGAGAAGCTTAAGCAATGTGAACAAATTAGAGAGAATCTTAAGCAATACGGAAAAAGAGAGAAGCTTAAGCAATATGGAAGGAGAAGAGAGAAGCTTAAGCAGTATGGAAGAAGAGAGAAGCTTAAGCAATGTGAAGAAATAAGAGAGAATCTTAGACAATATGGAAAAAGAGAGAAGTTGCAATGTATTAAATTAGAGAGAAGTTTGAGCAAAGTGCAGAGAGAAGCTTAGGCAATTTGGAAGGAGAGGAGAGAAGCTTAGACAATATAAAAAGAGAAGATTTTTTAATTTGGTAACAATTTGGAACTCTATCGTAAATGGATCTACATATTTTTGTATAACATTCACTCACATTGTCAATAGTCTGAATGCAGTTGGCTGGATGCGCTCCTTTCTTTTGTGGATTGATGAAGGGTCCTTCGGCATGGACGCCCAATATGCCGGCCCCGCCCACGATGTGCCGTGGCATGCGCGGCAATATTGTGTGATAGCTGTCATTGGGTGACGTCACGAGCGTCGGACAGAATGAGGTAACGCCGCTGCGTACCAAACCAGTGGCAACCTTGCGCACGCCCTCCTCAATGGTGTCCTTGTCATAGGAGAAGTCAACGCCATAGCCGCCTAAGGGAGAGAACGAGACAGAGAAATTTTGATCGTGTGTGCTAATAGTAAATGAATTGCAATTATCTGTGCTGTTCCAACACTTGAATATATGGCATGCAAATCGAACTCTCTCATTGTGCATAACAAGCTCAGCATGCACATAAGTCTTGCTCTCTAGCTACGCTGCTCTAACACGCGTTCGCTTGTGCTGGCAGATTTCGTTTCGTTGTTTACCATTGCTTTGCAAATCGTCCATTATTGCCATGCACCTCACTTGCTCTCTTTATGCACTGCTCTCCGAAGAGCGCACTGTGCATGACAAGCTCAGCATGCACATAAGTCTTGCTCTCTAGCTACACTGCTCTAACACACGTTCTCTTGTGCTTCAACATTTCGTTTCGTTGTTTACCGTTGCTTTGCAAATCGTCCATTATCGCTATGCATGCATCTCGCTTGTTCCCCAATTCAATGTTTATGATTTACAATCGCGCGCACAGTGGGGCGAATTGGCGATTAGATTAATATATATGTAAATGGTGTGACCTTGGCGACGCATTCAAAGTGAAATTCCAGTTGTAACTGTTTCGCTGTTGTTTACCATTGATTTGCAAATCGATGTAGCCGGGCGCAATGATCGCACCGCCGCAGTCGATGCGATCGTGCGCCGTCGCCCGCTCATCGTAGAAAACTGGCTCCGGATTGATGATTTTGCCATTTCGCACCCACAGATCATCGACGATCAGCTGATGCTGGCGCACCAAGCGGCAATTGGTGAACTGAATTAACAGTTCTTTTTGTTGTGGCAAGCTCTTGCTATTTTGCGACATTGCGTTAGGTGTGGCTAATGAAAACGAAAACCAAATAAACAAAAAAAAAAAGAACTCAGCCACACACAACCACAGCAAGTAGCTCTGTTTATATACAAACGAATAAGCAAAAAAAACAACAACAAAAAGCAATAAAAACTACGAGCACGCACTGGCACGACGCCCGCGTCGCTGTCGGCCACAGAATGTTGAATGCTTTGCAAATTCGCGCTGTGCGAGGCTAAATAGTCAAGCCCAGGCAAGTACGCAGCTAGCGCACACAGCTGATAAATGGGTAAAGTTGACTTTTTCGCTCTCCTCATTCCACACATCAACAGCTGTGCGCAGCGTACTGAAAACCAAAAACAACAACAACAAAAAAACATGTGTGCAGCTGCCATACCAAGCGGTTTCATAGCACTCAGCTAAGCTCAGCGATAAATCGTTTTGCATTTGCATGCCTAGCAGTTAGCATTTGTCTGAGCACATTTATATGCTAATTTGTGCATAGCAATTAGCATTTGTTTGCGGACCATTTGAATTTAAATTTGAATTTAAATTTGAAAATGCAAACAAAAGCAAATCAAATTGCTTTCAATTGATTTATTAACTTTGTTGCTATTTTTTATTTGTATGTGAGAAGTGTGTGAATGACCCTGCTGCAGGCTTATCACTTATAAAATACACTTTTTGCTGTATAACAATGTAATTATTTTCCTTCTTTTTTTTTTGCCCAGCTGCTGCGGTTGCTACAGATAAGAATATGTTTGTATGTATGTATGTATGTATATATGTGTGTATATATGTATACATGCGTAAAGCGAACACTTGAAACTGTATTTAATGCGGTCAAAGCGCGCGCGCTCGCTCGCTCGCTCGCTTTATCTCCCTCACACTCCTCACTTGCGCGCTCCTATGCCAACTAACCCTTTCCGTCTTGCTCACTCTCGCGCTCGCTCTGTTTCGCTGTCTTTGTCTTGCTGACTGATAGCGCTAATCTTTGCGGTCCGCCATGAAGTTTTTGCAGCTTGCAACGGTAATTTGCCCGACCACCGTTAGCCGCACATTGTTTGTTATCTCTTTTTTACTCTTGTTCGTTTACTTTGAAACTTTTCCATAGGCGCAACGTTTGCACGGGCGGAGAGAGGGAAGGGGCAGGGGGTGGAAGATACTTGATAACTTGCATTGCCTGCGTAAATTGCCTTTGCCACTGCCTTCGCCATTTGGCATGCACTCATTTAGTTTATCTGCATTTGGGCACTTAATAAACTTAATGACTGCCTCTTCCTTGCACTCGATAGAGAGAGAGAGAGAGAGAGAGAGTGAGAGAGTGAGTGAGCGAGAGTGAGCGAGAGCGAGAGAGTGCTTTGTATCTGCATATCTCGCCTAAAAGGCTTTCAAGTTTTCTTTATTCATGCTAGCGATAAGCCAAATATCCACTGACCCGACCCTTAAGCATCCCCCTCCCCCTCCCCCACCCCCATTTCGCCCACCACAATCAAGTTGAATGAGAAACACGCAAAAAAAGGGCCAAAACGTTGTCATTGGCAACTACTTTGATGAGTTATGATGAAAAAATTGTTACGCAGAAAAGAATTGAATAAAATATACAAATTTTAACCAGAAACAAAAACAAAAACCTAACCACAGATAGAAGCCAAATGCATTCAAGTTTTAATTGGTAAAATTGCCGCGAGAGAACATAACTAATTTAATATATATACATACATGCTTAAGGCGAAGGCTATGAAACTGTGATCTACCTTAACCTCACTTGCTACAATCTAACCTCAAATTAGTGCATAGAAACTTAACAAAACGCCAACTGCAACTTACGGAAGCAATCATTAGCGGAGGCCTTGAACACGTTCTAATGTCGCTAAATAACTTAACCTCACTTTTAGCTAACCAAATGCTAACCTTACAATACCTAACCTCACAAAAGTAAATATAGAGAATAGATTATTATGGAAAACACTAGAAATTGATCAAAAGTCTCCTCAATATTACTGATTTTACTGAAATTTATAAACCTAACCTCACTTTTGGCTTAATCAATTCAACATAACCTCATTTCAGTCAAGTCTTGAGCTTGCAAGCCTTTTATGAATTTACTTGAGCTTACTAAATCTAACCTCAAAGTAAACAATATTCAACATAATCTATTTTCGAACAATATCTAACCTCATTTAGCTAAACATAACCTCACATAAGGTTTAGAAAGTGATAACAAATTTAAATAAAACTTTTATCTAAGCTTAAAAACAACTTAATCTAACCTAACCGCAACATATATAGTTCTAATCTAATAACTAAGCTCACTTAGTCAAACATAACCTCACAAAGCGTCGTATAATTTAATTAATGATAAGCAAATAATAATAGCAAAATCTTAATCTAACCTCAAAAACTTAAGGCTGATAGGAAATACTCAGTCTAAGCCCAACTCAATTGAACTTACATAATAATAAAACCTAACCTCAAATGGGTCAAAGGCAACAGAAACTTGTCATTAGAGCAACTCTCTCGACTGCCACGCCCTAATGCCCTGTCTAAAATAAAACTAAGCTCCATTTGCCACGCCCCCTTAGTAGGCAATTTCAAAAGGTGAGACAAACATTGCATTGAAACCAATATACCCTCTTTTCACAGCGTGAACGAGTACAAAAATCAGAAACTTCTAGCATATAATCGTACTTAACCTCACTTACACGAACATCCACACAAAACACTTTAATTTTGATGAAATTTAAATTTGTTTTTATGTAATTTACAGGGTATTTGCTGAAGAGTCAATTGTTGTTGTTGTTGTTGTTGTTGTTGTTGTTTGTCTCTCATTTGGCAGGAAACAAGTGTTTGTCGCATTATTTATTTACAACTTTTTCAAGCATGACTAGATAGCAGCGTGAAAGAGAGAGAGAGGGAGAGAGAGACAGAGAGAGAGAAAGGGAGAGAGATGGAGAGAGATTTGAGAATAGGATTTTAGGATTTTTGATGCCTTTTTACTGTTTTTTTTTTTTTCTATTTTGCTGTTGTGCGATCCCAACCGAGCGCCACATGTTGCACTGCAAAACCGATTGCCGCATGATGTCCGCAGAGTGCCTTGCATTGTGAAATGTTTTATTGCATTGTTTGCAACAAGCAACAGCAACAGCAGCAGCAACAACAGCTTGCGGGTGGCCTACGAATGAGGCTTAAATGCAGCCAGGTACACTGGGAGAAAAAAAGTGTAGATAAGGCAAAATATGAGTGATAAGTAGAGAAGGGGGAGAAGAAAGAGACACAGAGAGAAAGAGTGAAAGAGAGAGAGAGAGTTAAAGAGAGAGAGAGAGAGAGAGAGAGAGAGAGAGAGATGAGATGAGAGATGAGAGATGAGAGATTAGAGATGAGAGATGAGAGATGAGATATGAGATATGAGATATGAGATATGAGAGATGAGAGATGAGAGATGAGAGATGAGAGATGAGAGATGAGAGATGAGAGATGAGAGATGAGAGATGAGAGATGAGAGATGAGAGATGAGAGATGAGAGATGAGAGATGAGAGATGAGAGATGAGAGATGAGAGATGAGAGATGAGAGATGAGAGATGAGAGATGAGAGAGAAAGAGATAGAAAGAGAGAGAAACAGAGACAGAGAGAGAGAGAGAGAGAGAAACAGAAACAGAGACAGAGAGAGAGAGAGAGAGAAACAGAGACAGAGAGAGAGGAGAGACGAGGAAGAGGAGAGACGAGAGACAAGAGAGAGAAAGAGAATTGAGAAAATAGAAACAGAAGAGAGGAGAGGAAAAGAATAGACAGCAGACAAAAGAGAGAAAGAAGAGGGAATCTTTCTCTTTCTCTTCTCTCTCTCTCTATTCGCTCTTGGAGAGAGCCTGAGAAAATAGAAAGTATTACAATATATATATTTATAGATTGAAACTGAGATAGAGGCAAAGTCTAGATTGAGGCAGATAAACAGAAAAGAGTGAGAGAGAGAAAGAGAAAGAGAAAGGGAGTGAGAGATATTGTTATCAGAGATGAGCCCTTCATCTCACTCTCTCTCATTCTCTCTCTCATTCTCTCTCTCATTCTCTCTCTCATTCTCTCTCTCTCTCTCTCTCTCTCTCTCTCTCCCTCTACTCTCCCAATTAAATGATATTTCTATAGATGCTTCTCACTTATGACTAATTATTTTCGCTCAGTGTATGCAGGTATACTCCTACATCTGTGTGAGTGTGTCCCTGTGTCTGTGTGTGTGTGTGTGTAAGCGTGTGTATTTGTGCCTTGTTTTTGTGGCTTGTTGGAAAATGCCGCTACATTTTATTATGGCTAAGCACGCATTCATTATGCTCCAGAGCGAAAACCGACAAAACAAAAGGGGCTGTGGGTGGGCGTGGCTGGGCGGTTGGGTGGCTTGGGTGGTTTGGGTGGTTGATGTGGTTAGGGTTTGTGCTCTCTCAGCAAGACAAATGATTGCCAAGACATAAGAAATCCCCACACCGTCGCTTGCTCTATGACTACGTGGCTCATTTGGCTCGCTCGACTAATCGCAAATAACGCACATCGATTAGCTGCTAAGAGAGTAAGCGAGACACAGAGAGGGAGCGTGAGAGAGAGTGTGAGAGAGAGAGAGAGAGAAACAATTAGCACGGTCTGGACATAATTGGCGTGCAGTTAGTTGCTCTGATTAAAGAAGCAATCATAAAATTAAGACCCATAATCCTCTGCAATTTAAGCACACGCATGACAACTCTCTCTCTCTCTCTCTCTCTCTCTCTCTCGTTCTCTCTCTGAGACAAAGGTGGTCTCTGGTCTCTGCTTCGAGTCTGTGGCAAGCAAAGCCAAAGCTGGCCACAAGCTAATATGTGTAATAACTAAACAGAAGCACAACACAAACCGCAACAATAATAAGTTGAGAATGTTTTCTAGCGAGCGTGCAAAGTGAACGACCAGGCGCTACCCTATAAAGCAACGACACAACAAGTTAAAGACCTAAAATAGCAATTATATTTCATCATATATAAACATATGCATATATATGAATATATCTAAAGCTTAAGACATAACTCATGCCTTTCTATGCGCTTCTCATAGAGCACATTTTAGCTTTTATTGTTGTTTACATAACTATTTGGTTGATTGCCTATAATTGTTAAAAATTTCAAGTATTTGTAAATGTTGCTATTGAAAAAATAGCTAATATAGGTATAATATATATACGAGGGTGGTCTGAAAAATTCTAAAAAATAAAAGCATATTAAAAAAATTTGGGAAAATGTAAAAATGTTGGAATAAATTTGTAAAAAACATTTAAATATATAAAAAATAACAAAAAAATGTGTGAAAATTTTAAAATTAATTAAAATGTGTATGTATGTATGTATGTATCCACATTACAGTCTGTATATGTCTATATATTGTATATATTTATATGCTTATATTCAATACTCACTCAATAGCTAAGATCTATGGGGAACTGGCATACCCGATTTGGCATTTGCCTGTTTGCTGGGTATAATATATCACTTTACACGCTTTGTCCAATACACAGTAATGCTTGCAGGAGTATTTGCGCACACACACACACACACACACACACACACACACACACACACACACACACACACACACACACACACACACACACACACACACACACACACATAGCCAAATGCATTTGGGTGCGTGGCCTTTTTGGCTAGGCAGAAGCGAAATGCGGAATTGGACTCATTGGCTACGTGCTATAGCCAAAAGCAACAACAAAGCTGGCCAACGAAATGCCAGTGTCGAAATGATGTGCTAACAGATACCCTGTGAAACAAAGTTCGTTAGCCTCAGAAGACAAGTATACAAACAATGTAATATCCTTAGTTAAAAAAAAAACAGAAACTGGATATGTATTTAAAGATTGAGTTAAAATGATAGACTATCACATATCCTGTAAATGAACTTAAAGTAGTCTAAGGATAGTTAATTTTTAGGTTGAATAAAACTAATAAGACTAATTCAATATATATGTGTGAAAAGTTACGATAAAATACACAAATGATGTACGAACAGATATCCTGTAAAAAGTAATGAGAGTAAAAGGAGTTTATGTAAAGCTCAATTTTATTCAATTTTTCTTTTCAAAAAGCAAAATTATGGAAAGTATTTCAAAACTGATTGACAGAGAATAAAATGGTCGAATAGAAGATACCCTGTAAGTGACATAAAAAGTGTAAAAGCAGCCAAAGAGCATTTGGCTTACATTTTTATGGAGCATTTATGAGGACTATGCTGAAAAACTAAGCAAAAGTGTGAAAAAATGAGCGACAAGCAGATACCCTATATGTGAAATGAAAAGTTTAATTTATTCTGCCACAAAGTAAAAGAGCTCAAACATATTTTCAATACGAAGAAAATGTTTAAAATGCAATTATGAGATCCGGAAATACCCTGTAATGGAAATATGCAGTACAACCAGTGAAGCTCACTTTTTTTGAGTCAAATGAGCCGATGAAAACTAAAAAACTAAGTTAAAATGGCTCCCAGTACTTAAAGGCCTAAATATCTAATACCCTGTAAATGTTAGCTGGATTAGAAGAAGTTAGACTAGAGTAAAGCAGTTTTTTTTGTCCAAGAAAACAACTGAGGAATTTGAAGTTAGAAACATGTACATACATCATACCCACTTGCGGCTAGCTGCAAATACAGGGTATAACAAGAGCAGCAGATGCAGCAATATGAAACCTTCATTAGCGAGCAGCTAGCTGTGGAGATATGAGGAAGAGGAGACTGGAACTTAGCTGTATTGGTTAAGGATTGCAGCCGAGAGGGAGACAGAGTGGAAGGGACAGAGGGAGAGAAACAAGAGGCAGGACTCAGGCTTGAAAACGCTTCCGGTCATACAAATTGTATGTGAAACGTGAGAAATTAATTTTCAAGGTGCTCAGCATTGAATTGGAGGAGCAGAAATGGTATTGGGGAGGCGGTTGGGCGGGTGGGGCGTGGCAGGGCAGCAGCTTCCATCTGAGCATATGACCAGTGGGCATCAAAGTTTGAGTCTGTTCGATCGGGCGTTAATCAAACACAAAATTTGTTGGCTCTTTAATCAACAAAAATTGAAATTTTCGCTCACTAAAGCAAAATATTTTTTGCCTCTTGCAGCATTTTTGTTGGGTTGAAATTGAATTTTGAGACTAGGATATAACTTAAAGAAATGCAATGAAAACAAGCTTGTTGAGCTTTAATTAATCGAATCAATCATAATTTGTTATTTCATTAGTCAGTTTGTTGCAAATTGATGTCTCGAGTGCAAACTAAAAACTCACAAAGCGACTTGAAAGTGAGTGCGAGAGCGAGAGAGAGAGAGAGCGAGAGCGAGTGCTTGTAGTCTTTTGCCAGTGGCTCAGCTTAAATGTGACAAAATACACGCGTACATGTGTAAATGGCAGTGTGTGTGAGAGTATGTGTGTGTGTCTATTTCGCATATGCAAAGAAATGTCAAAATTCAATTTAATGCTGCCGTAACGAAAATCTGTCAGCTTGCAGCACAAATAATGTCAAAGCCACACACACACACTCGCACACTGTCATAGCTGCAAAGTATTGTACACACACACACACACACATACATACACGCAGACACACACTCACACACACTGTCGCACAAAGGCAAAAGAGCTTGCGTCTGTCAGAGGCAATTGTGGCTGATTTGCGCTTTTTCTTGCACGACTTTAACTGAGAATAAGTAGTAGAAGGAAGGGCAAGAATAACGGCAACCACAACAACAACAACAACATCACATGCGGGCGCCGTTTTGATAAACGGGCTATGCTCTCGCTTACACCTCAAGCATTATGTGGTGCGCGGCCATATGTTAGAGTGAGCGAGCGCATGTGATTCTCTTTTTCTGTGTTGGCATTCGAAGGGGATCGACGTTCGACTGCGCGACGTTGACATGTCAAATGATTTTACAAAAGCAGCGCAGTCAGCTGCCAGCTAAACTGAAGCAAGAGTGCGAGACGTTGCGACAGCTGCACCAGCACCAGCAGCAGCAGTGACAAAGCGACAGCTGCAATTGAAGTTCCTGATGCCCGCGGCAGACCGACTGTAGCGCAGCGTAATGTGCCGTTGCTTTGTATATTTGTGTGTGTGTGTGTAAGTGTGGTGGGATCAGACATTTGCGCTCACGCAAAGTATGCTCTGATCTTTTTGCAGTTGAGTTAAGCGCGCGCGAGCTTAACTGAAGCGTGAACGTTGAAGGCAATAGAATGATTGAAGAACTTATAATAAAGTTAATTAAAGTCTCTTTCTCTCTCTTTTGTTTTGCATAAGCGCATATAAGTATGCTAAAGTTGCCTTAAAGTTGCTTTTAATTGTTTTCTTCTCATTGTTGTGCGTGTGTGCGTCACCTTTTTAATTGAGACGATTGCATGCAGAGGCGTGGCTGCAGTAGGCGAGTGAGGGTTGAGTGAGCGAGGTTTCGCCTCTGTTTATTTAACTGTTATGAGCGAAAATGCGAGTGTTTTGACTTTTGAGAATTAGCTTTTGAGATAACAGTTATGTGTGTGTGTGAGAGAGTGGGAGCGCGTGTGTGCTTCAACGCATTTAATTGGGCAAGCGATTGCCTGACTTGCTTACAAATGTGCGTGAAAACGTGCGAGCGTCTAAAGCAGCGTGTGTGTGTGTGTGTGTGTGTGTGTGTGTGTGCGTGCGTGCGTGAATATTGCATGCGATAAATTATTTTAAAGAGCCGCCGTTCCTCTCCTCCTTGGCCATCGCTCTGTTACGCCTTTGCATCAGTTTTAATATTGTTGCGAATTTTATTTACGCGCAGACAACAAATTTATAAACGTTTATGACAAGAGACAGACGCCCCTGCCCCTGCCACTGCCACTGCCACCGCCCCTGGCACCCGACCGTTACTTGCAGAGCACCCATCTCGCTCTCCCTCTCTCTCGCTCTCTTTCATTAATAATTGTTGCCTTTGTTTTTGGCATTTGTTGTCGGCGGTTTTGGCGACTACTCAAATAAAATTTATTGTTTCTGATATTTCTTTAGTCATTATTATTACGCACATTTATTATTTATTATTTATTTATTAATTTGTTTTACATGCGGATTATGCGGGTCATGACAAAGCGCGCACACACACACACACACATACACGCTGGCATCAATTGAGATACGCGCACAGTGGAGCAAGCGCTGCAAATTTCGTGAAGAGGATTTTCTTAAATTTTTCTTTTTGTAATAGGCACAAAATTTTATATATACAAATTTGCATATATTTATGTATTTATTTTTGAGTCATAAAAATGCCTATTAATATTTATAATATATTTTGATATGTATATAAAATTTTATATTTTTAAATTCTTAGTTTTTTTTTGGTGTCAAATTTTAACTGTTTGTCAGCCAACTTAACAAGCACTTGAACACTCTAAACACTTGAAACAATTTTTTGTTTTTAGTAGGCGGTGCTGCGAATTTCGTCGGATTTTTCAAGGCACCAGCTCGATGCTCACATATTATTCAGTCCTAGTCCGGTTACAGAGCTGAACACAACTCAAAACCAAAAACCAAAAAAAAAAAAAACAGTCCAAAGTACATTATATATATATTTTGTAAAAGTGAATCGGGTTCAGTTGTAAATTAAAACGGGTTTTCAATATATATCGCTATATATATTTATTTTGTGACAAAATTAGTTATCCAACATGAGCGGTAAGTACCCAAGTATCCCAAGGAACTGAAGGAACTGCAAGAGCTTTAACTGATATATGAATAAAGTTCGGACTGCGCTAAAACTTCATTCCAAGCTAATCTTAATCGCTTAATCGCAGGCCACGCTCCGGCTGTACGGGAACCACACGCTATAGAGCGGGATCCGACTTGCCCCGTTTCGCCCACACCCAGCGCTATGTCGCCACGTCCAGTCGATGTATTGAACATCGATCGGCCATGCACCGATAGCACTGTCGGCCCGGTGCCCGTTGATAACGCTTCCTTCGTTGAGTCGGACAAACACAATGTCAATGTACAAAGTCGTCGTGATTCGAGCACAAATCCCGAACGTCCGTACTCGCTGAACAACATGGGCCCAGAGCCCGATCTGAAGGAACCACTGGGACCGTGCGAGGATTATGTGGAGCAGTCGTCGCAGGCACCGTGCGTCAAGATCGATAACAAGGAATTGTTCTATTCGCGCAATCCGATTACCGGCTCCGGCCTGAATGGCGATGGCGTAGGCGGTCTAAAGCCAAAGAAGCTCAAGACTCGAGGTTTGTTGCTAGAAATATACAAATTGGTTATGGAACGGAGATGGGCGAGAGTTTACCGAGAGACAATACGATTGCCTCGGATCAATTTAGTTCTTGTAGGGGGAAACACTTAGAGCAAAGTTTTGTTTTGTTTAGACCTTGTATATGAAACATTTAGATTTAGTTTGGCAAACAGTTGGGAGATATTTCCACCATTTCCAATTCTTCCCTAAGCCTTCAATCTTTCCATCATTCATTTAGCTCATGTATGGGCAACATTTAGATCAGATATGAGAAACATTTGGATTTCCCGCAATCCAAAGTTCTCTGCTAACCTTTCATCTTGGCATCATTCTGTTATAGATCTTATATAGGAATTATTTAGATCATGTATGGGTAATATTTAGATTGTGCATGTGAAACATTTGGATCTAGTATGGGAACAGTTTCCAGCATTTCTATTTCTCCGCCAACTTTTTATCTGATCATTATTCATTGTTAGATCTATATGGGAAACATTAAATCTAGTATTGGAAATATTAGGATCTTGTAATGGAAATATTTCCGAATTCCAACTTGCCCCCCAATCCGTCATCTTATCATCATACCTTTAGATCTTTAGATCTTGTATGGGCAACATTTAGATCATGTATGGACAACATTTGGGTCTAGTATCGCAAATATTTAAACCATTTCCAATCCTTCCCCTAACCTTTCATTTTCTCATAATTCATTAACTATTGTATAAACTTCTCTCGTTCTCTTTTTGTATGGCGCTCGTCAACAGAGGGAAATCCAGTTACCGGGGAGGGCTACAAGCCGGGCGCAACCGACTTTATACAGCCACAGCCGACCAATCCATTGGCCGGACAGCCAATGCATAGCGGTACGAATAGTCGAGTCCCACCCGGCGGCTATTCGTCGGGACTTTGGTAAGCTCCATATACCGAGCATATTAACCAGCCCTGCAATCTGCAACATGAAACCTGAAACCAAACCAAACCAAAAATAAAACAACAAAAAAGAAAACCAAACGAAGATGGTCGATATCGACGAGTGATATCGATGACTATCGCAAGACCCGATCTTAACACGAAAAAACTACAAAAACAATATACAGCAAAGAAATGAACTAAAAAAAAAACAAGTTGAAGGACAATTGAGACGTTACTTGAAAATACAAATTCCAAACCCAAAAACCCAAAACAAATCTCCAATGAAGGAACAGGCGGCAAATCACAAATCACAAAAGTAAACTAACTTTATATTTTTGCCAAAAAAAAACGACACCGACTCAAAAAGAAAAAAAAAAAAATACTGAAGGGAAAAACATGCTTACACAAAAAAAAAAAAAAAAAAAAAAAAAATAGAAAAATGCTTACACGAAAAAAATTAAAAAAAAAAAACTTCGAACAATACTGAACAAAAGACAAAAAAAAAAAAAAAAAAATAGAAAAATGCTTACACGAAAAAAATTAAAAAAACAAAATTCGAACAATACTGAACAAAAGACAAAAAAAAAAAAAAATAGAAAAATGCTTAAACGAAAAAAATGAAAAAAAAAATTCGAACAATACTGAACAAAAGACAAAAAAAAAAAAAAAAAAATAGAAAAATGCTTACACGAAAAAAATTTAAAAAAAAAAAAAATTCGAACAATACTGAACAAAAGACTGCAAAGAAACAAAAAACACGTTTGTTACACGTAAAAAACACTAATTAAATACTGCAAAACTGCTCATTAGCCGAATAAGCAACAAAATATACTAAAAAATACTGAACATTAGCTACCAAATACCAAAAAAATACTAAACTTAACACTGTTTGCCACAATTAGCTACCAAAACACATCAACACAAAACTATTTTAAATGCGAATGTACCAAAAAAAAAAAAGAAAAAAACACTTGACATATTTAACTAAAAAAACATCTTAAAAAACTTGTTTTAAATGCGAATGTACCAAAAAAAAAAGAACCCAAAATATTTGTTGCCATATTTAACTAAAAAAAACACCTAAAACAAATTTTAAATGCGAATGTACCAAAAAAAAAAATTACTCCAAATACTTTTGCCACATTTAGCTACCAAAACACATCAAACCAAACAAAAAAAAAAAAAAAAAAAAACAAAACGAAACAAATTACTTTATCCACAATTCTAGCAGCTATATCTATATATATTTATATATATATATTTATATTAATATTCATATATATATATATATTTAGATATACATATGTCTTATAACGTTTTTATATTTGGAAAATAAAATTGTAATGCGTAAAAAAAAACTAAACTTAAATAATTTGTAAGTGTTGTAAGTCGAATCTACTAATTGCAGCTGAAGTTTTGGCACGGGATTCGAATCTTGGGTGAACTGTATTTCAATCGAGCCCTGGCCCTAGCCCAAATCGCCCGCTAATTGCAGCTCTAAAAATTTTATGTTGAAATAATGCTAACAAATTGCATATTTTATTTATAAATGTATGTTTTTTTTGTATTTGTTTTTATTTTCATTTTATTTTTTTTGTTTAAATCTGTTTTTTATTCATATGGCAAAACTTTTTTTTCTCTATTTATTTTTTTTTGTATTTTGTATTTTTGTATATAAAAAAAAAAATTTTTTTTTATTTTTATTAAAAAAAATTTTTTTTTTTTATATGGAAACATTTTTGTTTTATATTTATTTATTTTATTTTATTTTTGTTTATTTTCAATTGATTTATTTAAAATACATTTTTTTTTTATTTATATGGAACATTTATTTTTTCTATATTTTTTTTATATTTATTTTTTTTATTTTTAGTCATTTATTTTAAAAGTTTTTTTTATAGCTTCATTTTATTTTTTTTATTTATCTATTTATTTTTCAAAATTTTTGCTGTGATTTTTATTTTTAAAAAATTTTTTTTATTGTTATAAAATTTATTAGCTAATTTTAATTGTTGAAAAAATCATATTTTCATCTGCTTGTAATACCCTGTAAATCACTTTGCCTCTTATTTTTTTTCTAAAATTTTATTTCTGTACAAATTTGTATTGAATTTAATTTCAAATTTCGACTATTTGGTTTTTGTCACATGCAAATGGATAGTGTGCCACTGTGCAAGCGGCTTGTCAACATCAGCGTCGATGTCGACGCAGACGTCGACGTCTGTCGATAGGCAGAGCAAAAATGTTCGTTTGATTTGTTATCAGGTGGCATTTTTGTTGTTGTTGTTGTTGTTGCTGTTGTTGTTGTTGTCAGCGTTGATGGCGTTTGTAATTTCGTTTACGGCATTATGTAATTTATTAACTTTTCATTGAAAGTTATGTTGCGGGCGCCGGCTTCAACGGCTGCGCTGACGACATCTTTAATTAATTACATTTTAACATGATAATTAATAGTGCCGCGGCCTCTGACGACAGCCGAGTGAGGGTGCGGCTGCGACGGAGGCGGTCTGCCGTTTAACGTGGGTAGGCGTGGCCCGAGCGAGACCAATTGATCGCCTGACATAACATGACAACTCACACACACACACACACACACACACACAGTGGCAGAAAGTGTTTGGCAAATTGCAATTAACATTTGCAACGGTCACACTTTAATTTATCGATAACTGTTGACAGCTATAGTGCAGCACTTAGTGTTGTAAAGTGTCGCAGGGAATGTTTATAGAGCGAGAAGTAGATGTAGATTTGTTAAGGATGGATATGAACAATATTTGATGTGGCTACACTTACAATTTATCGATAACTTTTTATAGTTATTCTGCGTTTATCGATAGTTGTTCATAGTTAGTGTTGTAAAATGTCGCAGATAAGGAATGTGCAATGAAATGGAGCTAAAAGCACATAAACAGATTTACATCTACAATTTTTCGATAACTTTTGAAAGTTAGTGTGATTTGATCGATAACTGTGCTTGTAATGCTCTTGTCAGTGCTGTGAAATGACTCAGCAAATTGAAGTACAACTGAAAGTGGGCGAATTTGATATGGCGTGCATAAAAACGAACACACTTGTCAATTTATCGATAACTTTTGCTCCTTACAGTGTTGCACAAGGTCACAGGGCATGTTTGTACGACTGTTTGCCGTTGTATATGCTGTCTTTTCAGCAACCAAGCACAACTAGGGTCACACTGAGTACTTATCGATAACTGTAGGCAGCTGTCATGGTGTAACCAGTGTTGGAAAAGTGTTTTGTGGAATGCCTGTGGAAAAGCAAGCCAGGTGATTACCACACTGAGAAAAGAGCAAAGCATAAACATATGCAATTTTCGATTTATCGATAACTGCTGGCAATGCAAATGCAGCTTACAGTGTTGTAAAATATGATACAAATTGATACAATGCAGCTGCCTTGATGTGAAGTTGATATACATATGTATGAATATATATAAACACATACTTATGTATATATTTTGATGTAATGTAAAGCTTGCACAGCACTTTTTATTGACATTTTCCAACACTATAAAAGTTAACTTTCAAATCAATTTGATAGCAACATTTGCGCTTCTTATCGAAATAAACAAATTATCAATTGATTATCTTAGGGGCTATAAACACACATTTATATATCTATATACATATATCTATATATATCTATATATATCTGTATAAATGTATATATACTTCGATTTTGGGCTGGGTTTGCATTTCGCATTTCGCATTTCGCTCGACTCGCAAAGTCAATCAATCATTTAGCTAAACGTTGTTAATTGGAATTCAATGGACACAGCGTGTATCTGAAGATGTCCACTCATGCCCAATGTTTGCTCGCTGACATATCTGATAGAAGGTGGCGTGGCGTGCATGCACGACTTGACGCATACCCTATGATTAGAGCGGAGTTGGGGTAGGCCATAAATATGTAGCGAGAGATGGGAAGAGTTTAACTCTGCTTTAAATGCAATAGAAACAAATACATAGTAGGAAAAGCTGTTTAGAGCTAAAGTTATGGGCGAGTCAGCTAGAAATGCTTGACTAAAAGATACCCTGTAATTAAGCTTAACTAAAAAGAAACGTTGCTATACATTAAAAATAATGCGTAAAACCAAGAAAATTTCATAATAGCTGTAGTCTGGGCTAGATTAGAGATATAGCAGTAAGTGGTTGACCGCATGATACCCTGTAATTAACTTGAACTCTGCACAATTATATGTTTCTTTAATACAAACAAGAAATGTAAGAAAATCTGACCATAGCTAAAGAAGGAACTCGATTCAAGATTTAATTGGAAATGCTTGACAAGAAGATACCCTGTAACAAAGTTCAACAAGGAAAAAACGCTGATTCACTCAAATATTAACGAGGAAAAGCAAGAAAAGCTGCACCTATCAGTTCTGTGTGTAAAATTGAAAAGTTGCCTGAGAGAGCTTAGCTAAAAATACCCTGTAATTGGCATCGGAAGAGAAAAACTTTGCTTTACTTTAATAACGACGAGTAAAAAGCATAAAAATTCGCTTATGGCTAAAGTAGGCGCAATATTGAAGAGTTAGCTGGAAATGCTAGACCGCAAGATACCCTGTAATTTGCTGAAACTAAGAAAAAGGTTATTTTTCTTGAATAGATTCGCGTTAAAGTAAGAAAAGCTTCAGATAATAAAAGGCTGGGATATATTAAAGAGTTCGTGAGATCTGATTGACTATAAGATATGCTTTAATTAGCTTGATGAATGACAAAGCTGATCAATATCTAAAGACCAATGTCAATATGCTTACTTAAAACTCATCAAAAACTGAGCTACAGCCACAGCGCATTGGGCTTTAAAAGCCAAGCTGCCCAGCTATAAAAATAACAAACAAACACACACACAGATGGAGTTAGCAATTGATGATATATATCTATATCTATATATATATGTTTATATATGTGTGTATTTTTATAGAGAGATATATGCATCGGGTCGGCGACAGCTGGCGAGTCGATGAGCACATTGATGATGACTATAATGATACACAAACAATTGCCCGACCATTTCAATTCAATTCCATTCAATATATAGCTCTCCCTCTGCCCTCTACCCTCACCCCTCTCTCGCTCGCTCCTTCTGTCTGTCTGTGTGTTTGTTTTTTTCTTGTGCCTCTTCCAATCTTTTTTTTTTATCTTTCCGCCTCGTGCTGCGGTGTCCGGTTGCCAGGACTACCCCAACCGACCCAGCCCAACCCAAGCCAGAGAAAAGTTGTTTTGACAGTAGCCAAGATTGAGTTCTTATTCAATTTGTACGGATTTGTAGCGTTACCCCTTAAAACCCACTTCGCAGCCATCCTCTGCCCCTCGCTGGTAGCCTCTATTGGAATTTATTTCATATTATTGCCCTTCTTCTTCGGTTGTTGTTGCTGTTGTTGTTTGCGTCACAAGTTGGCCTTGTTTTGGCAACTCACAAAACTTCTTGGCTGGCTTAGTCCAAGTGCTGCGGCCTCAGCTGCAGTTAACTTGACCCGACCCGACCCGGCCCGACCCCACGTCGCCCCACCCCACCCCATCACTCTCCAAGCTGTAACCCTGCGCTCCACTGTTGTCTTGGCTCTCGCAAGTTGGAGCGGCAACAATTGACTCCAGCGACTGGACACTCGCCTGCCAATTGGCTGCCAGCTGCCCGCAAAAGTATGCTACAAATTTGTACCGAGCACTTGAAGAACTCGGCACAGTGAACACACGCTAAGGGCGACCTAGCTGAATATGCAAAAATAGAAATTGTATTACAATCAAATATCAAAATATATACTTACATATCCTAGAAAGCTTTTGTCGAGGTATGCACGGCTAAGAGATACGCTTTCTATAAACTTTTTTTCTTCAGCATTTGAAATAACAAGCTGATCGATAACATGTATATCGATATTTCATTGTGCATGGGACCTTTATCGATAATAGTGCTAAAAAATGTAAGCGATAACAGCTTATTGATAGTTTATCGATAACACGCTTATTGGTAACAGGTAAATAACACCTTCACATAATATTTGATATTTATCGATAACAGCTAATAATCATTTTTATGTATAAGATTTTTAGCAGTTTCAGTGCGTAACATCTTTATCGGTAGCTTGATCGATAGCATGCTTATCGATAACATTTTATAAAATCTAGACACATTTATCGATAACAGTTCATAACTTCTTTACGCATAGCACACTTAGCACACATAGTACTAACAACTCTACTGACTGCAAGTTGAGCGATAACATTTGAAAGCAATTCAACACATTTATCGATAACAGCATATAAAACCTTTATCGATAACAGTTAATAACTATTTTATGCATAATAAGTACTATTATTGATAACAATTTCTTAACATATTTCTTGAATGCTTATTGTAAGTTAATCGATAACAGTTTATGGCATTTCACCACGTTTATCGATGCCCGGTCCTGGCTTGCCCCAACATATCCATCAATAGCACTTACTTCGTTAGTTGCGCGCCACTTTCGCGAGTGACCACTGTACGTTTTGAGCATGCAAATGCACATGAGCTGCTCTGCTGACAATCAGTTCGTGACGACTTCGACAATTGCCCTTTTTGAATGTGGGTTAAGGGGAGCCGTCCTGCAATGCAGCGCCATTTCTTGGTAACTCTTGTTTTTGATTTAGTTTTTTGTTTGTTTTGCTTCGTTTTTGTTTTGCTTTGTTTATTTTCGTTATTTTTGGTCTAATAATGGGGTAAATTGTGTTGTTGTACAGAAGTTGGCTACTGTTTTCATTTTTGTAATTGGTACTTTACCGCTGTTATCGATAAAAACAACAAGCCAGTTCTGCCAGGCTGCCAGTGTTGCCAAATGCCCAAACAATACAAATTAATCAAATTTTGTTTACTTTTGACTTTCCACCTAAATGCTGATATTTTTGCATAGTTATTTATACTTTAAAATTGTTATCGATAACTCGATAAATGAAGATATTTAATCAGAAAATCCAAAATCAGTTTAGTTTATTGTTATAGAATTTTTTTTTCATTTCACTACTCTCTAATTTTTCAGCACATTTTTTTATTGTTATCGATAACAGTGCACAGTGTGGCCAAACCATAGCATTTGGAAAATTAAGTATGTATATTAAATATAAATTAAATAGAATATTTTATTTTTGTATTTTAGCAATATTTTTAGTGTTTTGCACACTTAAAGTCTTATCGATAGACGATAAAATTAATCGATAATTAATTGTATTTAATTTTTTTAATAGCTATCAATTGCATTTAATAAAAGTTGAAGTTTCTGCTGTCTTAGTAAATCAGACTTTTTTTTAACTGTTATCGATAACCGCACCAATCGATAAAAACTAACGAATAGCCAATCAAAATCAAGTTTTTCGATATATTTAACCTTAGACTTATAAAATGCCTTTAAATATGTTTATATTTATTAGTAATTTAATTATTAGTAAATTAAGCTGTTATCGATAAGTGCGGCGTTGTTGACAATCGCTAAAAGTAGCTCAAAAACGTTAGTTTTTGTATGTACTTCATTTGAGTTCTTAAATGCCTGCAAATATTTGATAGTTTTTCCGCAGTTGCTGCACTGCAGCTGTTATCGATAACTGCGCCGCGCCGATAACACAGGAAATTAATCAAATTTTTGCTTTATAGCTGACGTCTTTGTTTGTTGCAGGTGCTTTGCCTGTTTATTATTTATGAAGTGGTCAGCTTCTATGCCCCATCGTCTGTGCCTTACCCCAGCCCCATCCCCCACTCTCTCTCTCATTTTTCTGCCTCTGCTGCTGCTGCTGTTGCTTCGTCTTCTGCTTCTGCTATAGCTGCATGAACTACATTCTTCTTTTTTTGTTGCTGGTCTTTCGGCTTTGGGTTTTCGCGACTCCAAATTGCCAACTTAGTTGTTATTTGTTGGCTGTCTGGCCCACCAGCTGTGTGTGTGTGTGCTGTGTGTGTGTTGTGTGTGTGTATACTGTGTGTATGTGTGTGTGCGCTGATGGCTCTCACGTCACCACTTCTGCAAATTGCGGCAATAATGCAACAAAGGTTTCTTGGGAAACACACACCAAATTGCATTGCCCCTACCCTCCCTCTCTCTCTCTCTCTGACTCACTCTCTCTCACTCACTCTCTCTCACTCACTCTCTTGCGAAAGGAGGGTGTGTGTGACTGGCGACTCGAAGACGCCGCCGCCAAGTCAGTCACTCACTCGCTGCTGCTGCTGCTGCTTGCCCTTTGCTGCATTTCATTTTCATTTTCAGTATTTTTTCTTTGCCTCGTATACCCTAACCTCAGATCTGAACGAATTGTCATGGAGCTTGAATTTATAATGAATTCACACAATTGATTGACTGTTAGATTGATTGGTGTTTGATTACTTGATTGATTGCTTGATTGATCATCATAAAAGCGCATGAGTTTTGCCTTTAGTAATACGTTCTCAATCAATTTGTTTTCTTGCCTGATTGATGAATTGATTGATTGAATGATTGCAGATCAAAAGTGCCTCAGCTTCACATATTTAACTTGTTATCCAGCTATAATCAAAGATTTATATTCATTGATTGATTGATTGACTGATTATCAAGAGAGTGCATCAATCATGCATTTAGTAATATTTATTGAGCAAACTGGTTTCTAGTTTTGTGAAACTGTTTATTGGCAGCTGATTGATTGACTGACTGACTGACTTTTTGGCTGATTGATTGATTGCTTTATAGCTGATGATGGAGAGACTTTCAGTTTTTCTGTTTTCTAGATCAAATTAAAAATGTATACCTAATGATTGAATGATTGATGTACACTTTGATTGATTGATTCTCAGGAGAGAGCATCAGTTTTGCCTTTAGTAATATATAGCAAATAAACTATAGACTTTTGGCAACTGATTGATTGATTGATTGACTTAGTATTTGATTGATGATACTGGAAAGACTTTCAGTTTGAGCTGCAATCATATCTATACATTAAACTAGTTTTCTAGTTATAGTCTATTGTTGATTGACTAGTTAATTGATATCAATCAATGATTGAATGTTTAAGTTTAACGAGCGATGTTCAGTTTGTGGCTCTATATTCACTCAATAAACTTGTTTTCTTTATTAAAGTGCTTGTACCAACTAAATGATTGATTGATTGATTGTAGTAGTAGTAGTTTTCTTTACTTTTTACTACTTTTTTTTTATAAATCTCATTCACTCTAAAAGAGTATTTAGCTTTCGTATATTTTCCAAGCTTTTGCTTAGATTTTTTCTACTTTAATTTTTTGTTTTTGTTTTTTTTTTGTGGTTTTCGTTTTGATTTTTTTCTATTTACATTTTCAGTTGCTGCTGTTGCGGTTTTCGCTTTGGTTTTCATGTTGCAAGCAACATTTTTGTTTGTAATTTAGTTTGGAATGCCTTCGCGCTGTCGCTGCCTCTGCTTCAGCTGCTGCCGCTGCCTCAGTCGCGGCGGCGCTTTTCTAAGAAAAATCTTTGTTGGCCAACATCTTAACGGTGTGTGGGGAATTCGCGTAATTGCAACAACGCGAGCGTTCACTCTACCTTCCCACTACCTCCCTCGGCCCCCCGCACTATTCCGCGCTCACTCACTCGACTGCGTGTCCTTTAAGTGACTGTTGACTGTTGACTGACGGCAGGCAAATCAACTGACAATGCAACTGATGCGGGCATTTGCCATAGAGAAGCAACCTTAAATAAAGCAAAATAACAAACAGTGCTTAAGTGAGGGCATATCGGACTACCGCATACCCTGTACATAGCAAACGTGCTTTAGCTTTAATAAACTAGCTGATATGATATGATCGGAATTGTCATTGTCATTGTCATTGTCATTGTCATTGTCATTGTCATTGTCATTGTCATTGTCATTGTCATTGTCATTGTCATTGTCATTGTCATTGTCATTGTCATTGTCATTGTCATTGTCATTGTCATTGTCATTGTCATTGTCATTGTCATTGTCATTGTCATTGTCATTGTCATTGTCATTGTCATTGTCATTGTCATTGTCATTGTCATTGTCATTGTCATTGTCATTGTCATTGTCATTGTCATTGTCATTGTCATTGTCATTGTCATTGTCATTGTCATTGTCATTGTCATTGTCATTGTCATTGTCATTGTCATTGTCATTGTCATTGTCATTGTCATTGTCATTGTCATTGTCATTGTCATTGTCATTGTCATTGTCATTGTCATTGTCATTGTCATTGTCGTTGCCGTTGTTGAGAGCATCACAGTTATCATTGAATATCACAATCATTAGCATTATCATCATCAATATCATTAGCATAAGTGCATAAGTGCATAAGAGCAAGCATTCAATCTGCAAAAAGCAGCTTACGGCGCAAAGCTTTCTAATTAAATATCCTGCACAGTCCGAAAACTGCAATGAAGCTCTGCTTATAAAAAGTTGAAAGTAAATGCAGGGGAAAAAATACAAACACGCTTCTTAAACTTCTTTAAAAAAAATTGAATGGTAAACAGAACTTTGATCCATAAAAACTTCATTGAACAGGCCCGCAAACAAAGAGACAAAGGAATGCCTTGTGAAGCAGATCTGGGGGGTGGGCAGGTTTAAATGAAGGGGGGGAGGTGATGGGACCTGGAGGAGTGAAACACCTATTGGTAACACCTATTTTCAAACAATTTGCGACGCATGCTGTGCACAGCGCTCGCATTGATTCGCACATGCCCGACTCCTGTTCGCCCGCTCCGACTGCGTCGGCTCCACAAGCTTCCGTTTGTTGCTAATTTTTTTTTTCCATCGATTCGATACGTTTTTTTTATCTTTGATTTGAACTTTTGGCAAACATTGAGCCGAATTCAAGTTTAACCTCAGCCACGCCCGCTGAACTCGCCCCGCCATCGCAGCGCTCGCCGTCGGTTGCCGTTGCAATTAATTCACAATATTCACATCACGTTCGAGATTCCATCACCAAACAATTTCATACGTATTAACGCGATGTCGAAAGTGAAAACAGGCCAAAAGACATTCGAAGAGTCAGCCACGCCCCCACGCCCCCAAACCCCCCAGCCATTGCCTTAACATCTCAACACGACCAACTGGCGAGCTTTCATTTCATTTCATTTCATTTATTAGCTGAGTTGAATGCGTGACTCGTGACTGGGTTTCCTCTCTACTGCTCCCATCTATAGGGTATACTCGATGAAAGTAATTCTTGAATAGCTTTTGTGGGTTGCTGTTGCAAGAATTTGATTTATGACTGGCTAGAGCTAGTTGCGCTCGGATGTGACTAACTGCATAATACTCTATGACAGAACAATAATTAGTATCTGATAGATCTATCATTGGGAGAGCTCACCCTATATACTTTTAGTAGGAGTTGTTTTAGGTGAGTAGACAGACACAGGGACGGACAGACAGATGGACGGACGGATGGACAGACGGACAGACAGGCACTACGTGCACTGCACAAAACTAATATGCTCTTTTCACTTCGTGAACGAGTATAAAAAGGCTTTATGCTTTCATTCAATAAATATCGATTGGTCATAGATTTTTAATGAGAGCATGTGGATATTATAGAAAAGATATCTTCTTGTTAGTTCTATCTGAAGAAGGGTTATTGCTTATCGATAATGCCTAAGCGACGTCTAAAGAATTACCTAATCTAACTGTTATCGTCTATCGATTATTCGATAGTCTAGTGTATATATCAGATATACATATGTATATATGTCATATAAACATATATATTCCTACATATTCATCATCTCGTACTACTTAGCTTTCTCGTCTCGTGCCTGACACACGCTCATCTCTAAGCTCCACAGATCTGGTCACACTGATATGCATACAATGCCCGCTCGTTCACATGGCAAATGTGTGAAAAGGTAAGATGATTCAGGCAGCTGGTGTACCAAAGCACAGAGAGGTGGCGAGGGCAGGGCAGGGCAGGGGAGGGGTCAAGATTCGAGCCATTAAAATGAAGTCGATTTAATTTCATTAATTTGCACACACACAAAAAGTCAGCCATAGAGGTGGGAGTGGGGGATGTGCTCTTAATTTTGGTAATTTCTTTGTAAGACCTTCAATCTAAACATGAATTGGGGCTAAGGGCAACGGCCATACGGCATGACATCATGGAAATTCGGCAAATCTGAAAGTCGGACGCGTTTTATCTGGCCATATTAAAGCAATGATGCCGCAACAAATGCTGTGTGGATAGAGAGAGAGAGGGAGAGAGAGATAAAGAGAGAGAGCGAGAGGGGCAGAGAGAGAGAGAGAGAGAGAGAGAGAGAGAGAGAGAGCGAGAGGGAGAGAGAGAGGGAGAGAGAAAGAAAGAGAGAGAGAAAGAGAGAGAGGGAGGGAGCGAGACCGAGTCAAAAAAGTATGTAAGAGAGGTAGCTGAGGTTTTTTATAACATACTCTGTTAGCCGAGTGCAGTGGAGCATATTGATTGGCTGAAAAAGTGGAACTTGCTCTAAATATGACTTTCGAGGCTTAAGATTAAGTCGTATGCTTAATTCTAATAGCTGATAATGGGGTATACTCCAGACACAATTTGAGAGCATTTGATCTTTGGAGATTGGCTTTGAAGTCTGAGAGTTTGATTGGGTTTAAGCACTATGAGCACAACTCTACACTCTTTTGGGTCTACAACAGTTCCATCTAAATTTGGCTTAAGCATGAATAGAGTTTGCTTTAGTTCAAAGCTGAAGAACGGCAATGCAGGCAAGCCATGATGTGCAGTCTAATTTATGACAAAACTGAGCTGCAACTTCGATAGCATTTTGCAGTTTTTTTACACATTTAATAACCGTAAAACATACCATAATTAAATGGCATATGTTCATAAATACTTCAACAGCTTAATGTTATCGATAACTTAAACAACTGCTGAAATATAGTTATCGAAAATAGTATGACTCTTGTGTGGTCATTTTTTTTTTGCCAAGCTCTCAAGCTAGATTCTTGTGGGTTTGGCTAAACTTTCGTTTTAGCTTAGTTCGAGTCAATGTCGCACAGTGTATGTCGCAGTCGATAGCATGCCTTTGCAGCTGGGTAATGTGTCTTCCTATTGATGTGGCAAAATGTTTGCCCGATGACTGCGCAAAAATAAAAGAAGAAGAAAAAATAAACCGAAACAAACAAAAAGCAATGCCACTCGACTGAGAGGCAATGAATAACAAACCCCGAAATAGCGGGTTTTCGTACAACTCCCACCCCCTCTCCACCCGCCAGCCACGCCTCCCTGTGGCCGTCTACCTTTCCGTGTGGGCTGCTGGCCAAGTGTTTGCATGAGAACCTGTCAAAATGTTCGCAACGAAATTAATTTTGACATATGCCAAAATACGTGAAGGCTTCAGCTCATGATGAGCGAGTGAGAGCAGGAGCATATGCATATGTGTGTGTATGTGTGAGTGTGTGTGAGTGTGTGTGTGTATGAGTGTGTGTGTGTGAGTGTGTGTATTTATTAAATTAAAATTAGCAAAGCGAAATACACTCGAAATTTTATTTACTGTGTGATTGAGGCTGGGGAGAGGAAAAAACAAATCAGATAGAGGGAAGAGTTGGAGACGAAAAGAAAGTGAGAGAGGGAGAGAAGGAGAGAGAGAGAAAGAGAGTCTGTGCGAGAGAGAGACAGAGAGAGAGGGAGAAGGAGAGAGTACAGAAGAGAGAGAGAGAAAGGGAGGGAGAGAGGTAAGAAGACTGAGAGAGAGAGCGAGAAAGGAAGAGAGAGAAAGAGAGAGAGAGAGAGAGAGAGAGAGAGAGAGAGAGTGAGAGAGATAGAGAGGAAAGATAGGGAGGAGAAATATGAGAGACAGACAAAAATTTAGATAAGTGGAGAGGTAAATGGAGAGAAGAGAGGGAAAGTGAGAAACAGAGAAGGAGAACGAAAAAGAAAGGAAAACATTGAAGAAAGATTCTGAGAGGTTGAGAGACAGAGATAGAGAGAGAGAGAGAGAGAAAGAGAGAGCGAGAAAAGAAGAGTGAGAGAGGGGAAAGGCAAGGAAGACAAACATGAGAAGAGAGACGGAAATTGAGATGATAATAATAGGTAGAGGGAGAGAAGAGAGAGAAACAGAGAAGAAGAACGAAAAAGAAATGAAATCATTGAAGATGGAGAGACAGGCTTAGAGACAGGTATCTATGTACATACGTAGAGATATCTATATACAATAGATACCCTGGTATTAATCTATTTTTGACTTAGAAAAAGTTTCCACAAAGTAAATCTCGAGTGTCGACTTCTCTCTCTCTTTCTTACTCTATAAACATATATTTATTTCTTGATTTCAATATGGAAAACAGCAAAATATATTCTTTTCTCTTTTATGAATCAATCAAATAAAGCTGCTTTGAGAATCAATTAGAGAGGCGACAACAGCAGCTGCCAGCTGGCATAAAAAAAAAAAACGAAAAGAAAAAGAAAGAAAGTTGCGTGCCGTTGGCTATGTCAATTACTCAATGGGATGAATGACACCCAAATGGCCAATGAGCTGCCAAAGGCTGCCACGACTGCCATATGCAGTATGTCACACACACACACACACACGCACGCACACACACACACACGCACTCAGTTTAATGGCTGCGAGGTAACAGGTGAGCCGCAAGAGTTAAACAAGGCAAGGATTATGAGAAGCTGGCTAACGGTAGCTGTGTGTGTATAGGGTGTGTGTGTGTGTGTGTGTGTGTGTGCCAAGATATGCATATGTAGCCGCATGCTCAAACAGTGCTCAAATACAAGTCAAAATTGCAACGCGCCATCTCTCCATCTCTCTCTCTCTCTCTCACTCTCTTACTCTCTCGCTCTCTCGTTGGCTACTGCCATCTCTGTCTGCGCTAAAGTGCTCGCAAGTAAATTTGGAAGAAACAATTTTCAGGAATGACTTAACTTTTGCGTTTATGTGAAAACTTTCCGCAACGTGATGTTATGCGAAACGCCAAAAGGCGAGGCAGAACACCAAGGCAAGCAGTTTAAAGCAATATATACTTTTATATATACGTATATAAATAAACAGAGAGAGACTGAGAGTGAGAGAGAAAGTGAGAAAGAGAGAGAGCGTTCTATATATAGCGTGTGCAGCTGCGTTAACCAAAAGCGTAGGGAGTGGCTCTGATCGAGTCAGTTAAAGCTGACTTTGTTATACTCCTTCCATTTCTCACTCTATCTTCGTCCCTCTCTCTGTGTCTCTCTTTCTTTCTCTCTCTCACTTTGTCGTTCCTCATTACATATCTTGATCGTGCTGTTTTCTGGTTTTGCTCGAACTTTCATTTGCTTTCGAGCTTGCTCCATTTCTTTTTTTTTTGCTCTCGCTTGATCTTTCTCTTGTATCCTCACTTTCTCTCTCTCTCTCTCTCTCTCTCTCTCTCTCTCTCTCTTTGTCTCTTTATTTCTGTATATCTTTCTACTCGCAGTATGTCTATCAGTCTATTCTTTACTCTCGATCTTCCCTGCTTTCTCTTTCGCGCTCTCTCCCTTTCTTTCTGCTTCTTTCTCTCTCTTAATCTCGTTCTCTCTCTTTCTTTGACTCCACGTATTCCCTTTTCTAGACTTCCATATCTTTCCCTCTCTTTCTCTCAATCTCACTCTGTATTTCGCTCTCTCTTTGCAGTCTTTCTATCTATTAACTCTATCTTTTAACTCTCGCTCGATATCGAACTCTCTCTCTCTCGCTCTCTTTCTCTCTCTCTCTCTCTCTCTCTCTCTCTCTCTCTCTCATTTTCTCTCTCTGCCTTTCTCTTTCTGTCTCTGTCTCTCTCTCTCTGTCTCTCTCTCTGTCTCTCTTTCTCTCTCTCTCTCTCTCTCTTTCTCTCTCTCTCTCTCTCCCTCTCTCTCTCTCTCTCTCTCTGTCTGTCTGGCTCTTTCTATTCTTTCCAATCTTCTTTTTCTCTCAGTTTTTTTTCTCTTTCTCTCCCAATTTCTCAGTCTCTCCCTCTCTTCTTCCATTTCACTATCTCTTGCTCTCACTTGTTCTTTGTCTTTGTGCCCTCACTCTCTCACTTTCTGTTTCTCTCCCCACCTCTCTTTATCCAACTAGTTGCCTTCAAATGCACTTCGCACTTCACTTATTACTCTACGCTGCTAACGCTTCGATTGATACTGCAAAAAAAAAACCTCAAAAAATATAATTGGTGTAGGAAAAGCTTTTACGCGCTACTTTAGGAGCGGCCCAGGAGCTTTAGAGATACACTTAGCTTTATTCCGAAATGGAAATTAAGTTGTAAGTGCAATTTGCGTAACTAGATAAATGGGCGGCGCATAGGCGGACCGCCAGTTGTTCCCCTTCCCTCCAGCTCTCCAACTCTATCTCTCTCTCTCTCTTAGTGTGTTGCTCTCTCACTCTGTCCGTCCTATGCTTGCATTGTCTTCCTGAATTCTGTCGCGCGTTTTTTGTCTGTTTCACTTTGCTGGTTTTTGCGACTGATTGCATTTTTATCCCTTTACACACGAAATCCATGAAATATGCACACTAACTCATGCGTATTTTATAATAATAAAAGCGCACGGCGAGCAACCACACACACTGGGAGAGAAAGAGAGAGGGGGAGAGAGAGAGAGAGAGTGTGTAAGTGGGAAAGTCTAAAATAAAAGTAAAACCAACAACGAAGTCGGGTGCACTTCATGCCAACTACCTAGAGTCAAGCTACCCACTAGATTAACTACGGGTCTATTCGATATGTTACCCTCTAACTACAGTTTGACTTTATGGCATGCTACCCACTAGACTGCCAACTGTTTTTTGTGAAATGTTAGTGAATAGAGTTAATGGTTGTCTACTAGTTGCCACAGAGAGTAACATTCTACATAAGTCAGTTGCTACTCATTCTACAACTTAGTTTTAGTCAGGGGTATGCTATCTTCTAGGTGACCTTGCAGACCAGCCTGCCTAGTACTCTAGTATCTCCATATCTATCCACAAAACCTTCTACTAGAGCAACCATTGGACTATTCGGCAGACTTCCCAAAATGCAGCTCACTAGACTTTTTATTTGACTGTCGACTTTAAGATTATTTGTATGTTTATACTATCTACGACTACCTTCTAGACGAGACTCGACTAGGTTCCCCATCAGACTCCCAGCTCATTTAGCATCTTCGTAGTATCCGCTCAATAGACTCTCCTATATCTTATGATGCCCATTAAGCTGCTCACCACAGAATTTACTAGACTTGACCTTGACTTGACTGGACTTCCCATGCCATGCAATCCCCACAAGGCGTGTTACATTGTAATACCCTGTACCTCTCTACCCACTAGACTGCAGTACCCTCTATGCTACCCCCACTGCTACCCTGTATGCTATCATATTGCTACCCACTAGACTAACCACTAGACGAAATACTATGCAACCCACTTGTCGTCCCACCTTCACTGGTCGTCCCAGCACCTAACCGCTAGACACCCAAGCCCAAACCCAAACCAAGCTCAGTTTGCTGCTGACTTCGATGTGCGTTCGCTGCCAGCAGCTGCACTACTCTACCCAACTACCCACCTGTCCGCCTGCTTACCTGTTAACCTGATGTGGCGGGCAGGGTTGTCACAGCTGCTCTCTGGCTGTCAAATCTCTTCACACGTGTCGGTTGGGATACACACAAATCGCTGTCGAGTCGTTGCTTAGTGGGGCAGCTTATCCACTTTGCTAGCTGCTTGGCAACCCTGGCCAAGCACCTGCCGAATCGAATCGCTTGGCATACATAAACAGGCCACTTGAAAATTTGCTTAATATTTAACGCGTCGCAAAGTGCATCTAAAGCCGATCCTGGGGCACAGCTGCTGCAGCTGTTCCTGATCCGGTATCGCTGATTGCCACTGCATCAGCGATCCGGGCATCGTTATGGCCACAAAGCAACGATATGACAGTCGTAACTCAATCTATGCGAGCTACCCATAATTTCAGACTATGCTAAACCAAATTTTACGCTCTCCTAAAATACCCTCATAGAGCGGGCATATCGATTCACACTGGAAGTTAAGACAATATCTGCATAGAGCGGATTCTTTGTCTTAAGGATTGATTGATTGATTAGGGGATTGATTGATGGCCAATCTTAAGTATCTACCTATAAGAGATGAAACTGATTCATGGATTTTGTTGTTATTTGTTTGACTGATTCATAAGCCAATTGATTGATTGATTGATCTAAAGTAACTACCAAAATGAAATGTAATTGGTTGATTGCATAGTTGATTGATTGATTGAGTGGACGATAGATTGGCTGTATATATATACATCACATAAATTGTTTGTCTGATTGAAGAGTGATTGATTGATTGAAGGATATAACTGTCATGTGCTACTTTAGTTAATACTTTACACTTATACTTACTATATTGATTGACTGATTGATCGATTGATTATCAAGTGCTGAAACTCTACATAGATTATCATAAAGATAAGAACTGGCTTTAATCCCTCTCACTGACAGACTCAATACCTGATTGATTGATTGACTGATTAATTTTATTTATGTAGCTTTGCCTTGAAAGTTCGTTTGTTGCTGATTGTTCGATTGACTGACTGACTGATGGTTTTTCCATGCCTATTGACAAGATTTGATGAACTTTTCCTTCGGAAAACACCTTTGAGTTCCAATTGAACAGCGCGAGAGCATTTGATAGTCGGTTGCATTTTGAGTGCAACGCTCTTGCTTGTCTTCCTGATTGTTTCTTCTTCTTTTTTGTCACGCTTCCCTTTTTGCATCTTTTGTTCTATTGGTCGTCGTCCTTTGCTACTATTTTCACATGCTTTTTTTGTCTTTTTGCATTATTGCTTTTCATGCATTTGCAGCAGCTGCTTAAACGTGTTCCAAATACGCAATAGTCGCCTGGCTACCCTCCCTCTCTCCTTTGCTCGACCACGCCCCCAAACTGTCCCGTAAAAAATATATACATATATATATATGGAGAGAGAGAGAGAGAGATGGAGAGTGGAAGAGGTCGAGACGCCCATGCGAATTTGGTATGCGAAATTGGCATTCGCTAGCGTCCTATTTGGTGCATACGAATGAACATTCGCCTAGCTGCCTAGCTGTTTTATTAGCCGTCATATAAACCAGGCCATATACGCCTTTCCTTCTAGCTGCCCACCTCTACTCCCCCTCCACCATCCTGAGCCACATTTAGGAATAGCTGCAGCAACTGACACCGCACAGATTTTTCGTGTGCTAATTTGGCGAAATGTTTAAACGCCACTAAGGTCCGCTGGTCCTGCAGTTTGACCTTATAGCGATAATGATAGTGCTAATGATAATGAGAAAGAGATTGAGAATGACAATGAGAAAGTGATTGAGAATGACAATGACAATGAGAAAGAGATTGGCAATGACAATGACAATGACATTGACAATGAAAATGAAAATGACAATGACAATGACAATGACAATGACAATGACAATGACAATGACAATGATAATGACAATGACAATGACAATGACAATGACAATGACAATGACAATGACAATGACAATGACAATGACAATGACAATGACAATGACAATGACAATGACAATGACAATGACAATGACAATGACAATGACAATGACAATGACAATGACAATGACAATGACAATGACAATGACAATGACAATGACAATGCCAATGACAATGACAATGACAATGACAATGACAATTAAAATGATAATGACAATTAAAATAATAATGATAATTAAAACGATAATTAAAGTAATTAGTTTATTTAAATTCATTTCTAATTGTGATATTATTTCACTCTCTCACTCTCTATGTTTGTATATGAATTAGTTGCCTGCACAGTTGGGGCTAGTTTCATCTCGGCTAATTGGGGAAATTTGAGAACTTGTTGTTTTTGGTTAGCTGTGCCAGTTCTAGGACGAACGTGCGAGAAGTCTTGCTGCCTCAGCTCACGCGGATTCTCAACTATATTTATTATCATGTCGAAGTGTTATCCTAGTTGTTATCCTATCTGGCAGGCTATGCTGCCTGGCTACACTAAAGTTGTTGTTATTGTTGTTGATGTTGTTATTGTTGCTGTTGCTGTTGTTCCTGCTCATGTTAACATGTGTTCAAATCGTTAAGGCGAGAACTTTGTGCAAAATTATTTGCTACAAAACACTCGACGTGTTTGCGCCTGGCTGACTGTGTGTAGCCCCCCCTCAACTCTCTGTCCCTGTATCTGTCTGAAATTCTGTCTCTCTCTCTTACTCCCTCTCTCTCTCTCACACTCTCTTTGTGTGTGTGTGTCGAAGCAAGGCTGCAAGCAACTACACAAACAACAGCTCATTGAGTTTTAGAAAAGTTGTTAACATGAACATTTGATGTCACAACATTGCTTCACAGAAACCCCTTGTGTGTGTGTGTGTGTGAGTGTTGTGTGTGTATGCAAGTGTGTGTGCGTGTGTGAGTGTGTGTGGCCTCCATATGGTTGGTTATATTGCCATTGACCATTTGGCAACGAGAACGACGACACAAGACGCACCAAGCGTAAACATTTTTCCACCAACTAAAGCTCAAACTACCCCCTACCCCTTACCACCCCACACTCTCTCTGCTCTCCATCAACCCCTGTCCCTGCCCCTGTCCCTGGCCCCACCCCTAACCCTTTTAACTGACAAACACTACAAAAAATAGACAAACTTTTACACTTAGCAGCAGAAAATTGTCTACAAATTTTGTTAATTTATGTTATTTATTTAGTTAGTTATCGTTTTTGTTTTTTCTAGCCTTTTTTTTAGCTCCATTTTTTTGTTGGTTGGCATTTGAGTTGGCGTCCAGCTGCGACCAAGCTGCCTTTGGCCTGTTGCTTTTGCGGTCAACTCCATTATTGGCCCTATTAAAGAGACGACGAAACTGCCTTCCAGTCACTCCCGTTATGCATTTCCCATTTTCCGATGCTCGACTCTCGACTTTCCTCTTGGCACAGGCTGCGCTTTTGGCCAACTACAACAATAACAGCCAAGCCGCAAACAAGCTCAACAATATTAATACAGCATGTCACAGGCACAGACACACACACACACACACACACACACAGACACCCACTCGAACATATGCACATACGCCCAGACAATGCACAATTACTTATCAAATACCCTGGACTTCTGCAGAGCTTTCAGTAGCTTTTAATAATGCCAGTTGATTAAAGCTGTTTTACATTATCAAAGGCTTTTAACTTGGCAGATGATTTTTTTTGCATTTGATTAACAAAAATTGCTTGCAGTTCGGTAGGCAAGTTTAAAGCTAAGGACTAAGAACATGCGAAAGGCTTATTTATATTTTAGCGAAATAATTGATGCCTCATCTTTCTATCGATAAATATCGATGCTGAGTGTTAAGCAATTACAAAGACTTAAAGAGTATCTGCTAGTCAGGCAGTGCCACTACAATTTCTACATTTTTTTTTGGGACTACGAAAACGCAGCAGACGCATTAAAATCGCCCAAGCACAACGGCTGTTTGTGGGCGTGGCAGGGCAAGGGGCAAGGAGGAGGAAAAAACAGCGAGGAGACAAAAACAGAGTAAACAGCGACGTAAAATCAACAATCAAATGTGGGGTGAAGGGAGTGGAACGAAAGGGATCTGCCATGCGTGTAGGACAGTGCTGTCAACATTTCAAGAATTTAAGAAACAGAAAAAAGAAACAAAACTGTTTATAGAAATAAATATTTAAGAGTTATTGCCATATGAATATTTCATTTTGGATCAATCACGGCTAGCTTTACGAACGATGACTTACATTAACCACTTTTACATAAATGATGATGAGCCAGTAGAGTGAGGAGTGGAATGGAAAAGGAGTTGGGATGGGATGGAGGATGGAGTAGCCTGAGAGATAGGAAAGGGTGGAATATGTAAGAAGAGGGAAGGATGGGCAAAAATGAGAGAGTTTGGGATGGCATAGGAAAGGAGAGGAAAATTTTAGAAAGAATTGAATGCAAGAGGAGAGGTAACGATGGGAATAGAAGGAAAGGTAAGAAAGAATGCAAGATAAAAGAAGAGTTAAACATGGGAACTAAAGCCATATGAAAAGAGAAATAGATATGTGAATAGAAGGTATGTGAAAGGAAGAGAGAAAATACGAATGGTAAGGTAAGGATAGGAAAGAATGCAATACGAAAAGGGAAGGAAGTATGGGCAAGGATGGAACACGAAAGGAGTGTTATAGATAGGAAATAGATGGAATACGTAAGAGAACTATAGATAAGAAAGAATGGAATATGAAAGGAAAGAGAAAGATAATAAAATATGCAGAACGAAATAATAGCTATAGATGTGATATAAAACGAGAAGTAGAAAAGAAGAAGAAGTTAAGGATAGAACAGAAGGATAGATAGATAGATAGATAGATAGATAGATAGATAGATAGATAGATAGATAGATAGATAGAAAGATAGATAGATATATAGGTTGTAATACGAAAGAAGAGGAAAAGATAAGTGCGAATGGAATACAAGAGGAGAAACTGATGGAATACAAAAGGAAGAGATAAGGATAGGAAAAGATAGAGTACGAAAGGAGATGGAAGCATGGAAAAGGATTCAATACAAAGATGAGAAAAAAAGAGCTATGGATTAGAAAAGATGGAAAACAAGAAGAAGTAAAATTAGGAAAAGATGAGATACGAAAAGGTTAGCATAGGAAAACGTGGGATAGGAAAAACAATGAGATGGAGATAAATACGCTAAAAGTAGCCGAAAACTAGCCACTTTTAGTTCTGTGCAAATAAAAAGTGAAGTGAAAATAGCTAAACAACCCTCAAGAATGGCTACGATTGCTCGCTCGCAGTCTTTTCTGGTGCCCAATGGCTGTTAGCCAATCGAAAAAAGGCTAAAATATGACGGTAAACAAGTGCAGTTGGCAGCACTGGTAAGGCAGGGGGCGTGGTCAGGGTACGTGGGGGCTTTCATGGCAGTGTGTTAGGTGACGGTCTGCGGGTCATAAATGCTGATGTGTGAAGCGCTTGCGGCATTCAGAGCAATTGTCTCGATTGAGACACACACACACACACACTCACACACACACACACAGACACACACAGACACACACACACAGACATGCACACACACGCACAGCTGTTACATGCGGCGTATGCGCAATTTTCAACAGCGTTTGATGTGGCCTTATTGCTGGTTCAGCGACTCATCGTTGCCGTTGTTGGTGTTATACGGTTTATTGGTCTGCCATGGCCTCAGTTTAGTGGGCACGGCAAGGGGTGGGCGTGGCAGGCAGGCAGGCTGGCATTCAGCCAGTCAGTCAGTCAGTCAGTCAGCTAGACAGACGAAAAGGCCGCGTGAGTGTCGAGCCGAGCCGAAATGATTGCAGACAAATATTGGCAGGGAATCCGCGTTTATTGTACACTTGAAACGCGGGCAGTAACAACAACAACAACAATAACAGCAACACCAGCAATGACAGCAACAACAACAACTTCAACTACTTCAACAACAGCAACAGAAAGTGCGCAACTTTAATGCAAACAGGCAAACAGTTTGGCACAAATGCAGAACCAAATGAAAGAAAACGAGTAACACAACCAAGCTGCATACAAACACACATACTCATAACACACACACACACACACACATACACTTACACACACACAACACACAGAGACACAGCGGAAGTGTGGCAACACCGGCAAAAATCATCGAAACGACCGCAAAAATCAAAAATTTTCAACGCTCGCAGCCAGCTGCAAGTCAACGGAGCAGCATGAATGCACGACTAGCAGTTACCCTGTAAGAAATTTGTAGGCTCTAGCTGTTTACATTCTTTGAGATATGCCTACAAATGGGAAGCTAGCAAATTGATATGAGATACAGAAATACCAAAACTACTTTTAGTCAATCGGACAATCTATAGGTCGATTGATCAATCAGGGAATCGTTTATGAAGTGAGTTGGTCTAGCAGTCAGCCTGTCAGCCAATCAGTCATACGGTCAGTTTGGTAGTCAGTTAGCCAGCTATGCAGTCAGCTCATCAATCTAGCAGTCAATCAGTTACAAAAGCAATCAATCATCATTTAGTTATTTAGTAAATCAGTTATTCAATCTGTACCTTAATCAGTCAGCCAATCAATCACTCAATCAGTCAGTCAATCAGTCAGTTAAATGGCCAATCAAGTTGTCCGCCAAACAGTCAATCGTGCAATCCATCAATCAAACATTTCATCAGTTCACTCACTTCATTAGTCACCTATTCGCTCCATTAGTCTGTTAGTGACCAGTTTAATAGAATCCTAGTAAGCGAATCAGTCAGTCAGTGAATCAATCAGTGTGGCAGCTCATTGATCAGTCAATCATTCAATCAGTTACTCAATCAAATCTCGCTTACACAAGCATAGAGTCCTATCTAGTTAGACAATCCGTCAATCAGTTGATCAATCAGTGCGGCAGTTGATCAATCAATCAATCAATCAGTTACTGAATGAAAGCTCTCTGACACATGCACAAAATCCTATTTAGTTAGAAAATCATTAAGTCAGTCAATCAATCAATCAAAGCTCTCTTACACATAAACTAACACACATATATGTTATTTATCATCAAGTCCCACTATTATGCCCCTTACACACATTTACAGGGTACAATAAGTAAGAGCAGCAGCAACTGAAGAGCATAATGTGTGTGTTGTGTGTGTGTGTATGTGTGTACTTAAAGCAGACATTTATTTATGTATTTATGCATATTTTGTGCAAAAATGCCGACTATACACTCAACTGTGTGTGTTACTTTTTGTTTGTTGTGCGCTGCATTGACCTTTGACCCCCTTCTCCCACTGTATAACCAGCGTCTGCCTATAGTTCCGCTGACACTTTGCTGAAAGTCGTCATGAAAATTGCATTGCCGGCCAGTCAACAGCATCGACATTGATTGTCTGATTGATTGACTGACTGAGTGACTAACTGACAGACTAATTGACAAACTAGCTGATTATCAGACTAACTTTGATTGACTGACTGCTTGATTGACTGAGCTCAACAGCCGCTTCGTCACCCTTGCCAAATATAGATCTTATTTTTGTTTAGTCACCTTGACTGGTTCCTATCTTCTTCTTCTTCTTCAACAAATTTGAGCATTACAAGAGAAAAAGTCCAAAAAGAATAATTCGAATCGAGTGTGAATGGGTGCAGAATACCCTGTTTAGAGATGATTATATAATGCAATAGGTTTCTAGTGGTGACAAGTTCACAAATGAACTAGTTTAGAATTATAAATAGTTTCCATATATTATATTATATATATAGTATAGAGAGCTAAGATTTCATTTATAGAGAAATACTATTATAGTTCACAAATGAACTAGTTCATATTTATTTATTTTTATCATTTTTGTTGGACAGAAAGATAGGCAGATTGTTTCCCTTGAGAAAACTAAAAATACACTCATGTGGTTCACAAGTGAACTAGTTCATTTTAGAATTTTCATTAAATTAGATAGACAGCTGGAAGAAAAGGTTTGTTTGATAAGCGAAAAACACATTAGTTCATACAGTACATAAGTGAACTAGTTTTTTTTTATAGATTGTTGCCACTATAGATAGATAGCTGTAGTTTTTGATAGATAGAGGGATATGCATATATGTATATGTATATGTATATGAATAACATATATAAAAACAGTTTATTTTATTTCAGAAAGTCTTTTGGTCAAGCTGAGTAGAAATAAGAATCAAGCAGAGGAACTTCTCTGAGGCAGAGAGAGAACTGGTTGAATAGGACCAAGAGGGGCATTGGGCTTGGTTGGTATGTGTGCGATTTGTACATACTTACACATTCCACATTCAGTGCGCGCTGCACTTTAATTAAATTTCTTAATTATGTTGGATTAATACGCACACACATACACAGAGAGAGTCAGGCAGGTGTGCGTGTGTGTGTGTGTGTGTGTCAGTCAGTCAGAGACAGCTTCCAACTAAAATTTCATAGTTCTATTCTACTTTTTCGTTTAATCAACATGCATACGCAGCCAGAGGCGAGAGAAGGAGAGTGAGAGAGGGAGATGAAGGGAGATGGAGTGCGAGAAGCGGGAAGTTTGTACAAGGTGTGGCCGACTGTGGCCTGCCCAAGTAATTGAGAAAACTTGGCAGCAAGTGCTTGAACAACTAGCTGGTGCTGGTCCCCCCTTGCAATGACGACGCCTCTGTACCGTGGTTAGAAATTAACAGCAACTTGAAAGAAAGGCATTTACTAAGGCAAAAACTTGAAGAACGGGTCTTAGACTTGAACTATTTAGAACTACTACTAGTATATATCACTTTAGTTAGAGTTGATCGATCGATCAGTAGATCTTAACCATATAGGCCTTAGAGATCTTATCTATATCGATCTACTATAGCTAATACCTCTAGCGTAAGAATTGATCGCTGAGTTAGTAGACCTTAACTTTAGCTGGAACTGATCGATAGAACGGTAGTTCAGATTTAAATGAGTATAGCTTCTCTATAGGACGAGAGCTACTTATATCATACACATAAGTTCACTCAAACAGTTCATTAAAATGAACTACTAAACTAGCCCAGTGATCACTGATGAATGCAGTTCAAATGATCGATCATGAAAAAAGATTGATTGATTGAGGTGAAGTGCTTGCTTAAGTCATTCTGTTCATGAACTAAATGTTCTATTGAGCTAGTGAAGGATTAGCTGAACTCAGCGAGTTGCTTTTGAACGACTGAATTTGGCGAATTGAACTAGCTGAACTAGTTAGCTATGCCTCGTAAATGAACAACTGGAGCTATATATTTAAGTGGAACTAGTTCTTTTCAGCTTTTCCAGCATGAACGACTGAATTTAGCGCCTTGAACTAGCTGAACTAATGAAAAGCAACGATATAGCTTATGACTCGTAAATGAACAAATGGAATTATATATGTAAATGGAACTAGTCCTTTTCAGTGTTGAACTATAATTGTGTGCTATTTAATGAAGCTTTCACTTGCTCCACTGTGCACGCTGCAAATGAGTCGCGCTCCCCGCTTGAACTTGTTTTAGCTGCTGCTCCAAGCAACCGCCCTCAACCCTCAGCCCCCAGTCCACCCCCTTCAACTCCTCTTCACATTTTAGTTACTTACTTGAACATTTACCTTTGCGTCTGGCATTCAACAGCCGGCGTGCAGGCAGGCAGTCGGCCAACAACAAGGATCAGGCAAAGGCGTCCTTCAGTCCTTGCCACAGGACTCATCTGTTGGAGGCTGCCAATGGAATGCCAGTGAGAAGGGGCGTGGCGCATTAGTTGCAGCACGTGACTGAAATGCCAAGCGACAGAGAGAGCGAGCGGGAGAGAAGCGTGCGGCGAGCTGAAAGAAGCAAGCAGCGAGCAGCGAGCAGCTTACTAAAAATTAAAACACATGTAAAGAAATAATTAAGATATTATGTACTGCCACGCCCCCAACAGCAACGCCCCTACCACTCGGCCACACACACACAAGTTGGGCTTTGGGCGTTGGGGCTGACGGGTGCAGCGGCTCGTAAACAAAGCACGATAAGAGCAAACTGTCAGTTCTGAATAGGCCACTAAATGCAGAGGGCGACACTTTTTGCACTCTCCACGAAAATACATATTTACATTAGACAACACAATTGAGGATTGCAAGCTGTGGTGAGTTTAGTCGAAACCAGATTGTTCATTGTTGGCTCCATGATAAGACAACGTCACACAGAGAGCTGGGGAAGCTGCTTAAAGCTTTGGGCTTATGAAATCAAATCGTTTGAGATTTTAAATCTTATTAAAAAATTATTATTCTTCAACTCTGAAAGCTCACTAAGCCGTTTGGCTTCAATCAAGCCAATTAAGCTTTGTTAGCCTTTGGCTATTCAAATCACATCAATTGAGTTCAGTGTTCTTTGGAGCTTTTAAAGCGTATTCAAGATAAATATTTTTTTAGTTGTTGTGGTACTTAAAGCTTCTTAATACTTTGAGTTATTTACATAGATCATTTTACCTGATTAACTTGCCAATGATGTTCACTTATAGCTCTGAAGTCAGCTAAAATCTACTTAAAGCTCCAACGATGTCAACTTAAAGTTCACTTACAGCTTTAGTGATGTTAACTTAAAGATCGCCTAAAGCTCGATTAAAGTACATTTAATGATCAACTGAAAGCTACTTAAAGCTCTAGTAACGTAAAGTTTAAGCACGCTTTAAGCTCTATTCAAATCAACTCAAATCAATCAAAAGCTGCAGTAAAGTCAATTTAAAGCTCACATGAAGACTTTAAGCTCAGCTCTGACTTAGCTTTATCATTCGATTGAGCCATTGTTTGCATGGCTCTAAGTTGCCCCCTATTTTGTTGGCTAGTGTATGTTTATTTTTTTTTTGACTGCGCCTTGTTTCGCATTCATTGCCACCTGCTTGTTTTTATCGGGCACTGGGCACGTGTTTTTCTTCTGCTTCTGCTCCGTCTGCATCTTCCTTTGTTTTTACCCGTTTGCCCAACTCAAGATGTGCCCGCAACACATTTCCGTATCCGCAGTCCAATATATATATATATATATACATATATATATATATATATATATATATATATATATATATATATATATATATATATATGTATATACCTACCCCTTGTACTCACTCTGCTCAGTCACCTCGTCCACTTAGACGAAGGTCAGGTCGGATGCTCAGCGCAAATTGTCGGACAAAAGAAAAGAATTGTTGGAATCTGTGCACCAATTGCTGTTCTCACCTTTCCATTGTTCATTGTTCCAGTTTTATTTGCCTATTTTTTGTTGTTTTTTGACAGAGTGAAAGAAAGTGAATTTAGATATGGTGTAACTACTGTAAATAGAAAAGATAAATATCAGGGAAGCTGTACCCTTAGCCTTTTCTTCTAGGACTCTCAGCGCTGTGTTTTAGTTGGCTGTATATGAAGGCATCTAATGGCTGGAAATACTATAGAACTAAATTATATATATATAGCTGGCATACGAATGATTTTTGTCCAACTTGTAGATCTTTTTCAGTTATCTTAATCTGACTTAGACTTCAGATTATAAATTTTACCTTTGCTCTATAAATACTTTAGCACTAGAGCTGGTATATCTTAATATCATATTTTTTGTATTTTTTTATTCTGAGAAATTTACTATAATCTGGGTCTTTACTCTATAAAGGATTATTAGATAATACATATACCAGAGAGCAGTACTAAGTAGTATAAGGAATAGCCTGTTATATAAATATATCTAAAGCATTATCAATGAATTGAATATATATACTCAATACTTCTGTATATATATTCATATCATATGACAGCAATTCATTGATACTGCTTTAGACATATGTTGACAATAGATTAGTAAGGATATTACCTTACAATGGTATGGCCAAAAGTATTTTGACAATTCATGTTGCTTAACAAAGTAAGAGAAAAAGCTAATATTGGTGGTAGTAACTAAAATATTAGTCAAAAATAAATCCTCCATTTGACATCAATGACCTTTTGTAAGCGTCCAGGAATTGACTTAACCAAATTGTTTGATGTTTCTAATGAAATCCTCGAACTTCAGCAATCGTATATGTGTTGTCAATATACTTTTGGCCACATATGTATATTAACCTTTCTACATATATCTTCACTCTCATATATATCATATGTAACATATTGGAACAATCAATGGATATTTAATAAAAGATTTGATATATTGTACAATATATTCTGAATTTCAATTGATGTCATATAGCAACAATTCGCAGTTACTCTTCTATCCATATGTATCTAAATAGAGGTATTCCCTTTTCAATTTATCATATACAATAGAAACAATTGAATGACATTTCATAAAGTAACAAGCCGTGGATATTTCCTTACATTTATCTAACTAGGGGTATTCCCTGTTGAAAATATATATAAATTTTAATTTGATCTCTTCACGTCTCTCTATAACTGGGTATATCTTAACTAAATCCTAAGAAAACAATTGATTAGTATTTCCATACAATTATCTAAGTAGGGATATTCCCATTTGAGTATATGTATATTTCCACTTATCTCTCACAACTATCTTAGTAGGGATATTCCCATTTGAGTATATGTATTTCCACTTATCTCTCACAATTATCTAAGTAGGGATATTCCCATTTGAGTATATGTATATTTCCACTTATCTCTCACAATTATCTTAGTAGGGATATTCCCATTTGAGTATATGTATATTTCCACTTATCTCAACCTTTACTTCCCTCTATATTAATTATTATGCTAGCTTTATTATAAGATATCAAAAATTCACAATGAAATTGATCTATGTAAGTAGGGGTATTCCTTTTTAAATTGATCCACTTATCTCTCGCTTCACGCCCACGCTTATCTAACAAATATTAGCTATATCAAATATCAAAACAATCAATTGGCATTTGCTTAAACCATTGTTAAATTGCTCTGCTTAGGTAAGGGTATTCCCACCATATCCTCCTCCTCCTCGCTCTCTTTCTCTCTCTAACTATAATTTGTTTGTTGTTTTGTTTTTTGTTGTTGTTGTTTTTGTTGTTGTTGTTGTTGTTGTCTCATTTCGTTTTGTCACATTGTGCGCCTCATTACTTCTGCATTTTCATTTCTGGGCAGCCAGGTCGGGGCGATGTATCATTAAAAAGATGTCTTTTTCGCCTAAGCCTCCGAGCAAACTGGATGGTTGAGAGTGGGCGGGGTGGGGTGTAGGCGTGGCATAGGCTGCTTCAAAATGGTTGCTTCATCTTCATAAAGAGGAAAGTTGCTTCAGCTGTAGCAGCAGCAGCAGCAGCTCCTTCTGCAACTCGACAGTTTATAATTTCATCTTGTTTTATTTACGGTACTTACGCGCACTTCCACAGTCCAGGGGCGTAGGGCAATACGTGTAGAGTGGGGATGCGGTGGGGGTGTGCGTGGGGGAGGGGGGAAGACATGGTTCGTGCTCAAAACGTTTTTACATTTCATTGACTGGGCGCCAGGGCAAAGAAAAACAACGAAACACAACCCAGCAGCAGCAGCAGCAGCAGCTACACACACACACACACACACACACACACACACCCGCACACACATGACACACATACACCCAGAGAGATAAGAAGAAGCAGCAGTAGAATAAGAGACAGCGTGAGCTGCTGTGGAAAAACAGTTGCCAGCTTCTCACGAGTGCCGACAACAACATTGAACAATTAAATTTAATTGCATTCCCAATTTGTATAATTATGCCCCGACTCTCTAAATATATATCTTTATATACATATATACGCATATATATATAAATATATATATATATCTAAATTCTTAATTTGCGTCAACGATAAACGATGACAACAAAAGGAATCTCCATCTCCTTCTCTTTGCCTGCCTCTGTCATGTCAACGCGCTGTGCCGCAAGCATATGAAATGCTTGAAATAGTTTCTAAACAGCATTAGGCAGTTAGCAGCTCTAATTATAGAGTTATCGATAGTAGCGATAGTTAGTTAATGTGCTGGATTATGTTAGTTCAGTAGTTGTGCTGTCGCGTAGATAATGGAAATAGTTTTATGCCTGAAATACAAGCAGGAAAACATCAACTGTGGCAGCACAGTCCACAAATTGTATAGTTATCGATAGTATCGCTAATTAATCGATTGCTGTTATGCAACATTATATGGCTTAAATTTTGAAGGTTTATGGAAGGCGGAAAACAACATGAATCACGAGTTGAACTAAATCTTAAAGCAGCATTGAGTCGGAATAATAAATAAGTTATCGATAGTATCGATAGCTAGTCAATGTGCTGGATTATGATGTTAGTTCACTTGCTATGATAAAGCGTTTATAATGGAAATAGTTTTATGCCTGAATGAATCACAAGGTAAACAACATTTTGAAGCATTGAGTTGAAATAATAAAAGTTATCGATAGTATCGATAGGTATATATTGATAGTAGTAGGCATATCGCGCATGACTCAAATGAGCTGTGGGGTAAAAGGATTCAGGGAAAGGAAGTCAATTGATATGCATTACAGATAGTAGAGAAGAAAATTACATCAGTTATAGATGCTATCGATTATTGTTATCGATAACAAAAATTGTAACCTGATTATATTTAGACTGCAGCAGATTTCGTTAGAGCACTCAACATATGAAGAAGCATACATGCAACGACTGGATTAAATCGAAATATCGTTAAGCCTGCCAAGCATTTGCTCATAGCGCTCATATGTGGCGCGATAAGTTGAGCCCATCTTTGATTGGTCTAATTGGAGTTATTGAAACGCTCCATCGCATGGTGGTCTAATCAAAATTGATGGTCGGCCAAATGGTGGACAATGCAACAGCTGTCGACAGCTGTCAACACTGACCAGCTAGGCAGAGAGTTGGAAAATGAAGATAGACAGAGACAGAGAGAGAGAGAGAGAGGGAGAGAGAAATTTGCCAATTTAGATGATTAGCGAGTCGAGTGCTCATAATTAGCCAATGGATTGATGGAGCAAAGTCTGCTGAAGCCGAGGGATGAAAGTGAGGTGGAAGTGTATGGGTGGAGGGAGAAGGGGGGGGGGGGGGGGCAGAGTGGAGTAGATAGGCTTAATGGGCGTAGGGGGTAGGGGCTTAGGCTTAACTGGCTCAGTAATCAGTGCGAATAACAAATAGAAATTCAATGCCCGGCGATTAATTCAATAAGTTTCTATTACTTTGATTAGGTGTTGATTATGTGTCTGGCTGTGTGGCAAAAGTTCCTGTCGACAGGTGGCGCTATGCCAAGTTCTGACTGCTAATAAAGTCATGACACACACACACACACACACACACACACATCCATATATATAAATGTGGGGCGCGGCGGATTGGGGCATAGCAGAACAAAGCAGAGACAGAGCGAGGCAGAAGTCTGGGAGTTTGGGTATTATTTTTAGGTGAACTATGCGAAATACTTGTACGCAAGCAAAGCGGGAAAGATTTTTGCAATTTATTTAAGTCACGTGCCACATGCCACCCACACACACACACACACACACAGACAGACAGAGAGACAGACACACACACCTGGCTTGGCAGGCTGCCTGACTTGATTTGGAACTCAAAGTGACTGACGAACTGACTGACTGACTAAGTGACACACACAGAGAGACAGAAAGACAGACAGACTGAGAGTGATAGAGAGGGGGAGAGAGAGAGAGGTTGAGGTAAGGCCAAGTGGCAAGTGCGAGTTGCACAAGGGCAAAGTTATGCCACAGCCAGCAAATGTAACATAAATTATATGAAGCAAAGGCGCAAAAACCTGATGCCAAAACCCAACAGCAGCAGCCAGCAGCCAGCAGCAGGCAGCTAAAGCCAGGTGTTAGGGTGCAGGTAGAGACAAGCTTTAGCTACCTGCTTCAACTGCGGCAACATCTTGCTGCTCATCATGAGGCAACTTACTTACTTTTTACTTCCAAGGCACTTAATTAGTGTGCGCGAATTTTGAGCACGTGAATTTTCACAAGTGTGTGCGAGATGGATAGATAGATAGAGAGCAGAGCAAAAGAGATAGAGACAGAGAGAGAGAGAGAGAGAGCGCGAGAGTGGAGGGCAAAAAGGCAGTGGAAGAACAGTGCAAAAGGTAAAGCAAAGATATAGGCAGAGCTTCAAAAGGACACAGTGGTTAGCAGCTGAAATATTGGAGAAGCAGAGCTAGATATAGGTAGAAGACGATATAGAGACTTAGTCAGATATTTAGCTGGAATCTGTTAGACAGAAGTAAGATATGGAGGTAAGGTAAAGAAAGATATCAGAGCTTGAGTCTCATTGAATTTAGCATAGGCTTAGGAATGTTTCAAGAAGTTAAGCTAAGGAAGAAGGTATAGGCATAGGCACAGGCAGAGCTGTAAATGTCTAGAGTGAGCGGAGTTAAGGTCTTGTCTTCAAATATATAAAATATCCCCTTGAACTTTATCTGTGATAGTTACACCTGATACCCGGACAGCGGGACGGACGGAAGGATGGACGGACGAATGGACGGACGGACGGATGGACGGACAGACGGAGGGACAGGCGGACATTGCACAAAGCGAATAGCAGAGTTAACATAGCATAGCATAGTTGTATAGAAAGAGTCATTAGCAAGCTCCATTCTACAGAGTCTTACTGAATCTTAAAAATTTTGAAAAATTCTAAAATTATTTTAGTTAAAAACTTAACAGAAATGCTATTTAGATAGACTCTACAAATCATTGTTCAAGCATTACATTGCCAAACTGGACTAGGACAGTTGAAAAGGAAAGGAGTTTGGTAAGAGTTTAAAAAACTCTTAAAGAGTCTAAGATATGTTATGCATAGAAATAGAATAGAAATGATAATGCTATAGATAGAGCCTGGATGAGGCTTAAGACGGCTGCGAAAGAAAGATGACATAAGGACAGAATTCTGAGTTCACAAAGAATGTTTTTAGCTAAAATGTATCTCTATATATAGAATATATAGTCTTGTGCTGGGTTAAGAGACTTAAGAAAAGAAGTCAAAGTGAGAAGAAGAAGAAGCGCAAAACACCAACTGAGGTAAGCTTAAATCAAATCAAATTTGTGAAAGACTCAAGTTGATATTGAGATTGTTTACCAAGAAATATAAATAATATAATAATAATATATGAATAAAAATAAATAAAAATAAGAAAATAAAAAGTAAGTTATTTTCGTTAGCTTTGGTGTCACTGTGCATGTCAGACAATTCCGCCTTAAAAAGTTGAAGTTGCGTTTTTCGCGTCGCGTCTCTTTTGAAACAGTTTGATTAAGTTTAATTGATGTAATTACACTCTTAAATTGGATTGGATTTGTGAATACAAAGCACAGCGCACGGGAGAACAGGAGGGAAACGCGCGAAACAGGGACGAACAGGGATGAGCGGAAGTTGGCTTAGGTTTGGGGTTAGAGCTAAGGCCAGGGCAGGGCAGGGCAGGTTGTTGTTTTTTGGGCGGGCGGAGGGGCAGCTAGCTTAGCGCATTGCACGAGCTGCCAATCGAAGCCCTTTAACAACATCAAAGTGCGCTGACAGGCACACACAGACAGAGACACAGACACAGACAGACACGCAAGTTTCATCAATTTGAAAATGAATTTGAAAGTGTTGTTGTTGTTGTTGGCACTGTGCGTTGACAACGGGCCTAGCCAGTTGTGAAGGGGGGGGCATTGCAACGCTTGCCAACACTGAAAACAGCTCTGTCCTTCCGTCCATTCCACTGTCCATCCGTCCGCTGGCTGTGAATTGTGCTTTCGGTTTTGGCTGGCGCGCATATTTTGCATAATTTAAGCAATTTGTGCAACTGCAACGGGCGACGACGAGCGACAAGTGAGAGATTGCACTGCTGCTGCTGCTGCTGCTGCTGCTGTCGAGCTGTAGGGCATAGCCCATATGCGGGGTTAAGGGTAGGTTAGGGCACTGGGCTGGGTGTAGGCGCCCACATTATTGCATTTGAGTGTGCCGAGTGTCGAGGCTCGCTGGCTGGCTGGCTGGTTGCTGCTGCTGCTGGACACAGAGGCCAGATAATGAAGCAGCAACATTTTAACCAGCCAAATGCGCAAACACCCAGGAGTACCAAGGCAAAAAGAGCTTGTCGGCTGGGTGAAGGGGTTGGGGCTGGGATTGGGGTTGGGTTTGAGGAGGGTAGGCGCTTGGTGTTGATTGCCAGACGAACGCAGCGACTGACTGTGGCGTCTGACGTGGTCGACAGAACTGATTCATGAACTGACAACGAGCTGCTGCACAACCTGAGCGGCAAGTACCAGTGTGTGAGTGTGTATGAGTGTGTGTGCGTGTGAGTGTGTGTGTGTATGAGTGTGTGTGTGTGTGTGTGGCGCTTTAGCTCATATTTCGTGCGTCCGCAAACGTGGCCAGCAGCAACAGCTACAGCTGCTTTTTGATGCTGTTTTTTTTCCCAGCAACTGAGTGTGTGTGTGTGTGTGTGTGTGTTACCATGACAGTGGATTTTACAGAGACTTAAGTGCCGACTGGCACACTGTCCCACACTCAACACACAGCTGCAATGCTGTTGATATATGCAGCTGACTCATTCTGCTGACGCGCTCCAAAATTCAAACGCAAACACTGTTGCATACTTTTACGGCCAGTGAGACAGAGACAGAGAGAGAGAGAGAGAGGGAGAGAGAGAGAGAGAGAGATGGTGTGTAAGTGAGAGCGTGTGCAACGGACACATATTTTCTGATAAATTATTGCATTGTTGATTTATTTTTGGCTTTTCGCTGTCTGCGGCTTAAGATTAATTTCCTTGCGTTGTTGAATTCACACTTATGTGTAAGAGAGAGAGAGATAGAGAGAGAGAGAGTGAGGGAGAGAGAGACAGAGCTTGTGTGTGAGCTGGCCAGTGGGCGCTTTTGAAGCGCTTGTCACAGCCAGTTAAATGGCTTTTGAAGAAGCGCCAATAAAAATTAAATCAAATATATATAATTTTTAATTAAAATACCCTTTAATCTTTTTACAATTATTGCAGGCACATTGAACAAGCAACAAACAACAACAACAACAACAAACAACAACAATTGCGAATATAATACCATTGAGCTGACGTCCGCATGCCACAGCCGTGTTATATGAGCTGGCCATTTCATGGTTCGTGCAACGCATGTTTTTCTGCAGCGTCAATCAGTCAATCAGCCAATCAAACAGTCAGTCAGCCACTCAGGCATTTAACAATAAACATTTACACATAAAAAAGTAGGCAGAAAATACGGCTTAAGAACTTTAAGAACTAGTTTCCATATCCATTTCACACACACAGCGCTAGCTCTTTTGCTCTTTGGCTCGTTGATACTCGTTCGCGTGGTGAGAAGAGTAGCTGGTAATTGGATATCCATTCGTCCGTCCGTTTGTCCGTCCGACTGACTGTTTGTCTGTCCTTTTGCCCGTCTCTTCATATGTCTGCCCGCTCATCCATTAGTCCACCTGTCTGTCCGTCCGTCCGTCTGTTTTTCATTTACATGCTGTCCTGTCGTCCGTCTGTCAATTTGTGAGAACTCTACCTGCAGTTCAAGTTTACCAAAGAAGATCATCTGGTTCTGCCATTGTATTACTGTTGACTGTCTCTACAGATCCATAGATCCATAATTTTGTACATTTATCTAAAGACTTTTTGGTTGCTTTTGCTTAGTAAGCGAGTATTATGCAGTCAGCTACGCCCAGAGCATTTCTTACTTGTTTTGGATTTGGCCTTTAGCTTGCCATTGGCTTCAGTGCGCTTAACCGTTTTTTTTAGGCATCGCGGTTCATTGTCTGGAGCTGGGGTTATCTTCAGCGCTCAGCTGACCAGCTACGTTGCATTCTTATTGTATTTCTACTCCAGTTTTTCATCTGTTTTTCTTTGCTCCTCTCTCGTATTTTTTGTTGTTGTTTGCATAAAAAATGTGTGCGGCTGTCCAGTTGTTCACCACGTCTAATCTGTGGACCTTGCGTCCATTGAACTTCAGTCAGGGCAGGAGTAGAGCGAGCCTGGCTAAGCCATAATGTGTGTCTGTCTGTGTCTGTGTGTGTGTGTGTGTGTGTTTGGCCCTTGGCAAGGGCCAGCGCACATATTGAATCCATGGAACGTAAATATTTAAGGAGTACTTTATTTTGTTGCGCATCAGCTCCTCAAATCTTTCGTTTGCTGTACTCCATTTTTTTCTTCCCTTTTTTTTGTGGCTGAGAGCTGTTGAGTGGCAAAGTTTGCCGAGTGGCATGCAACATGTGTGCTGCTGGTGGCAGTGTGTAGGCCGTGGCACGACTTTAATCTGTCCCAAGTAACTGTTGCCCTTGGCTGAGCTTCCACATCCATAATGCTGAGCATCTGTCTGAGCTGAGTGAGAGATCCGAAATCTGAATTCTGATTAAATGATGACCTATGCTTTGTCATCTTCGTCCTTGTCCTCGTCGTCGTCTGCTTCTTTTGCATAGCCAGGCAATAGTTGACAGCAAACAAATTAGTGTAAGAGATCGAGTTGAGTGATAGCACTATATGCTACCCTGTAATAAACTGCATTAGTCAAGACCACAAAAGACTTTAAAGATTGGAAACGAAAGCAAGATATATATGGAGTTTTTAAAACTGCACTCGTTTTACTTCCACTCTGTTGTATTAAGCACATAAGAATTGGCTTTTGAATATAAATGAAGGGGCTATATGTTAGGAGCTTAGCGTAGCTTGCTGACCACATGAATCAATCAATCAATCAGTCAATCATTCAGTCTATCAATCCAGTAGGTATAGCTGCACGCTTATGTATTGATTGTGTGAACATTTTAGCTATCTAGCTCTAGCGGCATACTTCAACTATTGCTCATCAATCAATCAGTCAATCAAGCAATCAGGCGTCAATCATTCAGGCAGTTCATCAGAGAGCTATATCTCTTAAGTATTGATTGTATATTGTTATCTGCTACCTAGCTCAAACTGCTTGGTCTTATCATTGATCAATCAATCAATCAGTCAATCAATCATTGAAAAAGTTCATCAAACACCTATATCTACACTCTTAAGTATTGATTGTACATTGTTTTCAGCTACGTAGCTCTAGCTGCTTGCTCTAAGCATTGATCAATCAATCAATCAATCAATCCTTTAAGTGGTCAATCAAAGAGGTATATCTAAACTCTTATTGTTTATTGATTGACGGCAGTTTCCAAGCAACCAACTCTAATGGCTTGCTCTATGGCTCATAAATCAATCAATCAATTATTCTAGTAATCAATCATTCGGGCAGTCCATCAAGTGCCTCACAATCTTCAATCATCAATCCAAGCCCATTGTCTTGCAGTGGAATATGAGTGAATGCCAAGAAGAGTTGAAATCCTCAAACTTTACTCAGCTATTAAAGCATTTGGAAACTATTTCCAGTTGGCTCTAACAACTAGCTTCTGATTACAATGTAGCTACCCCATTGGCAATTGTCGCCAAATACAGGGTATTGCGAAGTCAAAGCGAGCATAAAAAGTGGCAAACAAAAGTCGTGTAATTGTTGCCAAATGGCTGCAAAACCGAAGCCAAATCTTGTCAACTGACATGCCCGCCCCCCAGCTGGATTTATGGCACAAAGGGACAGGGGGGAATAGAGGGGGAGAGGAGGGGGGCGTAGCTGGGTTGTTGAACAAATTGCAGCGTTAATTGCAGACAAAGAATAAGAAAAGTGCCCAAGAAATTGCAACAAATGGGACAACAACAACAACAGCAGAAAAACACGAGTGACGTCTGTCTAATAGTGGGTAGACTATGTGTGTGTGTGTGTGTGTGTGTAGGGGGGGGGAGGGGGTGGCTTACTGATATTCCGTTTGGCAGTCAGAAAGTTGACAATTGACACATTTGCAATTCAACACTCGCAGCAAGGCGAGTGGAAGGTGGAAGGCATGACAGTAAAGGCGGGACGGCGGCAGGGGCAGAGGCTGAGGTTGGTGCTGGTCGTGACGCGTGCAATCAGCAGCGAGCGCAAACGCATTGCTCACGTTCTGGGTCTCTACTCTATGCGATGGCAACGTTTAGGCCGTGCGACATTTGCATTTTGATGCCGACGCGCGATGGCATAAATATTTGCAGTGTTTGACGTGCCGGCTTTTTGCCTGCGGGCGTAGACGAACCAACCAACCAACCAACCAACCACCCAACCACCCACACCCAGCCACTCGTATTCATTAAGTCGAGCAGCGTATGTGTGTGTGTGTGTGTGTGAAGGACTCGCTGTTGAAGCTTAATTATTGCCTGACGTTCAGCTTTCAAGGGAAACGAAAGAAGTGTCAACAGTTTATGAAGAGGCAGTTAGTGTTAGGAGTGTAAAGAGGGCGGTGGCTGTATGTGGGCGTGGGCGTGGGCGTGGGCGTGGGCGCCACTGATCAAACGGTAATTGGTGCGGCCAAACGATTTGCAAATTGAAAGAATCAAAAAAAGACAAAAATAAAAATGGCAAAAGAAAAGAAAGCAAAGCCAGTCAAGGATGCGAACAGTCGCTGACAGCAGCTGCTGATTGCGGACGCTAGACAAATTCTGCTGCTGCTTCTTCTTCTTTTTTTCTCGCTTTTTGTATAAAAACCTAAATTCGAAATTGTGTTGACTTAACAGGCAAAATGGCAAATGCACTTGCACACACACACACACACACAGAGAGAGAGAGAGACATATGTGTGTGTGGCTAGCATGCAGCACTTTGTGCCACGTCTCGCCTCATAGTCGTCATGTTGTTGGAAATTTATTTTCATTGCCGCCGCAGGCAGCGCATCGAGTGGATCGTTGAATGGTGGCAAATAGGGGTGTGAAGAGAGGGTGTAGCGGGCAGGGGGTAGGTGAGAGGGGCGAGGGGCGAGCGGTTAAATGGGGCAGTTGGCAGAATGTCCGCAGCAGGCATTGTACAGTGGTTAGAAGTTGGCAGTAGAATCAGCTGTTAAATAAGCTAACATTGTCTTTAACATCAAATATTTGCATTAACAGTGGATAAAGCAATGGAACTTGTGTTAATAACTAACATTGCATTTCTGTTATAAATTAAATATAAACATAGGAATATTATGGGATGATATGCAATAGACGTAGTTATCTAGAATTTCTGTTATTTCTTTAACATTTAAAAAGAAATGTTATCAACAGTAATCAAAATTGAAGAATAGACAGAAACCATGAGGCTCAACATTGCATTTAAGTTATAAATTAACATTAACATGTCAATGTTATCAAATGTTTGCTCAAGAGTAATCTGAGCTGATGAAAATGTCGTCAGATTTAACATAAACAGTGAGCATTAACATGTCAATGGTCTCTTAACAGTAAACGGAACTGATGAAATGTCTTTAGATTAAACATAAAAATCAAATTTGTTATTAATTAACATCAGCATCAAAACTCTGTTTTTAATTAACATTAACATTAAAATGTTAACTTAACCGTGATATTACATATTGAATATGTCTCGAAACTTAACATAAACACAAAATTCTAGCTCTCTGATCAGCTGTGAGAGTATTTCTGTTATTAATTAATACTAACATTGCTTTGTTATCATAAAGGCCAACTACTCATGCTAATGTTAAAAAATGACACAACATTTTTATTAAAATCCAATTTGATGCTAAAATTTGCTAAGATTTACAGAAATTGAGTAAGTGTGATGCAATTCAGATTTTCAAAGCTGATTTGAATAACAAATTTCTGTTATTTATTAACTTTGGCATCAGAATGTTATCGTAACAGTGGATTGCATGGCTTGAATTCAGCTTAACAGATAAAGCTATGAACTTGTATCTTAATAAAAGCTTATGGATTAACATAAAAATTAATATGTAAGCAAACACTTGTCTTAACAGTGTCTTAACATAGCAAGTTTCGTTTGTTAATTGAAAAAAAAAAAACTATGAATATATATTATAGATTGAGCTGCCTTAAAGGTAGTAACACGAAAAAATCAATATATATTAATATATCTATTTATAAATAATAATAAAAATAATAGTCATAAATATTCAATCATTTCAATAATATGCACAAACAATCAGTTTTGTACCACAGTGCAGCTGGCAAGCCGCAGCGCACAGCAGAAAGTCGCTGCAGAACTTTTGCATGCGCTGTGTCAAAAACTGTTGCCTACTTCTGTGGCCATGCAGTCGGCGTCGCTGTCAACAGCAGCAGCGGTACTAGCAGCAATGGCTTGAAGAGCTTTTATATTGGTTGCTGCTGCTGCTGGCTTCATAAGCATAAACGTTGATGCAAGTTGTTGTTGTTGTTGTTGCTATTGCTGTTGCGTTTTGCTCTTAACGTTTCAATAAGTGCGTCAATGCGGCTGGCAGCTTAAAGCCGTCTCTCTCCCACTCTCCCACTCTCCCACTCTCCCACTCTCCAGCGCTTTAACTCTCCCACTCTGCCGCTCTTCTTGTCTGTTGTCTCCCACTCTCCAAAATGTCACAGCGAGTATGTTGCGCGATTTGTTTGTGTGCAGATTTGGCAATGCTTTACAAAGCGACGTCGCGACTGAAAAGTTCACAGCTGTCCAAGCAGCGCACATGTGTGTGTGTGTGTGAGCAGCGCAAATATATACATACGCGCGCGTGTGTGCGAGCAGTGCAAATACATATGTATGCTTGCGTCTGCAACTGTGTGTGTGTGTGTGCGGCTAAGCTTAGCTTTGTTTTACTGCTTGCCGCCGTCCAGTCTGAAGGCGGCGAGTGGAGAGACGTGACACACAGACAGCACGAGCGAGTTAGCGCGTGGGAGGAGGGCAGCCAGCAAACGCGTGAGGGCGAGACGGAGAGAGAGTTAGTGAATGGGTGCCAGAGTTCAGGTTCAGTGACGACCCTCGCCTAGCTGACCTTATCCATGCCCATGCCCATGTCAGCATCCTCGTCTAGCCCGCCCGCTCGCCATGATAGCTGTAATCGAGAAAATCCCGTAAGAGACGATTTAATCCCATATTTCAAAGTTATTCAAGTGCAAAAATGCCAAAAAGGAATGCAAACATAAGCACTGCCAGAGCTGTCCCAAAGACACGCCAAAATGGGCAATGGCCAGATCCAAGGATGCGAAGCCGGTTGGCCGGGGCAATCGCTGTGTGGCATAGCCAACCACTGCTGGGAACCGCGCCACCTGGCATTGCCCACCAAAATGCAACCAACGCTGTCCGGCTATCCGGCTGCTCGGCTGCTCGTCTATCCTGCACCATTTCCCCTCTACTTCATCCACTCCTGATCTCCTACTCTCTTTGGCAGCTGGGCATCCTAACCACATTGGGACACTTTGTTGCTTGGGCGTTGCATAGAATCAATTTGCCGTGCAGCGTGTGCCCGCTGACTGATGCCGACAATGATGAGCATGTTGTACGGCTGCTTCGCCTTGCTGCCTGGCCACTAACTATAGTCTGGGGGCCATAGCCACTATTTGGTGCCACATGCAACATTCTGTTGCCAGTTGCATATATGAAAGCCAAGCTAGGGAATGACCAAGCAAGAGTAATACTATTTCTGATAGCTATATATCAGCAGCTGTTTAAGTTATCTACAATATGTAGTTGTAGAAATATATAATAATATTTGCCATTTGATCACAAATCATTTTAATGCTAAAAATATGAAAATAGCTAAGAAATTTGATCGCAAGTTTCATTTCAGCTATTACTATGTAATGTGAACTTTGTCCTTAGATCGGATTCTCATCATGGCAATTTATACGACCTTTCGAGCATGCTTAAGGTCTTTTGATTTATAAAGCAATATCCAATTGGACATTTGTATAATGTGAAGAAATCAGAGAAGTTTTAGCCAACAGCATTGAGGAAGTCACCGAAAATGCAATTTGACAATGATCAACTGAAATGGGCCTAGGTCAAGGAGAGACAACAAAGTTCTCAGACGGAGCTCCAAGAGTTTGACTGTTAAGTGACTTCCGCTTAAGATAGACTCACAAATTATAGAGTGGCGCCTATTAAGGGGCGTGGCAAGTCAGAGAAAAAACATGTTTTGTACAGACTTTGAGCAGGAATTGATCAGCTGTTTCATAGATAGATCTATAAAGAGATAGATAGATAGATAGATAGATAGATAGATAGAGAGATAGATAGATAGAGAGATGATAGATAGATAGATATATAGAGAAATAGATCTATAAGAGCCGTCCATAGGGACAGGACACATTCTAAAAGATTGATTTCTATACAAATCGTACTATTCTTGGAGCTTGAATGAGTATTTTCCTCCTCTGTATGGGGCAGAGTATTTTAATTTTCATTTCGACCAAGCTACATGTTTTCTTCTTCTTCTTCTTCTTTTCCTATACAGCTACATTTGCTGTTTTTGTTGTTGTTGTTGATTTTCAGTATGGGCAACATTTGTCATCCATTTGAATGCGAGCGCATTCATTTGAAGCAAATTTGGAATGCGCTCAGATAAACGAGCTGCGAAATGAGCGACAAATTTTCGTCCTTTTCGCAAATCCTTTGAGCTGCCTTTCAGCCAGATACGAATAAAAAATAAATAAATATATATCACAATCTATAGATATATATATATATCAATATATTGTATATATATATATATGTATGTGTGCACATGGGATTGAGCATGCCTCAATTAAAGATAACTTGACCAGGTAACGTCTGCCAGCCAGACAATTAATTGCAATTCAGATACGAGTTTATAAATATGGCGCTAACTTTAAATTGGCTCATTAAATTTCATTTGCGCTGCACAACAGGCGTCACACATCAATTGCCACCACATACAGATAAATCCATATATATATATATTTGTATATATATATTTTAAAAGCCTCTGGCATCGTCTGTCTATATACGTATGGGATATACAGGGTACCACTCTATTTTTTAATAGTGGTTCATGAAGTGCATAGAGTAAATTCGTTTAGTGCATTGTGCAATTCGCTGTCCATCCATCATCCATCCGTCCATCCATCCGTTCGTCTTTCCATCTGTGTGTTCGACCGTCCTTCCGTCCGTCTGCTCGCCTGTCCATCTGTTCTTCCATCCGTCCGTCCATCGATCTATCCGTTCATCCATCTGTTCGCCCGCTCGTCAGTCCTTCCATCCATCCGTCCGTCCATCCATCTATCAGTCCATCCATCCGTCCGTCCGTCCGTCCGTCCGTCCGTCCGTCCGTCTGTCCGTCTGTCTATCCGTCTGTCCGTTCGTCTGTCCGTCTGACCGTCTGACCGTTTTTCTGTCCGTCTGTCCATCCATCCATCTGTCCGTCCATCCACCCATCCATCTGTCCTTCAGTCTAACTTCATTTGGGGCAGGCATATAGAGTCAAGCTGTATATTCTATCATTTTAAAGGTATGTAAAATGCCAATATTAATCAGCTCAATTATTGTTGAGCTGCTTTATTGAACTGCTCTATTAATAAATCTAAACATTTCTTAGATCGTGAACGTGCATTACGCAGTCTGTCACAATCAACTACGATCTTCATATTTGTTTTTGGCCAACTTAGTGCGCTTAGGTTCCATGCATTTTCTATATTATAATTCCTGCTTGAATTAACTCAAGTTAAGTAATGTTGACTAGGTTTTCCTTGACTATTTTAGCTAATGTTCCATCTGGTCACACTTAATGTGTTGCCTGGTCACCCTGTTTCTGTGCTTCTAGCTGTTTTTTTTATTGAGCGACGCCGCAATCGGCGTGCTTCACATTTTTGGCGCGTGTTGCTAGCCAAAGCAATTTACTTGCGATTCTCTTCTCTCCCCTCTCTCTCTCTCTTTCTCACAATCTCTCTCCCTTTCTCACCCTCTCTCTGTGTGTGTGCTAGGTTTTACTAGTTTGTTTGTCTGTCTGCCCTTTATTTTGTTTTGCTTTTTCTTCTGTTGTGGAGTGCAGCTGCTCTGCTGCTTCTTCTTCTGCATTTTGTTGGGGCTGCAGTTGGAGGAGTTGGAGGAGCCGCAGACAAAATCGCAGCTCGACGTCACATATTCATGGTTGGGCTATGTGTGTGTTGCTTTGCTATTCATACGTTTGCTGGCTTGTGTTTTCACACGCTTTTTATATACTTACCGTTAGCATTTGCTCGATGCTTTTCTTTGAATACCCTAGCAAAGAGTTATTTCTGCTATTGTCATATCAGCTGTCCATATAGAACTTATCTATATTCATCTTTATTTTCTAAAGGGCAACTATTGTATATACTTTAATCTAGCAGTTGGCAATGGTTCATCATAGCCATGTCTGACTGTTTGATGTGCTTGATTGAGCTCTACTCTAACTACTTAAATTGCATAGAATTAGCTGCATGTTTGTTGGTTCGTATTACTATGCATAACATATTATATACATATATCTATATCTAGTTATACATATCTTTATCCATATCTAGTTAACATAGAGAACATCTTTTGCCATATATCTTAGTCCAGCTTGACTTTAGCATGGCTTTCAGCTTATGAGCCACATATAAACTTGAGATTTGAGCATTCTTAGATTGAATGTATAGATTTATATATATATAATATTATTTAGCATATATATGTATATGACCAACTATTAAGTGTAGTTCTTATACGAAACAAATCTCTTCTTTATCACGCTCATAGCTAAGTCAGATTTATTGGGCTTGCAACTTTTCAGACTTCCTTTTATCTTGTCTAGCAAATGGTATGCTTCAAAGCCTACTCTATTGAGACTTTGAATATCATATTCTTCAAAGTTACTTTCCAGATAATTCAGATCTCTCTAAGTACCAATTCAATTCAGTTTACTAATATATGATGATTTAGTACTGTTTTGTGACATCGTACTTACTTACTTCCTTTTTACTGATTAAAGTTAATTTGTTTGGACTTTATCTATTTGCTGATCTTCTACCATTGATCATCTATCAATGATCTACTACTTTTTTTTGCTGATCTTCTACTTTTTTATGATCTACTACTTTTTTACTTACATATCTACTACTCATTTACTAATCTACTCCTATTTGGAGATCTACTACTTTTTTACTGATCTACTACTTTGTTTTACTGATCTACTACTTTTTACTGACCTACTTCTATTTGATGATCTCCTGCTGTTTCTAATATACTACAATTTTATTATCTACTACTATTTTCTGATCTATTCATATTTATTTTCTAATATATTACTATATTCGGATTTACTAATCTTTTGTCATTTACTTCCACATTGAGTTTTAGTAATTTTTCGACCCATTTCTCTCTCCGGACGCATCTGATGATCTACTAGGTTTTTTTTTTTTAAATATATGACTCTATTCTGATCTATTGTAGTACTCTTTTGTGATTTACTACTCTTTTCTAATATACCACATTTCGCTAATCTACTACTATATTATATTGTAGTATTGATCTACTGATCATTGATCTAGTAACATTTTGGGTTCTAGTGCTACTTTCGAAACTACTACTTTTTTGGTGAGCTATTAATATTTTGTGATCTACTACTCTTTTCTGATGCATTACTAATTTCTAATCTACTACTATTTCTTATAGTCTGAACCCAGTGAAAATGGTGGCAAACGAACCATGGCCGTCTGTCCGTCCATCCGTCTGTCTGTCCGTCCGTCCGTTCGTTTGTCCGTGTGTGTGAACGCGTCGATCTCATTACCTATAAGAGCTAGAGACTTGAAACATATGTAAAGCACGCGCAGATCGAGTTTGTTTCAAAGAATCTTAAATTTTCTAGTTTTAATGCTATCGAATAAAAACTTTATCGAAACGCTGGCTATAAATTATATCTCGTACGTCCTTGCAGTTAGAGTCCTCAAACTTTATATTTAGTTTATTGTGTATTTTTTACAATTTACAATTTTCACTACTACTTTTTTTTAATATCCTACCACAACAGGTTCTATTACAATTTTCTACTTCTTTTGTGTGATCTACTACTACTGTCTGCTGATCTACTACAATTTGCTAATCTACTACTATTTCGCTCTTCCTCTTTACCCTTTTGCTAGTGCATTCAATCGTCGACATTTGGCAAACTGCTGAATATTCCAACTTTTATTCTGCTGTTGTCATCGTCACCAACGTTGCAGTAGAAGCTTCCCCCTCCCAAACACCTACGGCACCTTTTCTAGCTGTGACCCATCCCCCCCTCTCTCTCTCTCTCTCACACCCACCTCGATTCGTGTGCACATCCATTTGTAGTAATCGCTTTAAAATGATGGCAACAGATTTATGGTGGTTTATCTCAGTGCACTTGCCTGCATGTGTGTGTGTGTGTGTGCCAGCAGCGTTTAGAGAGCACACACACACACACAGTGGGTCTTCTGGCTGTGGCAGGCGGCAAAGTGACAATCGCCTCGACATCCAGCGGCACCTGTGCGACTTGGCCTGCCATTTTGTCCCATTTGCTCTGCTCTCTGCTCTATTTCGATACACTGTTTGCGATAATGCAATCGAGCATATTGGCTTGCTGTGAGCAAAGTATGCTTAGAGCATAGTTGCCAACAGCAAGTCAATCTTTTCATTAAGCTAGTTGCCTGTAAGACTGAAAAGTTGTGTTTGTATGTCTGATAAGTTGATAGGTTGAGAGTATGCAAACTATATATATATCTATATCTTCTTCTTCCTCTTCTTCATAGATTTTGTAGTTCTTTAATTACAATAGTTATCTATCTGACACTTAGCCTACTTAATTCAACTTAGCTGTGCTATATATAACTAAGTTTCTATTGGTGAGAGTCCAATTGTGATCTGACCAGACAAGACTGATACTATTTTCGATAACTATGCTACAGTAACTTTTACAGTTATCGATAACATTCAGTTGTGGAAATATTAAATAAGCTCTGCCATTTGATTTTAATTTATTTAATTTTTACTACAAATGTAAATGATTACAAAATTTTACCAACACTCTATAATGCTGTAAAGGAAGCAGCAATTTGGGGATTCAGTTTCATTACGACGCGCACTCAGGCGCTTTGACACCCCTCGATTATTAACTCAGGGGCAACATCAAGTCCTTAGTTAACACCAACACGCCCTAACACCCAAAATCCAAACACTTGCGAAGAGCTCGCGGCCAACATTGAACTTCGCACATATTGAATCAACTCATTCCAAATCGAATCTTATGCTTCAAGCACTGCCAGCCAAGCCAAAGGTGGCCATTTGAATAATGTGCTATTCCATAGACAATGGCATGAATGTAGATTCAATATGATATTAGAAACTTTATAATAATTTAAAGTATTTTTGTTTTATTGTAATTTCAATTTGTGTTGCACTTAGCTGGCCATCTGCTAGGTATATATGTTGTCTGTCTCTCTCCCTATACTCTCTCTACTATACATCTCTCTTCTGCTCCTCCCCCCCCCCCCCCTCCTCTCCCTCACTTTCGCTCTCTATCTATAGATATACCCATATAAGTTTATCTATGTCTAGTTCAGGTTAAATTTCGTTTCTCTATAGAACTTTTCTATTTGAACTTCTTTTATACTTCTCTTTGCTCTGCTGCTTGAGTCACAGTTTGAAAGCAATTGTTTATTTGGCTTACAGTTGCACATGCATTGTAACAATTTGTGATTGAAATCTTTTGATATTGTCTTCTTTGCTCTACCAATCTACCTATTTCCGCTAGCAGCTATTGATATGATTGATATGAGTTTAGATCAATGATCTATTTCAGCTGCACCGCCAGCTAGTTAGTGCTTTGAAAGTAGTGTATTTATATGCGCATATACCCGCTTTAAGTACAAAAAGTGTCGACTTTAAAGCTGCCTACATTTGAGGCAGAAGTTGGAAGTCTTTAAGGCAATCGAATCATATACTTAGAGTAAGATATATATAGATAGATCTAAGCAGATATCTATATATACTATATATTATATTATTGGATCTACATATGTATATATATAACATAGATATCTTTCCATATATAAAAGTTACTACTGTAGTTTTTACAGTGTATTTCGCAGTCGCTCCGCATCGATTGCAATGTTTTAGCTGCGACTTTTTTTTTGGTTTGCTTGCATTGTTGTTGGCCTTTTTCCACTGACTGGCATTTATATGTTTGAACAGCTATTGCCATGTATGTGTGTGTAAGTGTGTGTGTGTGTGTGTGTGTGTGTGTGTGTGCTGTGTGTGTGGACAGCAATTTAAAGGTTATCGTTGGCAGCCTTGACGATCTTATGCCTGACTAAACAGCTAGCCTCTAGCTGAGCCAATAGTTTGACTGGGGGCTCATCATTATCACACACAAACACACACACACACACACAAACACACACACAAACACACACACACACACACCAACACCAACACACACAGATAGAGTGGCGAATGGGGCAGCATAAGTCGCACTGTGATTGATGATATACGTATGAAGTCTGTTGTAGTGCTGCCAGCCTGCACTTTAGCTCGTCGGGCACGCTCTGGTCACACCTTTGTGCCCTTGTCCTGGTCACATCTTTGCATACGTGTGTGTGTGAGGCGCCGCGAACCTATGCAACACTTAAAGTTGTTCATTAAACACGCAATGCAAACAATTGAAGTGAGCGTACAGTGGAGAGTCGCTAAGATAAACGTGATTACAGATTTGTTGCGCTAAGCTCGATATATAGCTGTGTGCTAAGGCTATGCATGGCAGAGTAATGAAAATGATAAAGAGCTTGAGCTGATTGGCTTAGTGATTGAATGATTCATGCTTAATGCAGAGCTATAGCTTAGTTGGTTAAATTATGTATGAAAACTTCTTTTTTTGTATTATAAGTAAGCTTTTTTTGCATATTTATAAAAGAGTTTTAGTTGATTGATTGGGTGATTGATGATTGATGAGAAGCTCAAGCACAAGAAGACTGCAGTATCAAAATTATAGCGACTTCTTTTTGCAAAACTGAATTGTTGCTTCTCTTACAGTTTTAACGAGTTTTGGCAAAACTTCACAATATTTTACAGACATTAGAAAAATTTTAAAAAAATTGGCAGAGCTTTTTAAATATTCCTACAACTAATTGTTATCGATAACTGCAACAGTTGCTGTGCTTTAATCACCACAAATAGTAATACTCTTGCTTGGCCACCAAGCTTTGGTAATGTTAAGAGCTATTAACAGAGCTTGCAGCTGTTAACGTTTCTTTACATAACAGCCGCAACAGACACTTTTAGTTATGCTGACCAAAAGTTAACACAGGTTTCGCTTTTTTCTTGGATCACTCAATGGATCTGTTGAGTTGGCTGGCGAAAGAGCTCAAAGCTTTCATTTGTTTCCCAATGCTTCTTGGCTGCAGTTAAACATTTATGTGTGTGCCAAGGCAAACAGCAGCTACTGCGAGGCAGCACAAAGAAGACACTTGGACAGACAGACAAACGGACGGACGGACCGACAGACAGACAGACAGACAGCTGGACAGCTGGCAGGAGATGGAAGCAAACAGGCTACAAAAACATTGGCAGCCAACGGCTGACTGCCGACTGCAACTGTAACTGTAATTGTAACCGTATCCACATGGTAACACACACACACACACAGCGTTGCCAGACTTTGTGCTAGTTGGCAATTGTGGTTGATGCATAGAGATGAGCGCCTTCCTTTTGTTTTTCAAACAATAAGTGCAATGCCAGCTGGCAGCAATTAATCAATCAATCAGCAAGTCAATTGAACACATTAAACTGAAGTTGTTTTTTTCTGATTAAATATCTGTTTGTTGTTGACGGCTTACAGTAAAATTGTTGTCTGTCAATCAGTCAGTTAATAAGTGAGACAGTCAATCAATCAGTCAGTTAATCTGTTTGCCAATCAGACGATCAATCAGATCAGATCATTCAATAAGTTAATCATTCAATTAAGAAATAAGTCCATCAATCAGTAGCTCAGTCACACAATCAGCCTGCTCATGATTCAATCAGTCAGTCAGTCATTCAATCAATCAATCAATCAGTCAGTCAATCTATTGTCAATCAGTCGATCAATCAGACGGTATATCACTCAATCAGTTAATCGCTCAATCAACCAGTTGATCAATCAATCAATAAGTCCATCAATCAATCAATCAGTCGCTCAGTCAGTGAATTACTTAGTCAATCAAAAATTTGATCAGTCAATCAATCAATCAATCAATTGAAGAGTCAGTCAATCACTCAATTATTCAGTCAGTCAATCGATTGGCCAATCTGTTGGCTATTCAATCAGTCAATTAGTTCTGTTGCTTGTTAGTCAGTCAAATAGTCAATCAATCAATCAACTTGCTTGACTATTTTCAAAATTTACACTTAGTCAATCAGTCAATCTGCCAATCATGTATTGTTCTCTTCATCATTTCTACATCTTCTTTCATTTACCAACACTCAATAGTAGTATTGTTTCGTGTCACGCAAATGAACACGACTCGCGCTCAGCTCTAAGTGTTGACTGAAGCGCTGATGCCGATGCCGATGCTTATGCTGAAGCTGTAGCTGTAGCTGAAGCTGTAGCTGAGACTGAGTCAGAGGTTGAGGCCGGAGCACGAGCGCATTGACAACGACAAGGAGTGCGACAACAACAACAACAATAACAACAACAACAACAACAACAACAACAACAATGAGAACAACGAGAACGACAACGACAACGACATTTACTGTTTACCTTGATTATTTCATCAAAGTTTGAAAATATTTACATTGGCATTCCCGAGCTCGGAACGTGATGTAGATATTTATATGTACATGTCCGTCTCTGCCTCTTCCACTCTCTATCGCTATCTTTGGCTCTGTCTCTGTCTCGCTCTGTCGCAATACAAACTGTAAACTGAGCTGCAACTCCCAGTGCCCATCGACTGCTCCACTCTGTTTGTCTCTCTGTGCCTTTTTGTGGAGCTGGAATAAGTTTATTTTGATACACAAAATTAATACGTTGTTGGCATCGGCATCAACTCATGCGTTGACAACGGCAGCAGCGCTGGCTTGCCTTATAGCTAAGCCACACACACACACACACACACACACATACATACGGGCGCCAATACATAAGCCCTTCGTTCCTGACAGTCAGTCAAAGTCTCAGACTTTGTCTTCAGCTCCTTGCACAGCCTCCTTTCGGCATCGGTCTCGGCATTGGCATCGGCGTCTGCTGCTGCTGCTCTTGCTACCTCTGCCCAGGTTCAGAACCTGTCAGCGTCGCCGTCGACACTTGCCACTTGTAAACGACATTTTATTAGTAAAGTTTATTTAAATTTGTTGTGTGTGTGTGTGTCTAGCTCAGCCTCTTACACAGCTCTACCCTCTCCACCCTCTCTCCTCTCTTCCCACTCTCCCCTCTCTCTTCTCTTATATTATATCTGTTTGTATTTCTGCTTGTGCTGCCATTTTGTGCTCACATTTCACATTCAGCCCAATTCTCTTAGAGCTCAAACCTCACGCTCCACACCCACTACCCCTGCCCCTACCCCTACCCTAGCCCCATCCCCTGCCCTCATCTTCGTGGATTTCGCATTCGTATTCAAAAGATCAACATATTGCGTTACGTGGCGTATTTTAAATTCAAAATTGACTTTCAAGCACTTACAGCCACGACGACGACGACGACGACGCTGACCTTATCGCATAGCCAAAAAATACAACAGGGGCGTGGCCAGGCGTTAGTGTTGTCTAGATAGAGAGAGAGGGAGATGAAGTCTGCACAGCTACAATGCAGTCGGCAGTCTGAGATCAGCCGTTGGCTGCTGAAACCTTAAAACACCGCACAGCATGGCGTATGCGTAATCTGCCAGCATTTTGTCCACACACACAGCAGATACCCTGTTTTAACTAGATTTCAATTAAAATCAATTTTCTGTTTGTTTAGAATTATAGCAAAAAATCCAATTTCATTTAATTGTCATAAACAAAGCGTAAAGCAAACAAATGAGAATGTTGCAGGTGGGCGTAGGCGACTGCATGATGCGCGCTCGAAGATTTTCCAATTGACATTTTATGACTATCCCTGTGCAGCAGCTCATCAGAGCAAATGATATACATAGCATATACCCTATATATATAACCTTTACTCATAGTTAGTCTAGGCTTGCATAAACAGTGTTCATAGAAATAGTAGTGCGACTGAAATGTTGTACACCAAAATTTTGTCATGCACATAATACACTTAAAACAATTTGAATTTAAATATATATGTTAAATCTTAATTTTAATAAAACTGTTTTTAAATTATTAAGCTTATCACAAAATTTTGCAGCTTAAAATTTCAGTCGCACTACTATTTCTATGAACACAGCTGCACTTGCCATATCAGCTTGATCATATTGCTTGCTCGTTGCGCCACGCCTCTATTGCGCCGTCTAGCTATCGAGCTACACAAACAGTAACACAAGCCGCATATACTCTGCTAACTATTTGAACGAGTATGGGCAAAAAAAAAGAAAGAAAAAACATAATTAAATGAAACTCTAATTGGAATTAAAGTAAAAAAAAAATATGCTAAAAGTGAATGGGATTAAAGTAGTTAAAAAGGGCACGTAACATGGCAAAAGCTTGTTAATGAACTGAGCGAAAAGACTTTAAGCTGTTGCAAATGTGGCGGGACTCGAACCGCTAAACACACGAGGCAAGCCAAGCCAAGCCAAGCCAAACCAGACGCCGCAGCTCACTTTGATGAGCCACAATTTGAAAGCAAAAACTAATTTTACTCTCAGTTTGCGCCAGAGCAAGTTGTCGCTATATATTTCTGTATGTATATATGATTATCTATATCTATCTTTATGCATAGAGTCATATATATCTATAGCATCTGCTTCACTTGAAGCAGTTGCATCTATAAAACGCCTGAACGAAGCTGCAAAATGTTGTGTTTTTTTCGTGTTGTTGTCTGTTTCGTGCCCAAAGCGTTTTTCTGACAGTTGCAAGTTGCAAGCCAACAAAAACTAAGACTGAGAGAAAGGGAGAGAGTAAGTGAGAGAGTGGGCAATACATAGAGAGAGAGAGAGAGAGAGGGACAGGCGCTAGTTTAGCTGGCAAATCTGAAAGCTTATGCTCAACAGCAGAGCTCAAGAAGTGGCCCAGATCCAAACAGCTAAGAACTGCCAAGGCAAATCAAAGAGAGACAGAGAGAGACATAGACTGATAGAGATAGAGATAGTCTCGGCTGTCTTGGCTGCAATTGGAATAAATACATAACTGAATATGACACGTTCTGCTGCAAAGTACAAAACAACAATAAGACAAAGTGTCATAAAAGTTGTATACAAAACTTCAAAGTAGCTGCAACAGCAACAACAACAACAACAACAGCAACAACAACAGCAACAACTATGAACACAGGCCACAACAATTACCAACTGTAAACACAGAAGGCAACAACAACAACGGCAGGCGAAAAAGCAAAACGGATAAATCTTTATTTAAGCATTTGGCTAGCCAGTGGATACCCTGTAAAATGTCGTATGTGCAAACATACTTAAGGCATAAAGCATAAAGCCAACTACTAGTACAGGGTATCTGCTACTATTGTACATATATGCCATATAAATCCTATAAATACCATATAAACCATTAAATGGGCATGGCTAGTAGATACCCTGTAAGCATTTAGTTTTAAGGTCTCGTATAAATCCGTTTTGTTTAGGGTATATGCTAGCAAATACATTATGTAACATATACAAGTTCAGTTTGTTCCATTGAGCATGTATAACTAGTAGATACCCTGTAAAGATTAAGTTCACACACATATCAGAAAGAATAGTTTCTAGGATATATGCTAGCCTATACATGATATAACATGTATGACTTCATTTTGTTGTTGTTCAACATGTTTATACATTAGATACCCTGTAAGCATTTAGTTTGCAGTTGCGTGGCTAAATGCGAGAAAGATTCGTTTTTACAAGGTATATGCTAGTATATACTGGGTATAATATCTATACATTAAATAACATAAAGAGTTCATTATTTTCAATGCAACATGCATAGCTAGTAGATACCCTGTAAATATCTAGTGTGTCAAGAACCTCAAATGACGTCAAGTTCAGATATTTACAGGGTATGTGCTAGTATATATGTAAGCAAATATGTGAAAAATTTTTATTGCATATGCATGGCTCATAGATACTCTCTATAGAATTAGTGCGCCACATATTTACAGGGTATTTAATAGTGTATATCATATACTAGTCAAATCTTCTCAATGAACATACCCAACAAGTATATATCTTGCAAAGAACGCGCAATTCAAGATCTGTTAATGGTAATAATCAGTTTTATACAGGGTATCTGAATGCATATGCTACGAGTATGTACAGTGAATCGTATGCATTAAAGACTTATGCTGCGCTGCTTTTCAAGCAATTGTTCTCGCTTTTATGAAAGAGCAAGTGCATATGGCCTCTTCACTCATATTACAGGGTATACAAGCATAAGAATCAACTGGAAACCGTGCACTAAGCTTTTTTGAAAATGACATAGGCAACCGAAACTATTGCAACTTGGCTTCAGCTTACCCATCAAGTTCGTTTCTCCAGCCCTTTCCACTCTCTCTCTCTCTCTCTCTCTCTCCTCTCTCTTTGTCTCTTACCCTCGCTCTCGCTGCTCCCGCTTTTGGCCTCATTGTTATTTTTTTTCTTGTTGCTGCAGTTGCAAAAATAATAAGAAAGTGAACTTAAAATGATTACACGATAAACTTTTTGGCCCTGCAATTTGTGGCACTAAGAACAACAACAACAACAACAGCAGCAGCAGCAGCAACAACTTTAACAACAACAATTGTTGCCTGACTTTTCAAACATTACATTTTAAAGCTGCTTCGTTTAGTCGAGTGCCCAGTCGAAAGTGCATTGCAATTGATGGACCACCTCCAGCCTCCAGCCTCCAGCCTCCAGTTTCCCAATCTCTTCCTCTCCCAATGCCTGTCGCCTCCCCGCCCTGAATGCCACTCCTCTGCGTAGTTCAGCTCGTGCAAAGGCAAAGCTTGCTTTGTTAGGCTCTCCCACAGCTGGCCCATAGACGACTGACAGATACCCTGTAATAGAGCAGCTACATACTGTAGATCTGTAGACAATCAGTTTTATATAAACCTAAAACTATTTAGCTTAGCTAATCAAACTCTCACTGCTTACACTGTTATAAGCTACTGGCTTTGCCCATTACAGGGTATACATAAGCTGGCACTTGTAAGTTAACTAAAGGCTTAACTGATGCATTCACAAAAATGTTTTTTTTCCTCTTCCATAAATATTTTTGGCAACTGACTGAATGGCAAATTCTTCTTGCAAATATGTTTGTGAGAGATTAAAGCAAAGGCTCAGCTGGCTGTAAATGGAAAATTGCTCACCTGTAAAGCAGGTGTTGATCATTAGCTCACATTGCCTTTCACACAAATTAGTTTATGCATATATGTTTATATATATATATATATATATATATATATATATTATATATACAATATATTTTCTTTAATCTATTAATTTACTTCATATACAGCTGTGTTCATAAAAATAGTAGTGCGACTGAAATGTTGCACAGCAAAATTTGGAGTGTCTTTATTCTTCTAGCTGCTGAAATTGATGTTTACTAGCATATGCCAGACGGACGGAGAGAGGAATGGCGGGAGTAACAGAGGAACGGATGGATGGAGGGACGGATGCATAGACGGACCGTCGGAGGGATGGAGGAACGGTCGGACGGACGGATGAACTTAGAGACGGTCGGATGGATAGAGGGACGGACGGATGGACTGACGGACGGACTGCCGGACGGACGGTCTAACAGACGAATGGATGGATGGAGGGACGGATGCATGGACGGACGGTCGGAGGAACAGTCGGACGGACGGTCTAACAGACGAATGGATGGATGGAGGGACGGATGCATGGACGGACGGTCGGAGGAGCAGTCGGACGGACGGATGCACTTAGGGACGGTCGGCTGGATAGAGGCACGAACGGACGGACGGTCGGACAGTCGGACAAACAGGCAGAGCTACATCCACTAGGCTGCTGCTCCCGATCAAGGGCATATAAACTTACTAAGGTCAGCCACGCCTGCGAATTCTGTCTATTCCACAATTTCCTGAATTCCCAATTTCAATGAGTATCAAAAATTTATGAAAAATATCTAAAAATAGCCAAAGCAAAATTTTAAAAATATCGGAAAACAATAGAAATTTTATAGATAACTAAAATTGTTGTTAAAAAGAATTCAGCAAAAAACTGGATTCCGAGCGGGTTTTCACATGGGAAGAGATTACTAAACATAGAAATAATATATGGTCTCTGGGAAGCTAAGATATTGCCTATGATACACGCTCATAAGGCAAAAGATATGAAGTGGAAAGAGTTATGGAAAGTGAAGAGAGAGAAAGCGAGAATCTTTAGCTGCTGAGAATTGAAGAAACTAATTTATAAAGTGAACTAAGTGAAAGATATGAGATGTGTCCATAGAGTTGAAAATGATCTTTGCGTTGTGCTAATCTCACGATGACGAACTGAAGACGTTCTCATAGCTGCGAGCCTTAAGAGAAAAAGAAATTAAATATTGTCAACAATACTTTTTTGTTGCTGCTTCTGTGTTTGGGGAGAAGTTTGCTTTGCGCACAACCGTTGGGTATTGTGTGTGTGTGTGTGTGTGTGTTGGTGTGTGTCGCTTTTGTTGTGCTCTTAAACAAAAATCAACAGCAGAGGCAGTGCTTAGCATTAGGCCATGTCAGAGGCATGGCAATGTCAGGGGAATGCTAAAGAGAAGTTTGAACTGGAGGCGGGGCAAGAGATTGAGATTGTGGCACAGCTAGCTTGTGGCAGGGGAACAGAGAGAAAGGGGCAGGAGGTGGGGAGTTTGGGTTGGGGTGCAAGTGTCAGAGAGTCGCGTGTTTGTGCATCATTTGATTAACGTAATCGAATGACACGCCATATGCCAGTCATTCCGTCAGTCATTCAGTCAGTCAGTCAGTCTCTAAAACTCTGGCACAAAAGGTGTGCGTGTGAGTGTGTTAAAGTGCGTGTGCCTGATAAACAATTGAGACATACATATGCGCAAGTGGGCGCCATGCCTAGGCGTAGGCGGGGCGCGGAAGGGCCTGTGACACATGTCGCAAAATCAATTTTCACCTTTTCACTTGATCAATTTCTTAACAGCAATGAAAAGTTTTTTTTTCCTTTTTCTTACCCCGACGAGCAGCAGGAGCTGAGGAGGAGGCACAGGCAGAGGCAGAGGCAGAGGCACAGATAACATCATTTGCATTTGCACGCACACCCACAGAGGCGAGCAGAGCCGGAATGACGAGGCATACGAAGAGAGCGGGCAGGAATGGGCCAGGAGACAGGTGGTGTGTGGGTGTGCGAGGATGGTAGTTGGTTACAAGTAGACGCGCACGCACGCATTTGCCATGGCACGAGCCGTTAACAGTTAGTTGGCGGCTCTGCTGCTGCTGCAGCTTTCTCACTTTACGTCTCGTTGCGTCCCATTTAAAATTATGTTGAAAAGAAAGCAAGAAGTCAGCCTGAGAGAATGTGTGTGTGTGCGAGAGAGAGAGAGAGAGGGAGAGAGGGAGAGAGAGAGATAGAGACACATACACACGGACATGGCCACGGATACGGATGCGGATATGGACATGGATAGCAACACACACAGAGAGAGAGAGAGAGAGCGAGAGAGGGAGAGCGAGAGTGAGAGGAAGAGACTGGGTGACGCTGCATAAAGGCCGGAAGCAGCAAATTTTCATTTTATTTATTTTGTAAAGTGCTCGGGCAAAACGCCCACAATGCTGCTGCTGCTGCTGCTGCTGCTGCCACACCCACATTTGGCTGGCTGCCCATCGGCGCACAGTGGGATAAAAAAGGAAAAGACTGTTGAAAATGAGAGAGAGTGAGAGAGAGAGAAACAGAAAGGGGAAGAAATAGATAGAGGAGAGTGAGAGAGAGAGAGAGAAAGAGAGAGAGAGAGAAAGAGAAAGTGTAAGAATGGGATAGAGCAGAGAGAGAGGGATATCTCAAGAGAGAGAGAGGGATAACTCAAAAGAGAGAGAGAGACAGAGAGAGAGAGACAACTAAAGAGAGAGAGAGATAGAGAGAAAGAGAGAGAGAGAGAGAGAGAGAGTGAAAGAGAGACAGAGAGACAGAGAGAGAGAATTAGAGATCTAGAGAGAGATACAGAAACAGATAGAGATAGAAAGCGGAAGAATGGCATAGAGGAGAGAGAGAGAGAGAGATAGAGAAAGAGAGGGAGAGAGAGAGAGAGAGAGACAGCTAGAGAGAGATAGAGAGAGAGAGAGAAAAAGAGAGAGAGATAGATAGAGAGATAGATAGAGAGATAGATAGAGAGATAGAGAGAGACGGAGACAGAGAGAGAGAGAGAGGCAGAGAAAGAGTGAGAGCAATAGCGAGAGAAGGATGGAAAGAACGAAAGAGGCAGAGCAAGAGCGAGAAAGAGCGAGAGAGCGAGAAACAGAGAGAGAAAGGATAACAGAGTGAAATAATGAAAAAGGAATAAGAGGAATAGCTAACACAGAGAAATAGAGAATGAGAAAGGGAGAGAATTCAAGGGATTTCAAAAGAAAGAGATCAAATCCAGAAAAAAGGCTGAAAATTAGAAGACATTCGAGTGAGTAAAGAGAAGAGAGAGAGAGAGATATATACATATAGAAATTGCTGCTAACTTAACACTCACTTAACATTAACATTGAAGCTAACTCTAAAATATTTAACATTCCTTTGCACACATGCATCTTAGCAGTAGCATTAGCACTAAGTAATTAACATAATAGTTTTTACTCACAGAATTGATGGGCTGCTCTATGGATTGGTTCCACTGTGCTGGCGCCTGGCAGTTGCTGCCAGCTGTCGACTGCCGTCTGTCGGCTGTCGTCTGTCGGCTGGCTTGCTGAACGTGTCATGGTCGTGTCACGCGCTGCAAGTGTGTGTCGTAGTAGTTGTTGTTGTTGTTGTTGTAGCAGTAGCAATGGCAGTGGCAGTGGCAGTGGCTGTGGCAGTGGCCGTGGCAATGCCAGTGGCAGTTGCCAGTTGCCACAGCCATACTCATAGCCATAGTCAGAGCCATAGCCATAGCTGTAGCTGTAGCTGTAGCTGTAGCCGTAGCAGTAACTGTATCTGTCGCATCGCAGTTTGCTTCATTGGCTCAACATAATTGTTTCCTCTGCTCGTTGCCTGTTGCAATTTACATGCCAAGCAAGTCAAGCGGACGTCGGAGTAGTTGAGTGTCCTGACTGGCACTGCCGCTGCCGTTGCCGCTGATACCGATGCTGATGCGACTTCCTGTTGCTGGCCTTAATCTTGGCTGGAACGTGCGTTCCACGCGCTGACAAGCGATAATGACAATGTGTTCGGCCAGCTACTAATTGATTGAGCATCCGCTGTCAATGCCACTGATTGACTGATTGATTGACCGCTTGACAGACTGACGGAATGATTGACTGATTGATTGACTGCCGCAGCATGCGCTGTGCAATGTCTACGGCATATTATGTCGCCGACATGGCAATCAAAATTAGTTCATTCCCTCCTTAAACTGCAATAGCTTGACACACACACACGCACACGCACTCCCACATGCAGACTGCTTTAAGCACCTTTGATGGCGCCACAAAAGCAAATTTACACAGCAACAACAACATCAACAGCAACAACAACGACAACTGCTATAATGCTGGTTTTTAATGTGTTCTCCTCTTTTGTTGCATACTTCGCGGCGCCCGCTTTGTAATGAACTGTAAAACAATTAAATGGCATTCTATGACACTGCGCAGCATGTCGAACGCCATGGCAGCCATATTGCCACCTCTATATATACACAATATGTAATTTTCGCACACACTTTCATATATACATCTGCCTGTGTGGCTGTATAAGTATGGATGACTGCTCGTTGTCTGTTAGAGTCTACACTTGCATCCACTCGCTTAGTCTCCAATCAGTTATCATTTTCATTGGGTACTTAATGCTGCCGCGTAAATCTGATCGTTGGTCTGCGTGTTGCGTAGACATACAAAATGGCGGCACGCTAATAGAGCTATGCTGGTCGCTCTTCTGTAACGGCTACCGATGTCTCCATATCTTCAATTTGCATGCTGTTCGTTCTTTTGCTTGCACTCGCTTAGTCTCCAATCAGCAATCATTTTCATTGGCGCGTAAATCTGATCGTTGCTCTGCGTGTTGTGTTATGCTGCTCGCTCTTCTGTAACGGCTACCGATGTCTCCATATCTTAAATTTGCATGCTCAACGTTCTTTTGCTTGCACTAGCTTAGTCTCCAATCAGCAATCATTTTCATTGGCGCGTAAATCTGATCGTTGCCCTGCGTGTTACGTAGACATACAAAATGGCGGCACGCTAATAGAGTTATGCTGCTCGCTCTTCTACAACGGCTACCGATGTCTCCATATCTTCAATTTGCATGCTCAACGTTCTTTTGTTCGTTCTCATTGCTAAATTTCAACTCTCCAAAACTATTTCAATTGGTTGGCTGCCATTTCTTGCTCGCTCCATTTCTACATCTCTACACTTTGCCTGCAAAAGTCTCCAATTTACATGCTGTTCACTCTTTCACACTCATAATATACACGTATGTATAGCTGTTGTGATCATTGTTGCTATGTCATTTGCCTCTACTCCAAATGGCAGCTTACTCTTCTGCTATGCCTGCAGTTGCTTTGTCTCTTTTACTCCCATAGGTGCTGCTGTTGTCGTTTTCAATTTGCATTTCAACTGTGCAAAGCTATTTCGATCACCGCACAGATTGCTGATTGGTTGGTTTCCATTTGCGCTTATAGGAAATGGCGGCATATTGAATGCCTATACAAATAATATTAAATGGTCTTATGTTATTATATGTATTTATATTGAAATTAGTTTAGCAACGCTTTAGATTTTATAAATGTTAATGTGAGTTGGTAATGCAAAATGTTAAATGCAGTATGGCAAAGCTTGTCTGTGCTTGATGTGCATCTTAATTGAGTGCAAATTGCGTCTCTTTGCGGTCGGAGATGTCAATTTAAATGGTATTTAATATTAAATAGACATATTTATATGTAAATGCGGCTAAAGCCAGTTTGCAAAGAGTTCAAATTGAGTAAGTACGAGGTGACAAGCGTTTGGTTTGTCGTTATTAAAAACACACACACACACACAGAGAAAAGAGAGAGAGAGAGAGAGAGAGAGAGAGAGAGAGAGAGAGAGAGAGAGAGACACAATTGAAGCCAACGAGCCGCTGGCTGTGTTTGGTTTGGCTGCCAAGATATCAAACGATGTGGGGGCATAACAAAAATGCCAGTTCGGGGCATTATTTGTCGGAGTCGGAAGTCGGAAGTGGAATTGAAATTGGAGTCAACTGGCAAACACACTCACGTTCTCCAAACGCATATCCATATATATATATATATATATATATATATATATATATATATATATATATATATATATATATATATGTATATATCATGGATCTATGCATGCGACAGTCTGTCCGTCTGCCAGTCACTCAGCTCGCGACAGAATGGAACAAAATGAAGATGGAAATGTGAAAATGGGAATGAGTTTGGCTGAGTTGTAGACGATTTCAACGATATTCGCCATTACAAATTCAATTACATGCTTAGCTACACTTTAGAGAAATTGAATTTTTATGTGCATTTATATTTAGTATATTTTTGCAACACACGCCTTTCACATCCACATAACCCCTTACGAATAACTGTTTGCCGCCCACCCCACCACACACACAAACACACACACACACACACACACACACACACGTCGCCCGTCACTTAACCCCTTAACAGCACACGTACTTCAAGCTCACATTTTGGCTGGCAATTTTAGTATTTTTTGGGGGGCTGTCAGCCATTCTCATAGTCGTAGCGCCAGGCGACAGCATAATCTACAGCAGCTAAGGAGGCGAAGCACTAGCTGGAACTGTGCAATTGCAATTGCAACTCCAACTGCAACTGCAACCAGTTGACTGGCAATTGAACTGGCCGAAGGCTAAACGAGCTGCCTGCCGAGCAGTTGCCATGCATTTGCAGCTGACAATTCAATTCGCAAAGTGTTTTTTGGTTTGGGCCATCTTAATTATGGGCAACCACAGCGCATGCAGCTTTAAGTATCAACGCAAACAGAGTGACACCAAGGCCCACGTTGTTGCAGCAACTGCAACATGTGTGTCTGCCTCAGACACACAGTCAGCCAGCCAGCCAGCCAACCAACCAGTCAGCCAGCCAGCCAGGCAGTCAGGCAGCCAGTCAGGCAGTCAGCCAGGTGGCAAAGGCAGCGGTGCTTGCTGCTGTCTCTTGACAAACTAAATTAGATTTCGGTTTTGTGTATGTCAGCGAGAGCATGTCAGACATTTGCCATTAACGTAACGCTCCAAAATAAAAATAAAGAAACCTTTGCACAAGCACCAGCCCCCACTCGCTCCCCCTTTCTGTGAGGCCTGCCTTTTGGCTTCCCCTTGAGACAACTGGAGCTCAGCTTGGCTTGCTTAAGGCTTATTGCACGCAATTGTCTCAGCGCGTCTTCAATTTAAAGACGAAAACGGCAAGCAACAGCAATTGCAGCTTGCATCTTGCATCTTGCAGCGCTTCTGACTTGACCTTCTACCCAAACCGTTAACAGAATTGTCTTCACTCTGCTTCCTCTGCGAAGCGAAACAATGCCCCAAAATTATTGCCAGCTCTGGCAGCTTTAATTAATTCTCCACTGTGAAGCATTCCGAAAGCTGTGAGACACGCAAATACCCTGGATATATGCCTGCATAGGGCATGCTTGACACGCACATATCCTAAGATTGAAAAAGTCGATACTAATACCCTGTAAAGTGAATTCTTGTGAGTGTTCATCTGCTTACTAGGGCAGAGCTTGATCTGAAGTCTTAGAAAATGTAGTCGGACTGACTATATGATACCCTATAGATACCCTATAAATATCTATATCTATATCTATATCTATATCTATATCTATATCTATATCTATATCTATATCTATATCTATATCTATATCTATATCTATATCTATATCTATATCTATATCTATATCTATATCTATATCTATATCTATATCTATATCTATATCTATATCTATATCTATATCTATATCTATATCTATATCTATATCTATATCTATATCTATATCTATATCTATATCTATATCTATATCTATATCTATATCTATATCTATATCTATATCTATATCTATATCTATATCTATATCTATATCTATATCTATATCTATATCTATATCTATATATCTATATCTACATCTATATCTATATCTATATCTATCTATCTGATATACCCCATTATACTCGTAGAAGAGGGTATACCTTACGTAGTATATGGTGCATAATAATTTGCGCTCTTTTCTCACCACGCACTCATTCTCCCTCTCTCTCTTCTTCTCTCTCTCTCCCTCTCTGTCTCTCTGTATCTTGTCCATTTGAAATTCCGAGTATTGTCTGCGTGTCCGTTCGTCCTTCAACGCTGTTTCAATTTGTAGCAGTTACTTTAAACAATTACCGAAACACACGAACGGCTGCTGCAGTTGTTGCGCCAGCCACGCCTACCAGCCCCACCGCCCATCCGCTTGCCCATAAGCTGTCTTTTGCCTTTGAATTTTGTGTTTTTTTTTCCACATTTTCATTTACTTTTTCACATGGTTTTCCTTTATTTTTTTCTTTTCTTCAAATAAAATTTTATAATATGTGTGTGTGTGTGTGTGCGTGTGTGTTTGTGTGTTGCTGGTGTGTTAATCTGTATAATTTATGCGACAATTGATGCAAAAATGAATTTGCTGGTCAAAAAGAATGAAAGATGCGCATTGCAACGCCTCCTTTTGCAGCTCACTCCCTCTCCCTCTCCCTCTCTCTTTCTCTCTTCCCCTTCAATTTCCTTTCTCCAACAACCTACAGCCTACAGCTGTGTGCTGCGGGCATCGCTTGCTCCATCCCCGCCTTTCACACAGCATCATCGTCTGTCTGAGCCTCCATTTTAGGCACCTCCCCCCCTCCCCCACTCCAGCCGCCTGGCCTGGCATTCCCCTTGGCCTTCGATGTGCCATACAAATTGCACTCATTTTAGTTTCTCACGTTTGTTGCATGTTGTACATGACTGCAACGCGCACGCACACACGCGCACACACACACACACACATAGAAACACACTGTCTCTATGTTTGGTATAGGCCTCGGCCTCTGCCTTAGTTTCTCTAGTTTTTTGGCTAGCTCCCCTTGCCATCCCTTTCCCCCCCATGCCCTTCGCCAATGCTTTGCCCCCTCGGCACTCTGTCTCTCTCTCTCTGTCCCTCTCACTCCCGCTGTGCTCTGCGCTAGCATGCGACAAACGGAAATGTTGCTTTTATGCTTTAAATATGGCAACTTTGTGGTGTCGTCACACACACTCAAACACACTCACACACTCACACACACACTCACTCGCTGGTTCAATTGCAGCGAAGCCTTTTAACTGTAGGCAAAATGTTGAGTTTTTATAAGAAATTTGAAAGTTGTAAATTTTTTGATCGATATGATATTTACTGTTAATGTTAACAGCTTTAACAGCTACATTCGAGCCAATAGTATAGGATATATATATATAGTTCAAAAAAAGGTAAGCATTAACATGGGCAGCAGCTGTTATGTGCAGTCAGTTCAATGCTTCTGTTCTGTTTGCTAACATAGCTAACAGCTGTTAGTCTTAGCAGTCATTGAATTACCTAATAAATAACTGTTATGTTAATATTTATTGGTATATTTTCCAGCAGGCGTTATATTAAATCACTGTAAGGTGAAGCTGCTAGGTTTATATATATTTATATTAACATAGTCATAAAATGTTTAGGTAATTATAATTGAAGTTTGTGTTTATAGTTTTTAACATGTGCACAATCTGTTAACTTGGCATTTGTGTTGTAAGTAAGTTATCATTTACTTAACAGCTGTTATAATCATTTAACATATGCAAAAACTGTTAAGTTGGCAGACATTGAGCAATTACTCACAAAGAGCATCTCTGCTAACTATGATAGCAGTTTGATTTAACAGAGGTAATTATACATAAAGAACTGCTTAGTAGCTGTTAGGTTAGCAGACATTTTGAAAGTATCTTAACAGCTGTTATGATATGGTAACATATATTACTTCTATGAGGTAAATATGAAGCTGTTCAGTTAATAGCAAGCCCAGCATTACATAGTAACTGATAAGTTGACAGTCATAACAGAAGCTGTTAGGTAAACCAACATGCAACAATAGCTAGACAAATGTTGAATAGTTAGGTCAACAAACGTTTAACATAATGTTAACAGCAAATCTAATTAGCAATGAAGACTAACAGAAACTTATGCTGTTACCGTTTTAACAGCCATATAGATAGCAATTATAACAGAGCTGTTAAGTCTAACAGAAGCTAAAGTTGCTATGTTTCTAATATTATATATAGAGAGAGAGTGATCTTTATGACAGCTCTGTTAGGTAATGTCTTCAATATATGTATGTTAACTTAACAGCTATTTAACAGTCCTTCATGCTTCACATTGATGCAATAAGTAATTTGTCTGGGAAAATTCTTGAACTCGCTCCACTGTGCCGTGTCGATTGCACATTCGCTGATTCTGTTGCTTCTAACTGTCTGGCTCGCTGTCTCTCTGTGTATGGATGGGTGTGTGCGTGTATGGGTATGTGTATATTTGAGCGATCGACCATGAAGCCTTCATTATTGCATTTCAATTTCATGATTTTGCGGTTCTTTATGCTTGCTCCTTCACATTCACATTCACATTCGCATTGCCATTCGAATCGAGGAAACGGCATGCGGCAAGCGGCAAGCGGCATGCGGCATGCGGCATGCGGCAGCTGCTGATGCTGATGCTGATGCTGGTCATGCTGCCATGGCTGGCATGTGTTTTGGCCAGGCCCAAACTGTTGTCGACACTTTCACAACATCAGCGCAGAGCAGAGAGCCAGCCGAGTCAACGGAGCCCATCAGCCAAGCGTGTGAAATGGCAGAAAGAGTGAAGCAGGCAAAGTTTTAGACCTCTGCTCTAGTTGAAGCCACTGTCAGTTGACTCTATCTCTCCCTCTCTCTCTCTGTGTGTGTGTGTCCATTCAAATTTGCAATACTTTGTGCATGTGTGTGTGTGTGTGGTCGTTATCACGCATTTCCTGCCATTTGCATCAGCATATCGACACATCGAACAGAGTGAGTCGCACTCGAAAATCGACTTCAATTGCTGCTTCGAGCAGCAGTTGCAGCTGCCCTTCGTGTGCGTGTGTGAAGCCGATTGGGGCTTTCTGGTTTCCTTTTGGCTAAAGCAACCGACTTGACCAATTTGCCAGTTTTGCGGTCATATCGGATGTTGAGCGAATTATGGGGCCAAGCAACAGCTCGTGAATGTGTCAGGCAAAGCCAAAGCCAAAGCCAAATGCCATCAAATGATCTTTCGCAAAAAAAGGTGTGTCTGCATGTGGGTGTGGGGCAGTAGGGCGTTTGTATGTGATATGTAAGGATAAGGGCTAACAGGTGCTTGAACCAACTCCAGCAAATGGTTTTCTTTTTTCCCTCTTTTTAGATATAACTGAAGCAGCTCAAAGTTAAATGCTCAATTGAAAGCACTTCAAGCAGTTGAAGCAACAGCTAAGCTCCTCCCTTTGCTACGCTCTACATTCTCAATGGCCAACTTGATTGCCGCAACTAAGCCAGCCCACAGGAATAGCTATTTAAAGTTGATATATGCAGCAGGGAGAACCAAATTTCTGATATGAGGTGACCAGCCAAGAGTGACACACTACTTTTGATAAGTATATGAAAGCAGTTGTTAGAGCTATCGATAACATTGAGTCGTTGTAATATGCATTGAGATATGCCATTTGAGCATTGACTAACTGAAGTGAGCTCAGCTATAATTGTATCAAGTGCATTTTGCTATGAAGTGGGTTGCCTGAAGCACCCAGAAGTTCAACATTCAGATGGCGCTTGGGTATGAAGTGAATAAAATATAGAGTTGACTTGGCAAACAGTTTTGAGTAACTCAATTTGGCATTGGCATTCGAGATGATGGAGTTATTTCAGAAGTATTCCAGAAGGGTCTAAAGCCATCTTAAATTTTGATCTGCACTGTGAGCAAAGCTTAGGAGATTATTTGAATCAAATGTAACAATTGTTGAGCATAAAATGTGTATTTATTGATATTAAGTAATTTATTAATATTAACTAAGTAATAACTTCGTTTCACTGTGATTACTTAAACAAGCCAACAATCGTCAGAATGGAGACTGAAACACGAGCTTGATTTCGATAAGGTTTTTAATCGATAACAACAAAACGGGAAAAGTTATCGGTTTTTTAAAACAAATTTGACCTGCGCGTGCTATACAGGGACCTACAAAATTCAAGTCTCTAGCTCTTATATTTTATGAGATCGACGTGTCCATACATACGGACAGACGGACGGACAGACGAACATGGCTATATCGAGTTAGCTCGTTTCCCTGATAAAGAATATATATACTTTATGGGGTCTGCCACGCCTTCTTCTGCCTGTTACATACATTTGACATTTGATCTTAACCATTATACCCTGATTTTCCATTTTCAATGGGTTCAGGGTATAAAAATACGGTAAATACCATTGACCAGCCAGCGTATTTGTCTGATTTTGGCTCCCTCAGACTTTTCCTGTTTCCAAAATTAAAATTGCCCCTTGCCAATTCGAAACGTGAGCTGTTGGCCATGCCGAAGAAGGCCTTCAATGACTGGAAAAGGCGATGGCATATGTGCATCGTTCAGAAAGGAGCATATTTTGAAGGAGATTCAATAAATATTGATGAAGATTACAAAGTTTGTGTTTTATTCACAGTTTCCTTACACTTTCCGGTCACAAGGTTTATATATATATATATATGTATTAGTGGGAAGTTCTTGAAGGAAAATCTGTATATTTGATGAATTCAAGAATTACACTGTTTTCATTTACTTAAAGCCCTAGTTTTTTGTATCTCACCTAAGCATCTTCAAAGTATTTGCAGTCTTTGGAAGAGTCATATCTGTATGAGTTTATCATGCTCATCTTCAGTTTTTCTCTCTAACACTTGAAGATGTTCTCAAGGCGCCTTTTACAGCTCAGAGTGGACATTTATGTTGCTCAGAGTTATGTTTGTGAGATAAGGCGTAGGTTATCGCATCTTAACAAGCAAAACTTAAGCATATTGCTCGATGAGCCACTCTTGCACAACCGTGAATTGCCATGCTGAAACGTCCACTCAAAACTGCCAGAAATTGGAACTGTTTGAGATTGATATATGTTGAACTGATTGTTTATTTAGAGTTCTTATAACTAAATAACTTATGCCTATTGCCATGGTCACCCACAGCATGTAACTGATGCATAGAACTCAATTGTTTTTCATATGTGACCATACTCTATCGACACTCTATTGACATTGGGAATGGCCGGTCGTAAATACCTCAATGCTCTCGCGCAGTCCACTTGACGTGGCGTCAGCAGGTGGCCGTCAATACCATGTTCATGCTTGAACTGGACTAATGCTGTGCAGTTTACAGATTTGCATTCATCTGCGATGTGACCAGCTGCAGCTCACAATTTCCATAAAACGATGCGACTCCCCATGCCTGCATAGCTATGACAAGGATTTCTCCTAGCGGTTGTCATGGAACTAGTAATTGTCGCCACAGTGTCATAATTCCTGTTCCACTCTCTGTTTCATTCCCTGACCCACGTCACATGCTCACGGGCAAACTGACCAGCATCATTAAGAGTTGGCGTTTTTTTTTTTTAAGTTTTAATCCCCTCAAATGTTTCGCACCTCGATTAATTCGTTTTACACTCGCCAAACTAGCATTTACGTCGCATTTTGCCCAGATTTCAGCTGGCGAGCGGCGAGCATTTGAGGCAGTTCGAAGAATAAGTCGCGGCGCTGATATAATTATCAAAAATAATATTTGTAATTATCAAAAATAATATTTATATACATATATCAATTTTTATAATATTTATAATTATTGAAAATAAAACTTATAATTATTAACAATAATATTTATAATTATTAATAATAATAATTATAAGAAATTTCTTCATTACGCCAACAATTGTTCACAGCATTTTGGCTGCACTCAATCTTTTTAACCATTTCTAGGTGTTTTAGCCAGTTTGATTAAAGCCTTTGAATCGACCTTTATTAAAAACAAAATTTCAGACCTTAGAAAACTAAAATTTGAGCTCTTCAGTTTAATTTAAAGTTAAAATTCTCAAAGCTCTGCAAATGAGCCAAAAATATTCAAGAAATTTTGCTCATTTCACAATTAAAGGGAAATTCTGATTTACCAATTGTTCATATGTTAAGGGTAAAGGCATGAAGCTGCGTAACAAGCAACAAAATATAAAAATACATGTAAAACAAATGAAAAGAGCAGCAAAAATATAAGCAGGATTTTGCAAACCTCTTCAGTTGTGCTGGACTGTATGCAGCGTAGCAATTAGCCAAAAGAAATGCGCACGAAATGTTTTCCTATACTACCTATAGATATTTCCATGCAATCATACAATTCTCAAATGGTTACAGCTTAGCTAAGTCTATCAAGGCGAAGTCTGCTAATGATAGAGCTGGGAGGCTCTTCAAATAGCTACTAAATAGACAACTTTGGTGTGCTAAGCCTAAAGTTCTTGATTAGTAATATTAATTAAAGCGTTCATAATTTAAAACATATACATATATATTTCATGGTCATATATTTATATATATATATATATTGTTTTCAAAATATCATGTTTATTACGAAATTTAGCTGTCCAACATTTCAGTCGCACTACTATTTTTATGAACACTATAAAAGTGTGTTCATAAAAATAATAGTGCAACTGAAATGTTGGACAATTATCAAAAGAAAAATGTTTATTTAGTTTTTTATAATATTTATTGAATGCAACTGGAACATTCTAGGACTTTGTTAAAGCTAACTCATAAGTGATTCTCAAGTGCTCATCAAACAGAACGACAGGACATTGCGCCTCGTGCCTTCTGCAGCGAGCACTTGACACACATACGAGCATATCCACGGGATCAGGTTACCACGCTACGGGCTACGGGTTGCGCCGAATCAGTGTCTTCTGCCGACAAGTGTCGCAATTGCTATAAGTATACTGTGTCGCTCATCTGCATAGGTTTGAAAGGTTATATCTCTTCAACTCAAACTCCTGTGCTGCATATCTGCCTGCATCTGCCCTTAAGCACTTTCAAGTTTGTCTATGCGTCTAACACCTTTGTGTGCCTCCATTGAAAAGAGCATGTGTCGACAGCATATGCCCGCTTATAGAACTCCAAGTGTGGTCATTAAATGCTATATAGACTTGTGCCTATTAGCATAGAGTAGACTTGCCTATAAGATAAGTACAAGTTAAATTCCAATTGGATTAGAGTCGAGTTGTCTAAAGAGTATTCAGCTTTTGAGTGACATCTTCCATATTATATATATTTATATTCATATTATATAGATATTCTCTCACATTAACTGTTCAAGCTGCCCTCGTTAGTATATATATATTTTTTATATTATTCTGATTGCCCTGAAAATGCTCACTTTGATCTGTTTCAGCAAAGTAGCAAAAAATTGACAGAGCTAAAAGCGAGGCTTAAAGCAAGCAGCGAGAGATAAGTTAAGCTGGCTTAGACTGGTTTATTGGTTTGATTGCTAAACAGCGACAACAACAACAAAACGGAAAGGCTGATGAAGAGATAAAGTGGGAGAGATAGAGAGAGAGAGACTGAGAGAGAGGGAGACACTTGAAAAGTCAGCTGCAGTTAGCTATAATTAACAGTTGCTCAGCTTCAAGAAATTGTTTTACAAAAAAGCTTATAAATGTAATAATACACACACACAAAGAAGAAGTGTGTGTGTGTGTGTGTGTGGCAATAGAAAACAAAAACAATAAACAGTGTAATGAATGAAGTCAACTAAATAAATGTTGCATATGCTAAAGCCAGTAAATAAAATCAAAATAAAAACTCATTTATCAGCACACACGCCAGCACACACAGACACTAGAGAATTGGCATCGATATGCGAAATGGACAAATCTGTGTGTCGGCCAAGGGAAAAGGTCACAAAAGCAGGTTAAGCTGCTTTTTAAATAATACGCACAACACATTAATACACACACACACACACACACACACACACAGACAATCTCACACACACACACACACACTCACATGTGCATATATCATTGCTCAGCCGCTTTCACGTACTGTCGCTGTCGCAGCCGAGCAACGACTGAGCCGCAGCCGAGCCGCCGTCCCAGAGCCGAGCTCGAGCCGAGCGCCAACGAAAGGCAACACGAAGCGCGCATCGTGGCACGACGAACGCAGCGACAGCGCAACGAAGGCGAGCCGAGCACAGAAGCTGTTCGGCTGTTCGGCTGCGACGACTGCAATGACTTCGGCTGCTGCTGCTGCTGCTGCTGATGGGTCTGTGTCTGTGTGTGTGCCAGCAACATCGTAGCGTAATCCGTTCGCTTGGATTTTTTGAATTAGTTGCGTGTGGTAGCTTGTTGACAACAGAACCGGGCACCGGATGCGGATGCCAAAAAAAGAAAACTCTCTAAAACGAAACACGTGCGTGGCCAGACGAAACAGCAGCAGCAGCAACAGCAACAGCAGCAGCAGCAGCAACAATATATATTGCAATTGCAAGTGTAGTGTGATCTAGCAGTAATTGCAATTGCAATTGCAGCAGCAACACCAGCAACAATATCTATTGCAGATGTAGTGTGTTCTAGCAATAGTTGCTGCTGTGATTGCAACAGCAACAGCAGCAATAATTGCTGCTAGGATTGCAGTAACAGCAGCAATTGCAACAGCAACAGCAGCAACAATATCTATTGCAAATGTAGTGTGTTTCAGCAATAGTTGCTGCAGTGATTGCAACATTAGCAGCAGCAGCAGCAATATATTGCAGTTTCAAGCTGAATCAACAACAACAGTTGCTGCTGTGTTAGCAATTGCAACCAAAGCAGTGTGGTGGCTCATTGTTGACTGAGCTGGCAGCAATAGTCGCTGCTGTTGACTGTTTACTGTTGCTGTTGCTGTTGCTGTTGCCGTTGTGCTTAACACCTGCTTAGACTTATTTAAATATTTTTTTTTTGTTTGTTGTGCCACGTGGCACGAGTATGTGTGTTGTGTGTGTTTGTTTGTTTGTTTGTTTGACTGTTCTTTTGCCAGCTGATTGGGCACTTTGTGGCTGCTGCTGCTGCTGCTGCTGTTGTTGCTGATGTTGCCACTGCTGCTGCTGGTTGCGGCTGCAACAGTTGCTGCTGCAGTGCGGCATCATTTTTTTTGCGGTTGCCGTCGGGCTCAACGTTTAGCTAGTTTTGCGGTGCGCTTTTGCTGCGGTTGCCAAAGCACAGACAACAACAATAACATAGACAACAACAACGACAACAACAACGAGAACAACAACGACAACAACCAAGTGCAATCAAATAAACATCAAATTATTAAACACAAGAATTTTTTTCTGTTTTTGTTTTTGGCTTTTCACAGCAATTAGCAGCAGCAGCAGCAGCAGCAGCAGCAGCAGCAGCAGCGGCGAGCAACTAATTGCAACTAATTAAAAGTTTCTGATACATAAATACATATATGCGAATGAAAATGGCAATGTTAATGCAAGTGTAAACAAAAAGTAGAAGAAGAAGAAGAAGTAGAAGAGGAGAAGAAAGAAAGTGTGTTAGTTGGGCAGTGTGGAAGTCGAAGTGCTGCAACAACCAGTTGCAGCTGGAGCCAGACCGCTGCATGTGGCGCACACACAGGTAAGTGCCGCGCAATGCCGCTTAACAACATGACCCAAGTGGCTAGCAAGTGGCATGCAACACTGCTCGCTCAAGGGCCGCATCGAAGTTGCCCCACTTCAAAATTGCAAATAGCTACAAAATAAAATAAAAATAAGATAGAAGCTGCACTCTCAAGCTCAACTCTCGACTCGACTCGGTGCGGAGACTACTTCAAGTCCAGCTGCGAGTGCTCAGCAACAGCTCTGGGAGCCAGCTTATCTCTCTCTCTCGCTCTCCCTCTCTCTCTCGCTCTCTCTCTCTCTCTCTCGCTCGCTCTCTTTCTATTTCAATTCAAAAATAATTTCCATATTTTGTTGACAAAAATTTGGTTACTTTTCAATTGTAATACAAATATTGCGTATACGACCCAGATTCGAGTCGAGACTTTGATTGGGCTTTATTGGTGCAGAGTTTGGGCTCTTTGCTTTTTACCAAGGCTAATGCATATGTTAGCTGTCTCTGATTTATTATTTGTTAAGTTTGATTTATTGCAAATATTTAACTAGCCGCATTCCAGTCATGCTATTTGTTAAGATCTGAATAGTATTTTCGGCTTGAATTCAAGTCTATTTAGATAAGGAAAAATCAAATATTTATTTATATATTTTACAAAAATATTTTGTTGCTTCAGTTATATATTGACAATTTCTGTGTGCGTTAGATATTTGCTAGATATTTTGATATTTATTAAATTTTTCTTTTAATAAATATTACTTATACGAAATATAAATTTTACATTTTGCCAACGACACTTTCCAGGTGTGTTAGAAATTTTCTGCATATTTTGATATTTATTAAAATATTTTTAAAAATATTACGTATACGTCAAATGTTCATTTAGTCACAGTAACGTTGGCAAAGCTACGTGTTATATATTTTAATTAAAATATATTGATAACATTTTATGGTTTGAATAAGTTTGTTTGCTGAAATATTTTGTAGTCATGTGGGGGAACATCAATTTAATATAATATGTTTTATAAATATATGCAACTAAAACAAAGTATTTTTGATATATTAATATTACATATACGTAATTTTAATATATATATATATATATTTTATTTTTTTGTGTGGCTGAGGTAGGTAAGAATGCTTTATGCACCGTCAGTCAGGTCGTCACTCTGGCTGGTGTGTCGGACTGCAATACTGCTTACCGACTAAAAAACCTCCTCTTCTCGGGCTGCCTCCCACCTTGGAACCAGGAGCTATCCCGCATTAACCTTCAAGGTGGAGCCCTTGTATATGCTCTAGCTGAGCACTGCCATCTGTGTTCCTGCGTCCAGGTCCCACTTTTTCTGCCGGAGAACCTTTTCGGCGAAGTCACAGACTCTTTTCCAGGCATCTATGCTGTTGCACATTTGCTGTACTATAGTCTCTACTTTAACTTCACCGACAGTTTCTGCCAATTCGCTTCTTTCTTCTGACCACTTTTCGCAGTTAAAGAAAGTGTGTTTTGCGTCGTCCATTGCATTGTCGCAGTAAATGCAGCTGGATTCGGCAGTTTTCCCCATCTTATTTAGGTACTTTCGAAAGTAACCATGACCAGAGAGCATTTGTGTCAGATCAAAAGACGTTGCACCGTGCTTTCTATTTATCCACTGCTCTAGATCGGGGATGATTTTTGCAGTCCATCTCCCGTATCTTTCGCATAACCATTTTGCCTTCCAGGAGGCTATAGTCTGCTGACGTACGGTCTTTGCTGCCTGCATTGAAAACTCTCCACTTTGCCGGAGACCCCATATCTTCTTGCGCTCTTGCGCAAGTAGATCTATCGGTATCACTGCTGCTATCACGGTCACAGCAGCTCCGGACACTGTTCGGTACGCCGAAGCGATCCTTAAGGCTGCTCTTCTTTGCACCGATAACATCGGTTTCCGCCTTACGTCCGCCCATACTTCGCTACCATACAGTAGGATTGCATTTGTTGTTTCCATTAGCAGTCTTCGTTTCCCTGCCGTCGGTCCGTCAACATTTGAAATCAGTCTACTTAGAGACCCCGTTGCTTTCTAATATATTTAATATAATATGTTTTATAAATATATAAACAAAGTATTCTTGATATATAAATATTACACATACGTAATTTTGTATATATTATCTAAGCATATATATAATATTACGTATACTTCATATTCCTTGCTTTTAATTATATTTCATTCGTTTTTTTCCACTGCTAAACTTGCTCTGAAATTCGTTCATTTCTGAAAGGTCACACAAAATATTACGTATACGTAAAATAAATATTGAGCTCACATAAACTTTGCTTCATTTGCATTATAGCTGAAATGTCAAACTAAAATAAAGCTAAGAATTTGTAACGAAATTTTTAAAAGCAATATTAAATATTACGTATACGTAAATAATAAATATAGCAATACTATTAGTAGTTAGTTAGTTAAGTTAGTATTTATTATTGATGTCATAGAATTGATATTCATTTCATATGCCACATAAACTTTATTTCTGATTTTATCACATCTCTTTTAATTAATATGCATTGTAATTTTATTTGTTTAGATTATTTTGTGTCGCAATTATTGATAGAAAACATAAAATATTACGTATACGTAATATACAAATTTATAATTGCATTTCTGTTAAGCTGGAGAGAGAGATATTGCAAACAAGTACAAGAAAATATATTCACACTCTATTTATGCCAACAGAGCTTACAACTCCTATCTATCTATAGCTCGACTCTAGCTGTTGTGCTGTGCATCACTCTTAGACAATTTATAGACAATTTGCAGAGCTGCTAAGCAAAATAGTTCCAAGCTGCTCGAACTAGCATGATCAAGGCTGTAAAAGCCAAAGCAACTTGTGCAGAATAGAGAGAAAAACGAATCGAAGAACCACAATCTGTTGAGATACATAAATCACTTACAAATCTAAATCTTTTGGGCCAACTGCCGCTGGTCGCAACAATCTCTTTAAGATTAATGCAACATTCAATTTATTACATTCATAAATATATCAATATCTATAGCTGTCATGGCCACTTACAAAAATATTACGTATACGTAAATGAAAACTCGCACAGAAAGTTTATTTAAGACACATGTGACGATATATTATATTTGTATTGCATTGCATTTACACATGATGTGTACACTTTGAGCTTCTCTTTAATGCAGTCACTGTGACATTTCTGAAAGAAAACGAGTTATTTTCCATATACTACGTAATAGTCTCAATATACAATTTGGTTTAATAAATTTTCGTCTGAAATATATTTTGTATTTCGTACTTGATTTTCTTTTTAATATTTGAAATTGTTTGTCAACCTCAACGTCAACCTTCTGCACCAGTTAGTCAATATTACGTATACGCCCTGTTACATATTTGTATAAATAAAGTTTACTTTAAGCCCAGCAGAAGCATCGGAAATGACTTCAATTTGAATTTACTTTTGACTATAAGAAACTTTAATTTCATTTGAATTTTGGTGTTTCACTTTGCAAGGCTTTCAAATCAAATCCAATCCAATTCTAATCGTTTGAAACTTTCTTAAAGAGCCGTCGATGTTAAGTCTCTGCATACTCTTGGTTGCTCATTATTCATTTTTTGGCCTAAGAATATACAGTTGACTAGAGCAGATCTAGAGTAGATCGAAATTAATCCAACTTTGTAATCGTAGCTCTTGAATAAGGCAAGATCTGTAGAGGAAACACTCATAGAACATATGTGTAGAGTTTTGTGAAAACTGCTTTTTCTAGCTGTAATGAACGTAACCATGAAATCTAAACGTTTTATTAGAGGAGAGGTCTGATACGAGTAAATGTTTCAAGTTTCAAGTCGCGAGATTTAATAACAGCAATATGTGTTGTGTTCATACGGACAGACGGACGAACAGATAGAGAGAGAGAGAGAGGACGAACAGAGAGGCAGACGGACAGTGAGACTAATGAAGTGATACGGATAAAGCAACAGACGGACGCATGAAAGAACGGGTAGATAGACAAAAGGACGGACTGACAGAGACGGACGGTCGAACGAAGGAAGCGAGAGACGAACAGAGAAACGGACGGACGAACAAAGAGTTAGGCGGGCAGGCAAACTGTTGCGCGGTCGGACGGACCGAGCAAGAGACGGAGGGACATTCAGGTGGGAGAAGCATTGTGAAGTACGCGCAGGCGGAATGACAGACGAATGAACGAAGAGATGAACATTGCACAAAGCCAATATGCTCATTATCTACACTTTGCGAACAAGTATGAAAATGTCAAGAAAATTGAAAAAGTTTTCTTACAAGTTTGAAATTGTTGCTAGATTTTAAAATGTTTAATTTTAAATTTTAAATCTGATCTTCTGGCAAAATTGAAGTCAAGAATATGAATTTGCTGCGCGCTGAATGGACCTAGCTGAAAAACTTAACCAATCATATCTATTGCTCTATATAAAAAGAAAACTGAAGTCAAGTTCTAGGCCTTTATTTTCATTTGATTCATTTATCTGAATTGCATTCCATTTTCGATTCAGTTGCTAATTGCGGAAGTTCGTTTTGGTCGGCGAGCAGCAGCGACGACTCAGTTTCACTGTCCTTGAGTGAACGCTTGAGTTGCAGTTGCTGTTGCTGCTGCTGTTGCTCCAGCTCAAGATCATCATCTTCCTCGCTGCACAGAAGCAGCGCATAGTTGTCTTGTGCTTCTGTATAGCTGCTAATGTCCTCCTCCTCATGTTGCTCGCGCTCGTCATGCTCAGCCTCAGCTTCAGCTTCATCCTTGTCGCTGTCTGTTTCCGAGTCGTGCTCGCAGCAGAGCATCTCGTGTGCGAGCAGCGCCACAGACTCAGTGCTCGAGTTCTCCTGCTCGCTTTCCATATCCGAGTCGCCATTAAGTGGGCTATATTCAAATTCCAATTGCTGATGTCCCTGGTCAGGCTGCTCCAGCTGCTGCTCTAGTTGCTCCGACTGCTCGAAGCTGGGCAAGTTGCGACAGACGTCCGAATCGCTAAGGACTACAGAGAGAGAAAGAGAGAGAGGAAGAGAGAGTGAGTGAGAGAGTGAGATTCAGCTTTGATCAGCGATCAGACGCACTTTCGCTGCCGTCGCTTTCGCTGCTCTGCTCGCTGCTGTTGGCTCGCGCCAGCTCCTCCATCTCTGTCGCTGTCGCTGTCTGCTCGTCTTCCTCATTTTGCCTAGCGGGCAGCGGCAGCTGCTTGGCCTTGCTCAGTGCCATTTTTCGATTTGTGATTTGTGTTTGTTCGATCTAGTCTCGGGCCCTACGAAATTTGAAATGTTTCTCTATGCATCCTATGTGCGTCACGTTTCACGCTTCACTTTGCCTGCCCCCCTCCGCCCATTTCCCATTTTCCCCATTTCCCCAGGCGAATTAAATTTTATAGCAACTGCATTCGCATTCGCATTCACAGTCGCAGTCGCATTCGCTTTATTCGCATTGCGCCTTTAAGAGGCGTCACCAGACGTTGGCCAAAACATGCCAATTGGCAGCTAGCACGACCAAAAGACCACAGCACAGCAACAAAAGTAACTACAGCCACGCCCCCTCCTCCTCTACCCTCTACTCACAGCACCTTTTCGGTCACACACACACACACACACACTCGCACACACACACACACCCAGCAGGCAGAGCTACATTTGGTGTAACGAGTAAATTTCTTTAGCTCTGCGAAATGCAACAAATAAAACAAGTTTTATTAGAGCTGTAGAAAACCGTTTGCCCAACTCTCAAATACCCTGCAAAAGTTGAGAGAACTTGCTTATATATAAAGACAATAGGAAAGAACTTGCTCTATATATATTGTATAAAGACTATGGCATACCCTGTAGTCAACTAATAATACTGGTTGTTTTCCTCACTTATCCGACTTATCTATACCCTATCATAAATTTGCCAGACTTGTCTATACCCTGTCATAAATTTGCCAGCTATAAAACTTATATTCAATATTTATAAACCATCGTATACCCGGTAACTCAGCAATTGGGCTTCTTAAGTTTGCTTTTAAAGTTTCTATACTTGAGTATACCCTGTACAAATTTTGTAATAAACTGCTCAACATGTTTAAGCTGTCTGACCATGAGCTACCCAAGCAAAGCACTCTTAGCAATTGCATACGCTCTTTGACTCACATATACCCAGTAAAATGCTAATTACTGCATTTACATAAGCAGTTTTACCATAAAATACCCTGCAAAAAAACATGACTTTAGTTACATGAGCAGTTACATGTGTAAGCGGTCATTGTATACCCTGTAGCTGGTCCTTTGGCAGTGGCTATTCCACTTACAGGGTATCTAAAGCTATCAATTATTGCATACAAACTGTCTTCAAACTGTTTTGTTCACTTCCAAGCTGTTAATTCTTTTAGTTTCATTTGAGTCAGCGCTGCCCTTTGTGATTTAGCATTTTACAGGGTATACGCAAGCGCTTGCCGCATCAAGCATTCGACTGCAGCTACCGCTTATCATGGAGCACTGCGTCCACTACTTATCATTCTCATCTGGTCGACTTTTGACCCCGGGGCCATGTTGCAGCTGCCCCTTTCTAGCTCGCTCACTCACTCTCCCCCTCTCTCTCTCTCTCTCTCGCTGTCTCGCTGTCTCGCTCTTACTGTTTGTTGCAACAGAATTTCATTTTCGGCCCGTTTAGCATTTGGCATTTTGGCATTCTTTATGCTGTCGCAATCCTTCCGCTTTTGCTCCCAGCTAACAGCTTCTGCTGCTGCTTTTCTTTTTGGTTGGTTTTTCGGCTGCAGTTGGATTTTGCCATTGTCACCCACACACATACGCATACACACACACACACACACACACACACACACACACACACACACACACACACACACACACACACACACACACACACACACACACACACACACACACACACACATATGCACACACACATGCACAGACACGTTGCTTGTAATAAACCCTATTTTACTTTGAGCTGTAGTCTCTCTACCTCGCACTTTATGCCTCTCCTTCTGACTCTGCTTCTTCCCCCCTCTCTCTCTCTCCCTTCCTATGCCTTTCTCTCTCTCACTCTAATTACACACCAAATTTACTACAAACGAGCAATAAAAATCATTCAAGCAAAATCTCTGCGCTAACCACGTAACCAGACCCCATTTCCACTTATAGCCAGCTCCCTTCCCTTCCTCTCTCTCTCTCTCTCTCTCTCTCTCTCTCACTCTCTCGCCCCTTTATCCCTTTTTCGCTCACTTGGCATGCAAATGCTTTTTTTCTCACGCACACACACACAGAAAACATTAACAACAATGACAATAAATGAAGAACATTAACGCTAAGCGTTTCCCTCAGCTCGCTACCCTTCCTCTCTCCCTCTCTCCCTCTCTCTCTCTGTCTCTCATCTGTCTGTGTGCTTGCAAAAATTGTAGCTCAGCCTTTAATCAAGTGCCACGCCCACAGTCGAGCAGCCCGCGTTGTCCCACACAGCGTTCGCCATTCAATGAAATAACATTTAAACAATTAAACACTTTATGCACTGAGCGAAAAGGGGGCTGTAAAATGTGATTGTGAGTGGGAATCTGACTACGCAGCTGGAGCATGTGCCATAGCCATCAAGTGTAGCCTTAATCCCCAAGTAGTTCTCATGCTAATGAGACAGAGAGAGAGAGAGAGAGAGAGCAACTCCTTGCCGCACTTTAACTATATCAATTCGTTTTTATTAAAGCTAAGCCAATGGCTTGTTTCTCTCAGTGTAGCGCTCGCATTCTTCAGTCTAAGCGGCAGCCAACATGCCAACATGAAGAATGTTAGGAGATGCCATTGCGATTAGCCAACAATGCAAAGGGTCGCTGGAGTGGGGAAGTGAGAAGTAAAGGGCTCTTAAAGACATTTCTTTAATATTTCTCTTAATATTATATTTAGATATATATTGTAATCGTATAGATAAACATATATATATAGATATGATATGATAGATATGAGCATGCAGATACTTACAGAGAAAGAGAGAGATACAGGGAGAGAAGGCGGGAAAGAGGGACAGAGATCGATGGGGAGAGAGGTAGAGAGAGAGAGAGCGAAAGAGGCAAGGAGAGACAGAGAAAGCGAGAGAAAGAGAATGAGAGCGAAGGAGAGAGAGGTAGAGAGAGGAAGAGAGAGAAAGCAAAGAGAGAAAGAGCGAGAAGGAGAGAGATAAGGAGAGACAGAGAAAGAGAGAGAAATAAAGAGAAAGTGAAAGAAAGGGAAAGAGAACAAGCGAGAGAAAGTAAGACACAAAGTGAGAGAGAAAAAGCGAGACAGAGAAAGTGATAGAAAATAAGATGGAAAGAGAAACACAGAAAAATGAGAAAATATTTTGAATGAGAGAAAAAGTAGAAGCGCAGAGAGAGAGAGAAAAATAAAGTAAAAGAGATAGAGAGAGATGTAATATGAGAAGAAGAGAGGAAGAGAGAGAGAGACAGAGTGAAAATTTGAAACTGAGAGTGAGAGGAGATGAGAATAAAAGAGACAAAAGACATGTAAAATGTAAAGAAAGAAATAGAAAAGGGTAAGAGAGAGAAAGAGAAAGAGATATACATAGAGAGAGCAGAAGAGAAATAGTGATACATAGAAAAAGAGTCAGGGAGTTGGAAGTGGAGTGAAGGGAAGAGAGTGAAAAGAGAGTGTTGAAGATAGAGAAATATGCTTAGGCAGGTAGAGACAGATTGAGACAAATCCCTAGACATATGTATATTGAAAGGTAAAGAGAGAGATAGGTAAAGAGAGAGAGAGAGAGAGAGAGAGATAGAGATAGAGAGAGAGAGAGAGAGATAGAGAGAGAGATAGAGAGAGAGAGAGCGAGAGAGATAGAGAGAGAGATAGAGAGAGAGAGAGAGAAAGGGAGAGAGAGATTACATTTAACACATGAGCTTGCATTAGACCTTTTCCTAGTTCCACGTAGCTCCCGCCACATTTCATAACATTTCATGCCCATTCGCAAATATTTATATATCTAATCAACTATCTCTTTGTTTAACTACACATGCATAGCTCACTTTAACTGTCTCTCTCTCCTACTATCTCTCTCTCTCTCTCTCCACACACACATTGCAAAATATTTAATTTGAGTTTTTAGCTGTGGTCCGGCATTTGGCTTTTTCATTTGCCGCCACAAGAACTCCCTAATAAATATATGAGTATTATTATGAAGCCATTTCCGCCACTTGCTAACAACCCACATTATCAGCCCTCCCACTCTCTCTCTCCCTCTCTCTGTCTGTCTGTCATTCTCTGTCGCTCTACGGCTAGTTGCCCTTTGTCCTTTCGTGCCACGTAAAAATGTAAAAATATCATTTTAATGAATTTGTTTAGCTGGGGCAAAAGTCAATGTTGTGCACGTCGCAGCCCTTTGCTCTGTCTACTCCAGCTCCGACTCCAACTCTGACTTTGACTGTATTATTTGATGTTTTACTGTCTATCCTTTCGGTGCCCATTGTACCCACTCCTCCCACACTTGGCACTCCCCGCTTTTCATTTCGTCTGTCTGTTGTGCTTCAAGTTGCGGAGTTCACTTCACTTAAACTGCCGCTGCGAGTGGCGCAAATTTTACGCGACATAATCGTAATATGATTATCGTGCCACATAATCTCCCACTTGCAGTGCACCCCCACCACACCCACACACATAGAGTTGGAGTTGCTCCACTTCTAATGCCTGTTGCCTGCCTTAACCCAGCTCTGTCTCTCGCCTCGTCTGTGTGGGTATGTGTTAAATAATTTCCTTCCGTTTCCGCCGCTTGACAGTTGACAAGCAGCCGCCCTGCCTCGCCCCGCTCCACTCTGCCCCTTCTTCCTGCTCATATATCCGTTTCCGCTCGAGCCAAATGACACCGCAGAAAATGTGTTCCCCAAATCTCATATCATCATTTACGCAGTCATTTTTAGGCAGCTGCCCAGGCGAGTCTCCTGCCCCTCCCACTCCCCTCCCTATTCAAAGTCAGCCCCACCTCTCCCTCCAGCCCCACTACGGTCCGCAATTGACATCATAAACAAAGCTTCCACAGCTTGCAACTCATGCGAGTCACACAACTTGCAACAACAACAAGAGCAACTCGACAGCGCGTGTGGCACGTAGCCTCTGCCCGTCCATAGCTGTTTGCTCACTGCCACGCCCCGCTCGCCCGCTTTGGCTGCCCTTTTTGCTTGCTGCTCGGTGAGTGTCCTTATTTTAATCTCGACACAAGTTAACGGCATTGTTGGCAGCGCCGTGAGCTCTGCTTTCTGCACATCAACATATAATGTGCCCCGGCCCTTCCCGCCCCGCCCCTTGCCCAACCACAAGCCACACCCCGGCTGGTCCGCCCACTTCTTCCTCTGCAGCAGCAGCTTCAGTTTACAGTCTCTCTCTCTCTCTCTCTCTTCAGTCATCTAACATCTACGTCTCTATTGCAGATTTCAACTGCTGCGCGCCGCGTCAGCCTCTGCTGCTCGCCTCTTCATCATTAGCAGTTAGCAGTCGCTGCCTCAGTTTCAGTCTCTGTCGCTGTCGACGTCGACGCCGTCTGTCAGTTCAGCGCTCATAATGTTATGATGGCTAAAAGCTAATTGCGTTTGTCTGTCTCTCGCTCAGCGTGCTCTCTCTCTGACTGTCTGTGTGTGTCTGTCGCGTATCATTGTCAGTGGGCGGGCAGGCGTGGCTGGGCGCATTAAGTGTCACTGAGTGCGTGATCCTTGTAAGCCGTCTAGTTACACATGTTTTTATAGCCTCTTTGCTGCTGCTGCTGATGCTGTTGTTGTTGTTGTTGCTCTTACGACTGTTGTTGCTGTTTCTGCTTCTTCTTCTTCTTGTACTTCTCCATCTTCTACTTCTTTTACAACATCATCATTTGCTTTGTTTGTTTTTGGCAACGTCATCGCTTCCGCTTCTCCCACTCGCCCCCGCCCTCGCCCAGTCTTCACCTTGAAACAGATTTTTGTTGTGGGATTTTTCGTATTGAAATTTTGTTTCATTTTGTGTGCGCTCGCAAATCGAATTTAATATACCGTTAGCTCATACCTAGAGAGTTTCTTATGCATATATCTTGAGCATATTAGCACATACAGCTGTGTTCATAAAAATAATAGTGCCGATACATATAATATATGTACATATATATATATATATATATTGTATTTACTATATTCCAAATTGTTCTCAAAATATTATATTTATCACAAAACTTAGTTGTTCAAGATTTGAGTCGCACTACTATTTTTATGAACACAGCTCTTAAGTTTTATTTGAAATTGTGGACAGAAATGCTTTTTCGATTTCCATATGCAAGATGCATAAATGTCGCTCGATACACGCACACACACACACACACACACATACATACTCATGACTTCTCTCATATATTTCTGTAGCTTTATTTCTACGTTTTTGGCGAGAAACTTTTGAATTTCGCCACAAATCGCAATTTGTTGGCAAACTAAGTTTTCAGCTGACTGGGTGGCTGGCTGAACTTTTGGCAACATGTTTTCGATGTTATCCAGGTGTTATCCTGCTTATCTCCAATCAGCTAATATAAGTCCTCGTGCGAAGTTCCCCACCTGTTGTCGTCACCCTTATCAATGACAAATCACCAACTGAGCGACTCAACTAGACGCTGAGCTGACAGCGAGAAGTATCATCATTAAGCAGCAAACAAGCTGCCCTCCCCCATCTCACTCCATCCACCCTCCCCCCTTCCTTCCACTTTTGCCCAACAACAACATTTATCAATATCAGCCAGAACAAGAGAGCAACAACAACGACAACAACTGCAGCAGCATCAACTACTTAGCAGAACAAACAAGGCAAGTCCAAGTGTGTGGCGTGTGTGTGACCGAAGAGGTAATACCCTGTAAAGGACTTGAGCAAGCGAACGTATTGTAGACAAGACTGAGCACTTGCAGCTATATTTGAACTTAGTTGGTCAACAGTCAGTCAGTCAATCAATTGGTCAGCTATTCAATCAATCATTTATCTTTAGCTGTATCATCAATCAATCAATTACTTAATCAGCGAGAAACTTTGTCTGTCAATCAATCAATCAATTACTTAATCAGTGAGAAACTTTGTCTGTCAATCAATCAATCAGTCAAACACTCAGCGAGCATCAATCAATCTCTGACCAACTTAATCTGTTAAGCAATCAATCAGTTTGTGCTTCATACAACTAGTCAAACGCTCAATTGTCTCATAGCTCACTCAATCAGTTATAACATCAATCAATCAATCAATCAACTGAAAAGCAACTGAGCTTATCTTATTGATTGATTGAATGAGCCAGTAAGTAAGGCATTTAGTTGGTCAATCAACCACAAAATCATGCAATTGTGCCATCAATCAGTCAATCAATCAGTGCATTAGTACTTCAATCAGCGCATTTTGACAAACAGCAAATTGTTATTTGTATGTCAAGCAGTACATTAGTCAATCAATCAGCTAGATAGATAATCAGTCAATCAGTCAGTTAATCAATCAATCAACTAAAATAAAAGAAAATTCTTAGACATATATATATATATATATATATATATATATATATATATATGTGTGTGTATTTGACTATATACACAAGTCATGCATGCCCTTTTTATCGCATTATATGCGGTTACAGGGTATTTTGAACAAGCGATAAAACTGGCGAAGGCGTCGAAAACTTTGGCAAATTAAATCGCAGCATTTTTGCTGCTTGTCTACAAGAGACGCCCAACAACAACAACAACATGACACACACACACACACACACACACACACACACACAGTTAAATGCTGTTTGGCTTTTGGTTTTTAGGTCTAGCAATCTTCGAGCCACTCGACCGCTTGGCTCTATACAACTAATGCCGCAGCCAAAAAACACCACCCGCTCCCCGCCCACATCAAGGACCTGCCCTTGCCTCATCCCCCATGTGTGTGTGTGTGTGTGTTTAGCTTGTTGCCACAAAATCAAGGCAAATCGTATTAAATAACAGTTAATTACAAATACACACGACCTACGAGTCGAGCCGAAAACGCGGCGTCGACATGAAAGTTGGCTAAATAAATTTTGCTGCCAAGCAGCAGTAGCTGCCACGCCCCCACCTCCCTACCCCATGCCCACAGCTCTCTCTCTCTTTCTCTCTCTCTGTGTGTGTGTGTGCTTATGAAAGTGTTTTTTTGGGCTTATCTCCTATTTGTATCTGTGTGGTTGGGTTGCCTTGTGGCTCTGGCTGTTGATTTCTTGAGTTCTTGGCTTCTTTTTGCTGCTCATTTAGGGACGCTGAGCGTGTGTGTGTGTAAACGCCTTGTTAAGTGCTTGGCGTCTGGCTAAATGGTAGAATTAATTAATGATATGCTCGATTGATTGATCATTGGCAAGCAATTGAACGGATGATTGAATTATGCGTTTGCCCTTCATTTCTTCATTTCTTTTTCTTTGCATATCGATATATATATTACACACACACACACACACTCAACGCCCTTCGTTCATCTGGGGAAAATCGCCAAATAAGCAACAAACATTGCAAAGCCCTTTGAACTTTGGCCAATAATTCAGGCCGGACAGATTTGGGACATGGCTTATAAAAAGCCATAAACACAATAACCAATGCCCCTGTCCCTGTCCCTGTCCCTTTCCTTTTCCCTGCTCCCCATTCCTGTTCCTGTCCCACTTCCCCACACCGAAAAGCCAATGAAACATCGCACACACGCACTCTCTCCATCCCCCTCTCTCTCCCCCGCTCGCTCGCAGTTCTTTTCACACGCAGCATATGCAAAGCAAAGCAAAGCAATGGCAAGAAGCTGTCGTGCTTTATGTGCCGTTATACCCTCTTCACACAGCTTTAACTCAAGCGCCCGCCCCTCGCCGCTTGCTTTGGCTTCTCTTCTTTATTCTCTCTCATGCTTGACATGCGACACGCAGCAGCTTCTATTAAGCTACATATAACCCCATCAGCTGCACTGCCAGAAATAGATGACTACAAATTAAGAATGATATATTTGTATAGCTTTTTCAATAATTCAAAAGGATTTTTATTCGTGAAATTAATGAATATCTGAGAATGTGAATTGATTAAAATTATACCATTTGAATAGCTTCACGAAATTTCTCTCAGTGTAAAAGTGCTGTGCGGCCAGAGCTAGACAAAGGCAGCTTAAAGGCGACTGCACGCACTTGGGAATTGCTGATGATGAGGCAACGACAACAAGGAGAAACGAGTACAAGAACAACGATGATGTCGTTAAAGATGGAGATGGAGCTGGAGCTGGAGCTGGAGCTGGAGCTGGAGCTGGTGGTGGAGCTGGTGCTGGTGCTGGAGATGATGCTTGGCAATGGTGTTGAGGCTGGCGTTACGTTGACGTTGACAGCCACAAATTTGGCAAGCCAAGGCCAGACAGCGAGACGGACAGCTGGACGGACAGACAAGCAGACAGGCAGACAGACGAACGAATGGGGAGGGACCAAAGAGTGATAGACAGCGTCTAAGCCTTGACGTTGGGCAGAGCGTTTGTATTGCCGCTGTCTGGGGCCAAGTGTAAATCTGTAGGCCAAAGTTTAACACATGTTTTATGTATTCGGTTTTATGGAACCGTCAACAGGCTGCTGTTGCTGCTGTTGCACACGCACACATGAACTCTTCAAGATTTTGACTGTGTGCTAAGTTGCGCATCATATTAACTTTGATAGAGCACAGACGAGTGCAAACTTTTGCCAAGATACGAGTATTACAAGTAAAAGCTCACGAGGCGTTCAGGTAATTGAAGGCTGCTAGCTCCAGCTGGCATATTTGACTTGCCTTTTTGATTAACAACGCATCGCATGGTCGACTGACCAGATGAAATTTGACCTCAACTCTTATCCCGAACGCACATCAACATTGCTTAAAGTTCTTGTTGTTTGCTATTGGTTGCCTTTGTTAACAGCACTTTCATAATTTGATTGCTCGGTGTGTGAGAGAGAGTGAGAGAGAGGGCAGTCCAGAGTTTCGATCTGTCACTTAAGGTTGAGTGAGCGAAAAGTTGTATGCATACTGTTCAGCTTAACTGTGCTTGTGCTGACGGCCATCTTTAAAGAGGCTCAGCTGAGTATGTGCTCTGTGTAGAGTTTTGATCTGCTGTAATACATATCATGCCATCTCACTCACTCAACTGACAATTCAATGCGATTGAGTGAGAGAAAAGATTACTTTAATATACTTCAAATGCAGACGGCCATCTTTGATATGCATATTTCAGGGCAGCACAACACCTGCCCAGTTGGTTATCGTTGCATGCCATAGGCCACTGACCAGGTGAATTCCGACTAGCATTCTTATCCCAATGCACATCGTCATTGCTCACAATTGTTCTCGTTCTCGTTCTCGTTGTTGTTGTTGTTGTTAACAAGGCTTTCATAATTTGATTAGCGACCTAGGCATAGGCATTTAACTGAAAAGATAAGCGGGCCACACACACACACACTCACACACACAGACAGAGAAACACACACACACAAATATACAGACAGACATTTGCAATACTGCTAGCTGGCAAGCAGCCAAAATATTGTGAGCTGCTGGTCCTTTGCTCGCCCACAAAGAGCAATTAAATGCATAGCTGGTCGTTGAACAGCTTCAACTGTGATCAACTGCAGCTGCAGCTGCAGCTGCTGATCATTAAAATGGCCAAGAGCCAACGGGCCAACGGGTCAGGCCACGTTAATGAAGTGTCGGCCACATAGCTGGCCGCTGTTGCCCGCTTTAAGAGAGCTTCCAGCTCGTTTTTCAATTGCAACCACAAAACTTACTTACTTAATGCTCCCTCTCACTCTCACTGGCCCTCTCTATTGCCCTCTCGCCCTCTCTAATTTAAGCGGGACACAGCCTTCTGCATTGACTGATGGCCCAACTCTGCCTCTCCCACACCCCGCCCCCTGTGTCTGTGTGTGCTTTGTGCTTTGTGCGGCTTTCTAAATTATCTTCATGGCAAGCGAACGCCAGTGGTCAAGCACTTGCCTCTGCCAACTGCTGTTGCTATTGCTGCTGCTGCTGCTGCAGGTGCTGCCTGCCAGCTCATATGTGCTGGAGCCCTTAGTTCGCTCGCCAGTTGGCAGCAATTGAATGTGGCCCCGGCGACTAACGACAAACGACACAAACGTCCAAATGTCCCATGTCCAATCGTCCAATCGTCCGAGTGTATCCCGTGTCCCGTGTCCCGTGTCCTTTGTCCTTTGTCCGTCGTGGGTCGTTTGTCGTTTTGGCCAACATCCTGACTCTGAGCTCTGAGCTCTGGCTCTGGCTCTGGCTCTGCGGTCGTCTTCGCTCTGTGTGCTGCGTGGCAAAAATAATTCTATTTGCTGGCTTCTTTGCTTATCTATTTAACGATATTTATTTAGCTCGTGAAACGGACATTAACTTATGAGCTCACATATCTTCTAGATATCGCTTCCTTGCCTGATTATCAACGGCCGCAACGCATCTTAGCCACACAGAAAGTTGCCAAGTTTCAATTGAATGCAGCAACTTCCCCCAGTCAATTGTCATATGGCGGAGTTAAGTTTGCTCAACAGCTTCCAAGTTCTTCTCTCTGATTGCTGGCATTTGCTATTTGTGTCCAAATTGAATGCAGTCCAAGTTTAAACACTTTATACGACTCTGGCTCTGGCTCTGGCTATGGCAAATGTATTTTTCATGAAATTTAAAATCACTTTTTGCTCAAATATTGATTTAAAACCTTTAAATTCCTAGACTCTTAACTCCAAGCTCTTAGCTGAGTTGAAATTCTGATTTTGCCATTAATTCGTCTGAGCTACAATTACACAAAGCATTTCGAAGTTGAGTCTAAGCAAAAAAAAAAAAAAAGAAAAAAGATAATAGAGAGAGACATAACATTTCACAGCTTTGTACAAATTTGTGTCAGTATTTAATTACAACACAAAGGAAAATTATTGTGAAATACGAAATGTTCTGCCATTTTGAAATTATGGCTGCCTTCGTTGTTGATCATCAATCAGGCAGTCTGTCAACCAATCAAAGCAAACACTCGCAATACGAGTGGAGTTGAAATAAGTTCGAGTTCGAGTTCGAGTGGGACAGCAACAAGCAACAAACATTTGGCTCTGATCAACTCTCCACTTTCACAAACAAGTGTGCATAAATCTACAAATAATTGTGTGTCTGTACTCACTGACGCGTTAGAGCGAGATAGCAAGCAGCACAGCAAAGTGTGCAAAAATGTACAAATAAATGTGTGCAAGTATCACTCATGTGTTAAAGCGAGACAGCAAGACGGCAAATTAGTTTTGTTTATTTGTATATGCATAACTGTGTGAAAAGTAAAGCAATTAACATCGCTTTGTTGCACTCCATTATCTAACCCTCTCGCTCTAGCGCACACGCACGCCACATAATTGTTGGTTATAGCATCGAAATTGGAATATCTATCCACAATTTGTGATTGATAGAAGGCCAGAATAATATTGCATTGTGTTTTGTGGAATGCCGAGCAATGTCTTTGCCATTAAATCTATTTGCTAATTGGCTATAATGTTGGCTTAAACGATGACACGGCCAGCATAAATGATGGCCAAACCAAAAGCAGGCGGCAGACGGGCAGAGATGATGCTGCACTGGACATGGATAAGGGTTACGTCTGCATCGCAAGGCGCTGTACAGCTTCAACTGTGTTAATTCAATAAAATGTTGAATAAAATTGATTGATTAGCTGCGCATGCTGCCTTCTGCTGCCCCTCGCCCTCGCCCTCCACTCTCTCCTCTCTCTCTTTGGCAATTGCAGTGTCTGCCTTGGCAGTTGGATGCTGGATGCTGTGCCACATATCGCATGCAGTAAGCAACTAGACTGAGTTGGCTCTGGCTGCTGCTACTGTTGCTGTTCCACTAAGCTGTTTCCTGGTGCCTGCTTTAGTTGCCACATTTGTGATTCCTTTTGCCATCGCTGCTGCTGCTGCTTGTCCTGGTGCTGTTCTTCTTCTTCTTCAGCAGCTGCTTACACAATTGTCTGTGCATTATTTGAGCTTTGTTATTTTGCTTTTATCCCTTTAGATCAGGATGTAATGCGATTGTGTGAGGTACGACAGGCGTCGAGCGTCGCCACCGTCGCGACCGCCGCGTCGCTTCGCATCGCGTCCTTAACACACAGATTTTCGTGTGCTCATAGCTTCAGGTCCTGCAAAGGTTTTTCCCAGCGCTGCCAAAATGTCACGCTGTGTGACAAAGATGGCCGCCAGCGTACATACCACATACCAAAATAAGCGCGTACGCTTTAAAGCTTGACTCTCGCTATCCCTTTTCTGTTCCTTTAAGTGATAGCATAATTACAGTTAGTATGAGCAGTGAAACTACACATATATATTATCTCTGTTTTCTCGCTCTTCTAATTACCAGCCAAATTCTACACTCTCTACATATGGTTACTTGCGCTCTCACAATTTCCAGCGAATGGCCATTGCGTAAGCTGAGCAGCAAATCTGTGTCTTTTTTTCGCTGTTTTAATTGGTCTTAGATCAGTTGTCTACACTACATATAATCGCGCTCTACACTCTTGCAGTTCTCTCTTCTCAGATCAAAACTCTACACTCGCTTACTCGCTCACACACACACACATACTTTCCTTGAGCAATATGGCGGCTGCTTTAAGTGCCAGCAGATCGACTCGCTGCACACTGTTTGTCTCGCTCCCACAGCCATTTTGCTGCATTTGTGCTTTAAATTCGCTGGCGCACGCCAATTCATTCGTTATCTCTCACTCTCACACACTTACGCGTTGCGCCTGCAGCCATATTTGCTGGCTCTCCAATTATAATGTCACGGATTTATGCCTGTGCATATTTATTGTGTCTGGCTGACCCCAAACATGTTGCCCCTTTTGTCCACATTTGGCATTGTGTGTGACATTTTGCTTAGCCCAAGTTACCCAGCATGTTCAATTAAAAGCCAGTACGCAGCGCAGCTCAGCTGGACATCAGGTGTTTGTTTGACTGTTTGCCTGTTTGTCATTTTGGCTGCTTGCATATTTGATTTGTGCATTTAAACATTTCAAACAGGCCCACCTGCCCGCTTGCCATCAGCAGCAGCAGCAGCAACAGCAGCAGCAGCAACAGCAACAGCGACGCCTTATCGCAAATTCTCTTTAGAGCAATTTTAGTTATTATATTGCATTGGCTTTGTATTCCTTGTTGTTGTTGTCGTTGCTGTTGTTGTTGTTGCAGGCAGCTGCAAGCTGACGTCCACCTTGCATTACTTATTTATTATTGAAGATTAACAAGCAGCTATTTTGGACATGGCAGCAGGAGCTGACAGCCTGCCAGCCAACCAGCCAGCCAGCCAGTACCAAGTGCCCAGTCTCAAAGCCAAAGCCAAAGCCAAAGCCAAAGCCAACATCAACGTCAGCGGCAATGCGGCCTTTGCCATGCCTTGCCATGCCTTTTGGTTCAGCTGGCGGAGTTTTCGGGGCAGTGGGGCTTAAGAGCTAAACACTGAGCTTGAGCATTGGCTTTGAGCCGCAGCCAGGTGCCAGGTTCATGCCAACTGTCGATCTAACTTTAGTCCCCTCCTCCTCACACTCCTTTTGCTGTCTACAGCAACTCTAATCTGCGCATCAATTTTGCATGCTATACGTAACTGTCTCACTCTCTCTCACTCTCTCTCTCTGTCTATGCTTTAAGTGTAGGCTTGTTTAGTTTTATGTATATATATATATATAGCTCTATCTGTATTTATAGTAAGTCATAAGTTTTAAGTGTCGCATTGGAAAAGTGCAAATGAAACTCGCACAATTGTCATTTCGTTATCTTATGCTATCTCTCTCTCTCTCTCTCTCTTCTTGTTGTTTCTTTTCGCAGCACGTGGAAGCAGCAGCAGCATAAATAAATATGATTAAGCTTAAGAATATATAAAAAGAAAGTTCAAATGAAATAACGCAATATAAAAAACATAAATAAGTAAGCAGCAGCAAAGCAAGAGGAAGCACAAGCAGAGGAAGAGGAAGCAGCAGCAGCAGCAGCAGCAGCAGGCCAAAACGCAACGAGGCAAAGGCAAAAGGCCAACTGGCAGCTGAGGGAGCAGCCAAAGCAACAGCAGCAGCAGCAGCAGTTGAATCACACTCCTTTCCGTCCGTTCCCTCTCATTCACTCTCTCCCTCTCACTCTCTCGCTTTGTGTGTGTGTGTGTGGAAGAGAGATAGTGAATCGAGCTCAATTACGCCGCCAAACTGTCGTGTCAGCAACAAGAAGAAGAAACGTGAAATGTGCAATTCCTGGCTGCTGCTCATAATTGCGCTCACTGTTGTCTGCCTGTGGAACTCGCAACAAACCGAAACATCCAAATCATGCCCAGCCGAGTGCATCTGCTTGTCCCAGACTCAAGTAAGCTTAACAATGTCTAACCATCTACCTCACTCCCTCCCTCCCCCTCTCTCTCTCTCTCTCTCTTACACTTTTGTAGTTGTTAGCAGCAGCATCATCATCAGCGCCATCATCATCAGCTGGTGGCCTATAGAGAGTTCGTCTGGGGGATCCTCGGCCTGGTCAGCCTCTTGGCCACACACAGAGATAGATGGAGAGAGAGAGAGAGCAGAATTAAATCGAAAATGTTGGGCAAAAATGTTCATTTCCCTTTGTTTCACAATTCACAAACTGCACAATGGGCAGCCATGGAGGCTGGCCAAGAGTAGGGCAGGGGCAGGGTAAGAGGTAGCGGTGGCATTTGCAGTGGGCATGGCATATTCCACTTGTTACATTTGCTACTGTGCGCTTCGCTACCACTTGCTATACCCTGTAGCTAGCAACAGAAAGGGTAGATGAGAGACATAGATGTAGCTAAGATAATATAGACAGACTTAGATCCAGTTAAAGGGTATTTATAGCTTATTAGCCAAGCCAAGCCACTGCACATACATATATACATACAGGGTATGCTGGCAGTCAGTCAACACTCTGCTCAACACTCTTGCACTCTTCTCGTATTCAATTGTCTCCCGCGAGAATTTTTGCGGCCAGCTGCGCGAATAGTTTGGAGGATGTGAACAGAAAACAAGAGATGAAGAAACAGAAACAGAGAAAAAAAAACAACAAAACGATGGCAGTAGGCACTGCCACGCCCCCAGCCACAAAAACCGCCCTTTCGACGGCCCACTTAGGCACGCTTAATGCGCATCCTTATTACCAATGGGGCGAGCGAGCGCTGCTGGCATCGTCATTTTTACCAAATTGAGAACTTAAGTGATTTCATTATTCCAGATTATGAACAATGAAATGATTTACTCAGCCCGGCCCCCCTCCCCCCACGTCACCAGCCCAAGAACACAAAAACAAAAACAAAAAATGAAAATGAAAAAATTATTAATAAATGAATTGAGGTAAAAGAGCAGCGTGAGTCCTTAGAAGCGTTTCTTACGCTGTATTCAAAAATCGTTGCCTACTTTTTGGGCGTCACTTAAAGTGGGCAACTTTGACTTGGTTGCCTAGTTATATATAAACCTATGTATTATATATATTGTATATATATACTTATATCTAGGCAGAGGCTTAGTCTTGTTGAAGTCAGAGTCAATTGGTTTGCATATTGTGTTGGCTTATGTATTGCAACAGCGCTGAAACGCATGCAGCGCAGAAACTTTGAAGCTTTAGGTCTGACCGAGCAAGCGTGTTACTATTTATGATAGTCATATTAGAGCAGTTGCTTAAATTATTGATACCAATGAGATTTTTTTAATGATAACTCAGATATGCCATTTAATTATAAAATATTAGATATTTGCTGAAAGTGCGCAAATACGTAAAATGTTTCTTTCAAATTTAAGCTTAGTTGCTCACAAGCACTCTGAATTTTATTGCCAAGTTGAATTCGCATCAAGGCTGCAGTGCGCAGTAGATAAGTTTTTTTTTAAGTTTCTATAGATATTCAGCTATTCTAATAAAGAAGTTCTTATAATTTTATGGGAGACAAATAATAGTTTTCCTATGTCTATCAGTTTGTATAGCAATTTTTGGTACAGATAGTTCTGCATCAAAGTAAGCTTCAATCTGTGATTTTTCCTCCCAAGGTATAACTGCAAATCATCCTATGGCTATATTTTTCTTAAAGAAGATCAATTTTGCGTTCTACATAAAAAATTTGGTAACTGTGCTGGCCATATTGAGCGAGGTATGCACAATTGAATTTGCATGCGCTATGCTGATGAACAACTTTTAGCAATAAAGAGGTTTTTTTTGAAAAATATTTTTCAAATATTTTTATTTGAAGTAGCATAAAATAGAGTTCAATAGAACAAAATTCTATTACTATAGCTCGAATGATATAGAAAATATGCAACATTTACATAGAACAGGAAGTTTGCACTATCCTGATGACGCGCAGTGTATAAAAATATACCCAACTACACAAAGTTCATACCCTTTAAGCTTATTTGCAAACTGGAATATAGAGCTTATCGAACAATGGCATGAAGCGCAGCGTAACGTATTGAAATGAAACATTTGGCGGCAGTCGCATAAACAATTGTTAAACAAGAAAATAAAAGAAAGGAACAAACAAAAAAAAACACGCACAAAAGGCGAAGAAGAAGCTGCAAGAAATGAAACTTTTAATTCGTTCATTTAAGAGGTGAAGCGTATGAAAATTGTGCAAATGCGAAAGAATGGAGCAGGCGGAGAGAAAGTAACGGCAAAAGAGCTGGACAGAGGCGGAGGAGTTGGCGAACAGCGATGACATCAACGAAACAGCGACAAGCGATGCGACAGACAGATGGACGATGAGCAGTAGAAGAAGAAGATGAAGAAGCAGCAGGAGTTACAACAGATAAGGCAGAGTGTAAAGACGGAGTAGGTAGGAGGAGGCATGCCTAGAATGGACATTGTAGCCATATAACTTAGGTTGGGGGGCAATGGCTAGAGGCAAGAGGGGGACGTGGCTGTAGGTATGCCTGTTCTACCCACAAACGCACGCATCAGCACATAATAGTTATAAAAAATGAAAGCACAAAGCGAAGACGCGAGCTGCGAAACGCGTGGCGCAAAACAATGTCGCGGGGCAGGGCTGGGGGCGGCGGCGGAGGCGGAGGCAGTGGCTAAGGGGAGGTTGATTAAAAAGAAACAACGAAAAAAACAACGAAACGAGCAACAGAAATGCGGCGACAAAACAAAGCAGTGAGCAGTAGAAGAGTGCAGCTAGATACCCTGTACTCCATTGAGCCAAGGCAAATGGTATACAACTGTGTTCACATGGAACTATACCTGCTGGATGGGCAGAGCGAAGCTGATAGACAGACAAAGAAAAGAAGAAGAAGTCTATCTAAAGCGTCTTTCTCATCTAAATGCTTTTCGATAATTATCGATTAGCATGCAATGGCAAAGTTATCGATATGAGGGATTAGCTTGTGTTGCTTGTAATTGAGGAGAACCCAATGAAACTTGTTCTTATGTCATTATATGTTCAAAATCTAAACTACATGTAATCGATATTTATCGATTTTAAAAAAGAAAAAGCCCATTTAGTTGCGTTGAGTGTGCCTAAAAGCTCATTGATCATTCCTCGTTGCAGCTAATGCATTTACATATACTGAACCAGTATTTATACAAGCGATACTTATCGATTCGGATTAAGTTCATAATACTCATCTAATAAATTAAGCCTACGAAATTATATTTTTAGAACTAAGAAGCTACAATTCTTGCTAGCAAGACTATATGCATTAGGGTAAAAGACTTAATGCAATCGATAATTATCGATTTTCACAATTTATGTCAGTTAAGCTCATAAATGAGAAAGTGAATAACTTGAAAGTCTCTTAACTAGAGCAGACAATGATATATTCATGAGAAGATTAGCCTATACAAGTATATACATACAAACGATATTTATCGATTTTAGTCTTGGTTTATAGCTATAAATTATAAACCAGCTCTTGCAGCATATTTGATATGAGCAACTGCCTAATAGAATTTGATCAACGTTCATTAATGTATAAATCGATAAACATAACTTAGGCATTTAATCGATAAATATCGATAAGTCTACTTAAAGAACACAGCCCTATACAATCTTAAAGATATTCGTCAAACATTTTCTACAAATGCATATGCCCATTTACAACTTGTACAGAGTATGACAAACTGAACAAAGAGCATAAAAAAAAATTCGATTTAATTTTATTTGGCAGCAATAAAGCCGCAAATTCAATTTTTCGCACCAACATTGACTAACATCTTGACACCTGCCCAACCCAAACAGCTCTATTCCACTTACTCTTTCTCTCATTGTCTCTCTCTCTCTCTCTCTCTCTCTTTTTCTCTCTGTCCTACAGGTGCTGTGTAACACGGGCGGACTCGAGCAGATTCCACTGCGCCAGCTGCCAGCGACAGTGGAGAATCTGGCATTGACGAAAAACAACTTTCCCATCATTAAGCCGGACTCGTTTGCCGGACTGCGAGCGCTAAAGAAGCTCTCGCTGGATGGCAACAATATAACACGAATCAAACAGTTCGCATTTCGTGGCTTGCCGCGATTACGTGAGCTATCCATACAGTATACGCCGTTACAGATGGTGGCCCAGTTCGCCTTTGCCGGACTGCAGAATCTGTCGACCATTCTGCTGAGCCACAACCAAATCCAACGGATCGAGGGCAATGCCTTTGCGGGCACCTCGAACATCAAGCTGATCCTGTTGAGTAACAATCCCCTGATCCGGATCGAGACGTCGGCGTTCTCCAGCCTAACGAATGTGGGACACTTGATATTGCCATCGGGCATACGGAGCATCGAGCAGGACGCCTTCTTCGGCATGGACGCTGTCGGCCTACTGAAGCTGGCCTATATGGATCTCAAGGAGATCTCGCCGTTCACCTTTCGCGGCCTGTCGAACGTGCTGCTACTGACGTTGCAGGAATCCGATTTGGGTGTCATTTGTGCCGACGCCTTCACGGGCCTCACTCAGGTGGAGACGCTGCAGATACTCAACAACAAAATCGATTCAATTGAGGAGTTGAACTTCACGAATACAGCCGCCATCAAGCATCTAAAGTTCCATGGCAATCATGTGCTGGAGACGCCCGATCCGAATGCCATCATCGTCGACGGCGTGGATCACTTGCAGCTGCTCAACAATCACTTCCCCTGCGGCTGCCACATACACACTCTCCTCGACGGCCCCTTGGCTGAGGGCGCGCACAATCTGAGCGACTTTCTGCAGAAGAACTATTGCATCTCGCCGCTGGAGGTGAACGGGCGTGTGATGAGCGAACTGGACATCGATGCGATCGGCCGTTGCGCCGATCAGCTGACCAAAGGGAATCTGGGCAGCTCGGCTGCCACACTTGCACTCGGCCTGAATGCCATGCTCCTGATCGCTGTCGCCAGCTGTGTCGAGTGGCGCTATGTTCGTCTATTGGCTCATCTCTTGAGTCACAGTCATATCGCTTGGCGTCGACGCCGGAAACGCCGACGACCCGACTAGATCATCCATACTCTACTCCAACACAAGTCCTGCACGCACTTCAACTAAGCCAAGTGTGTGAGCGAAAGAGAAAGAGAAAGAAAGAAAGAGAGAGAGAGATAAAACTCCGTTTGTACTTTACACTATGTATTCCCCGCTTAAGAAGTAAGTAAATTCAAACAAACTAGAAAACCTATTGAAACATTATGCTGCAAAGAACCAACCGCTTAGCATCCGCTTTGCCAAAGTTCAGCTCTAGTTGTGGCCGTTAAGGACATTCAATGAGAATGTTATGGAAACTGCTTTAGTTTTACTTAAAAAACAATTTTTTTTTTTTCACTATTTATTTATAAAACTTTTTGTTTTCCACTTTCATCAGCTCTTTTGCCATCTTCAATCAAGCTCAAATTTCATTCTAAAACCATTTTCTACTCCAACATAAAGCTAAAGGTCTGAAGCCCAAAACTCTGTTTTCATTGCTATAATAAACCAAATCTTGAAACAAACCTTGAAGCAAACCAAAGCGAATCAAAGAAAAAGTGAGCAGTGCTTTAGTCGGAAGTGCCTGATTAGAAGATACCCTGAACATAAGGACAAACTCTTTTAACTATTGACTATATTTGCCGTTCAACTTCAATTCAGTTGACAAAAAGTTAAGTGGAAAGTCAGTATGGCAAATCTAAACCAAAATTGTATATTATACATACGAAACTAACAGTAAATGTAGGTACATTTAACTCTACAGACATTGAAGATATGCAAATGATAGGTGACAATCGATAGAGTGTCTAATGGATTATAAGAAAAAAGTTATTGATTACTCGAAAAAAAAACTTGAGCTTGATCTGTTATAGGGCAAACTATGTATTCCTAGTTCCTCAAAGTTCCAAGATGAGCAAACGAATAGCATGTCGGATGGACGGACGGACGGACGGACGGAAGGCGAATAGTCAGACGAACCGTGTAAAGAACTCTATACTCGGCTATTGCTCCAAGCGTACCTCATTTGATCAGCCACACCTCTAGCTGTCTATTCCATGCAGAATGCTCATTTACAGGGTATAAAAAAGTATTTCTGCACCACAAATACAGCCAAGCCTTCAATCTCAGCTAACTTCAAGCGGAAACTCAAGGCTTTCAGTCTTTCAGTCAAGTCTTTCTCAAGTCTAACTTCTAACCAGCTCCAAGCCGAACGTTGAACAACAACTTCCTCCAGCTATTTACTAATTTTGGCTGAATTTACAGTTCGAGTGCCACTGCTTTTGACATCTACAGTTTGAGAGTCTTCAATGCCAAAAAAAAGTCTTCTTTCCATCTGATACTCCTTTCATTTGCCTGCACTTTTTACTGGGTATCATTTAGCGGATTGCTTACATTGATTCCATTTGCTTTCAATTAGCTTTAGCCTTTGATCGCGCTGCTAATGGAAAATATTTTTTGTTTCAGCTTCATTTGAGGCGCCAGCTGCTTATCGCTGTCATCAGCACACACACACACACACATACCCTATACACATGCCCTCTACACACACTATATACCCTATACACACTCGCTATCAATTTTTACGTTTCGCTCCAAATGCAAATGGAAAATGTTTTCAATGCTCGCTTCATATCTCTATCTCGCTGTCCCTCCCTCTCCCTCTACCTCTCCCTGTCCCTTTCTCTGGCTCACTCATATATGGAAAACGAAGTATTCCGCACAGTTAGCCAAATCCGAATCCGTTAACATTTTTTATTTTCTTTTTTTTTTCATTTCTTTCACTTTTTTCGTCAGTTTGGCTTTTGGCTCCTCCAATTGAACTGCAGCCAGCCTTAAAGGCAGCCTCGACTGTTGCTGTTGCTGTTGTTGTTGTTGATGCAGCTTCAACAGTTTCATTGTGCCATGCCACATCTCACTTAAAGTGCTGCAGGCTTCACTGCCTAGGGAGGCAGCGGGCGGGCGGGCGGCTGGTCGGTCGGCATGGTAGGGGGCATGGTTCATCAAGGTGGGGAGCGGGCGGGCTGGGTCTATGGGTTAGCATACAAAACGAAAACGGAAATTACAAATTCTATTCACTCGCAACGGCATTGAGGGAGAGCGCTCTCTAATTCGTTGCTCCAAGTTGTCCCACACACACACACACACACACACACACACACACACAGACACACACACAGCTGAAAGTTCTGGCTAGGCTGAAAGGCAATGCCACAGCGGGTTCATTCTATAGACGCTTATCGCAAAGGATTTAGATTTATCTAACTTGATTATGATGCTGCACACACACACACACAGTACACACACACACACATCCACACACACACACACACACACATAGCAAACACACTTCTGTTGTTGCTTTGGAAAAACAAATGCGCAGAGAAATCATTGAAGGAAATTAAAACTTTGTTTACTCTCAAGTCCACTTCTTGTAATGTATGCCACGCCCCTGCGCCCCTCTACGCCTATTGCCTTACCCTTTTTGCTGAGTGTATTATACATTTGAGCTGCTTGTTATGGCAGTGTATGTTGAGCTCTAAATTATAGCAGCAATTGACTTAAGACTTCGCTTGGAATCAATTTTAAAATATTCATTTTTTTCTCCCCCAAACTGAACTGAAGCCTCGTTTGAAGAGAGGCATAGAGGAAGCAAAGATGAAAAAAGTTGTCCTTGAAGGGGAGCTTAGAGAAAAAAGCTTAGGTGAAGATAGGAGGACTTCGTATAAGGGTTATTCAAAAAGAAGAAGTAAAACTAGGATAGAAAAAGTCCCTAAGAAAATTCTTAGGAAACGATAAAAGACTTGAAAAGTGTTGAGAAAGAAAGAAAAAGAATTTGAGAAAGAAGCTTAGGCGAAGAAGTTTCAAGAAGAAAGGGAGTTTTGAGGAAGTCTTGAAATAGAAGTATAACTTAAAGAAGAACACTTAAAGGGCAGGCTCTAAAGCTCAGTTCTCAGTTCAAAATTGGTTGAAAAATAAATTTTTACAAAATTTTGTTTAAAGAAATTTAAAAAAAAAAATATTGAATTAAATTAAATAAATAAATTTTTTTTTTTAATTTTGAAAACAAATTTTTAAAGAAAATTTTAACAAGTTTTGAAAAAGTAAAAATAAAAGTTTCGATGAAAAATTCTTAAAAAATATGTCTTAAAAAATATATATACTCAGCTTATGGAAACGATATCAGAATCGACTTACAGTTAGCTATAGAAATTTGATATCTGAACAATCAGAGGCTGGCCTAGAGCATTGCAGCAGCGACTGGTCGGATTTTTGTTGCTGCTTGCCCATTGTCTAGCTGCAGTTGAAACATTTTCACATTTGCTGCACTTCCACTTGCCCACCTAAGCACCTCCCCCCGCCCTAGCAGACCACGCCCACCCCCTACCGACCCCTTGAGCACACATAATATTGGCAATTGATTTAATCAATTTGGTTGTGGAGCTAATTGAAAGAAGAAATGTTTTGTTGACCCGAACTTAAAGCTTTAACAATCCAACACTCGACCTGTGGCCAGTGGGCGGTGGGCGGTGGTCGGTGAGCTGGCTTAAATGGGCGTGTCTATGCGTTAGCTACAAAACACGTTCGCGCATTTTCGACCCCGCACGTGGCTGCTGCCGATGGCCGAGCATTTGGCACACGATTTCTGTCACTTGGCGCCCGCTCATGTCCGCAGATCGTTAACTTAATTGTTCCGCTTGAAATCCGAAAACTCTGTTCGACGCTATTGTTGCGAGTGATAGTTGAGACCCCCCACATCCACGCCGACGCCCACTCGTTTGCCCCGCCGCCGCCGCCGCCGCCTCTAGTTGCCCGCCTCTAGGCCCTCTAGCCGTGTCAGCAGTGCAATAAAATTGGCGTGACTAACTGTTGTGGGCGGCCATGGACGGTGGGGATTCGGTTGGCTCTCTCGCTGGTCACTCGGCCAGATGGATGGGGCCGGGCGCTTTTGGCCGTGCGTGCCGCTGCTGACGTCGCTGCTGACACGTCAGCGAGTGCGTCATGCAATCAGCAAATGGTCGACCGCAGCAAAAGTCGCGTAATTAACGACGAGCAACGCTTCAACTGAACTAAACCTAAACCGAACCGTAACCCAGCTGCTGCTGCTGCTGCTGCTTCTCTCGCTCCTCCTGCTCCTGCTCCTCCTGCTCTCCTCTCTCTCTCTCTGCGAGTCAAATTAAAACTTGTCCTTTCCCCCATTTCCCATATGTGCAGCAGTTCGTCGTGCCCCTTTTTATAGCATCGATAAAGTTTCACAGAAAATCGCGACAAAAACCAAATTTAATGCGTTCTCAATAATCCTCGACTAGCATATACCCTTTAAAATCTGCAGCAGCTCAATTTGTTGCTGAACCTGAATACTTGATCTATGCTTTGGTAATATATGCCACAGCCTTGGCTTCGAGTAGCCAAACATGACTCTAAAATGCCCTGTAAATTATGTAAAACAGTTGAAAAGTTGCTTGCATATGCAACAAATAGTTTTATGTAACAAATTGAAGAGATATTTAATAATTTCCAACAGTGTGCTAGACTTACAGCTACCCTGTAAAGTGTTAAACAGCTAACTGACTGGCAGATACCCTTTTGGAAGCTAAAAAGAACAATGAAAGAATGCAAAAATTCTACAAAAAATATGAATCAAAATTTGATCAAAGTGAAAAAATTTCTTTTCATATGTCACATATGCCCTTTGCGCATTTTAAATGCAGGGTATTTCAAGCACTTTACAAATGACTTACACGTTGTCACGAAAAACGTGAAATTCTCACGAAAGTAAAGTAAATTAAGCAAGGCAAAAAATATTTGAAAAACTCAAGCTGCACTAAAAGATACCCTGTAAAAAAACTTGTTAGTTTTCTAGCAGAAAATGTTAAAGGAAATTCAATTCTCTGGGAGCTAGTTGTATAGAAGATGCACATTGCAGATGTTTGCTTAGCTAGTCTAGCCTGCCCACCTGCAGCGAATACTAAAGGGTATTTAAAGCGCAAAGAAAGTGAATTGCACTAAATAAAATCAGCACCAAAAATGAAAGTCAATTGAAAAATGCAACGCAACGAAATCGAAATCGAAAAGACCAAAAGGCAATGGAGCTAAAAGAGATGAGGGAAGAGAAGTCGCAGGAGATGAAGGGCAGAGAAATCAAAGGCGATGAAGGATGAGAAATCAACGCAGATGAAGGGAAGGAGCAGATCAAGATGAAGGGAAGATTTTGACAGAGAAAAATGGAAGATAAGTCGTAGGAGATGGGGGGAAGAAGTAGATCAAGATGAAGAGAAGATGTAGATAGATAAAAATGGAAGGTAAGAGATCTAGAGAAAGATGAAGAAAGAGATGAAGAGAGAATAGAAGAAAGGAAAGAAGACAGAAATTGATCAATATGAAGGGAAGATAAGTAAATGGAGATAAAGAAAAGATATGTTAAAGGAGACGAAGAGCAGATAACTAGAAGAAGATAAAGAGAAGTGAAGCCAATGGAGATGAAGGAAGAGAAGTCAGAGGAGATGAAGGAAAGATAATTAAATCAATATTAAGGGAAGCTAAGTAGAAGTAAAAGGAAAGATTAGTCAAAGGAGATGAATGGAAGATAAAGAGATGTGAAGTCAATGGACATAAAGTAACTAAAGATGAAGACAAGAGAAATCATATATCAGACTAGAAGAAGATAAACAGAAGAGAAGTCGATGGAAATGAAGTGAAATTAACAAAAGCTGAAGAGTAGAGAAATCAGAAGTCAGCAGACTAAACTAGACTAGCAGAAGCTAAAGAGAAGAGAAATCAATTGAAATGAAGGAAAAGTAACAAAAGCTGAAAAAGAGAGAAGTCATAGAATATTAAGGCAAGAGACTAGAAGAAAACTAGGAAGTGCTGATAACTTGACAAAGCTGAAGTTGAGCAAAAGTCAAAGGGCAGAGCAGGCAAAGGAGATAAAGCGAAAAAACGTTTCAAGTCTCGCACAATTGAGCCAATTGCAACAGCGACGCTTCGCTAGGTCAAGGTAAGCGCAGAGTCGCGCTTTTCAAGTTGCCTGCCAGCTGCTGCTCATTGTTCATTGTTCATTGCTCATAGCTCATTGCTGATGGTCATCATCATAGCCGTGGCAGTGCGTTCCGCAATTAACAAGCGCCATCAATTAGCTGCGAGAATCTCTGCCTCAAATATGACAAAGGACAAAGAGGAAAAGGACTAAGCGAAAGGACTAAGCGTTGTCCATTTGCGTGTCGCTGCGCATTTATTTGCCTTTTTCAGACCAACCCCCAACCACCAACCCCCACCACTTCGTACTTTTTTTCTGTTGTTGTCCTGTCTGCCATTTGGCATTGCAAATTTATTGAGCTAATACAAAATTTAATCAGGCTGGGTCGAGCCTCTAGGCTGGTCTGAGCTGGGCTGGGCCTTGGCGAATTATCAGGCGCGCGCCGCCCATAAATAACTGTGGGCGAGTGGCCGAGTGGGGGGAGTGGGAGCTGGTCGTGGCTTAGGGTCCAAACAGCTGGCGGCAAATGGTCGCCGGAGTTGGATTTGTGCCTATGCGCATCGGTTCGGGCATCGGATGCTATTTTTGGTTTTTATTTTCGGGCAGCTCGAAGTGCTTACACTTCATTTAAAGTCAAGGAGTCGCACATAAATTTCCATGCACATAATTAAACGGCCAAAATGACAAAGCAAAATCGTTAAATCGAGGTCAAAAGCGGCAGCCATGAGTGCGAGCCCTTGTGACCCTTGCCATAAACAGCTGTGCCAAAGGGGGCCAAAACTACAAAAGTAATTAAATATGCGGCTAGCTGACCTCACACACACACACACACACACACATGCTTAGTGTGTGTGCGCTTGTGTGTGTTTGTCTCATAACAAAAATTATGAAAATCTATGTGGGCCGCCTGTCAATTAACGTGGCCAAATCGACGAGCCGCAAGCGAAAGCTGTGGCCAACGTTGCGTATGAGTTATATGCGGGCAGCTGCTGCCACAGCAACGCCCCAACCTCACACACGCACACACACGAGCCGCCCACAATTAAGCTCGAATCATTAACATTTTAAAAGATGCGCCCACACACACATACACCCACACACAAAGGCACAACAAAGCGCCCACACACTCTTTGCTTAACTAAAAACTGAGATTGAAACTGACATCGACAACGCGTGGAGCCTGTCAGGAGTTCAGCACGTCGCACAGTGAAGCACAAGTTGCAAAATGTTTATTGAATTTAAATTGATAGGAATTTAGAGCTATGTATATCGATAACTTTGATCGAAAACATCAACATAAACATCAAATATATATCGATAATAGCTATCAATATTATATTTATAGACTAAAATACATTGTACAATAGCAAGTAATATCATATATATGCCCACAGTAATATCGATTATATATGTATATCGATAACAGGCTGCAATAAATGGGGATATAAGCGTTCAATTTAATCGATTACAGACAATCGATATTACATGTATTATCGATGCAGACAATCGATATACAAGCTATATATGGTAATACATATTTGTATATACACATATAAATCGATAACAGCAATCGATATAACATGCAGCGATCTATCGAGAACAGAGATCAATTTTTAGCATATATCAATTGCTGTAATCGATACTAAATACATATACATATGCACTTATCGATAACAGTTATCCCTATTAATCATATCTCTATAATCACTATTACCCACATAGATTTATCGATAATCGATTATCGATAAGCTTATATCAATAACAATAATCGATATCTGGTTGGAGACTTTTCTCCACAAAAAAAAATCAATTTTGAAATTAGTTGAAATTTAAATTTTTCAATAAGTTGACCCACTGTGCGTTAGGTTGGAAGTGCAAAAAGCCAGCACGCAAAAATACTTAAGTGAGCTTAGTGTGGATGTGAGTTGCAGAGCACACACGCACACCCCTAACCCTGACCCGACAGGATGGTGGCAGGCACACACCCACACCCATACACCCACACACCCACATCCATATACACCCACACCCATATACACCCACACACTCACATAAAACATTTCTACACATGTGCTCGTCCTTTAGGCCGGCTTTTTACTCTTGGCTTGCAACAATTTAAAAGTGAAAAACTTTGTTGCTGTGCTTAAAGCCTTTAAGTATTTTAATTATGTAGGATTTGCGCTGAAGGCTAAAACAGCTGCCGACGCTGTGAAACAGTGTGATAGAGAGAGAGAGAGAGAGAAGTAGAAAGAGAGATGGATAGAAAGAGGGAGAGCTGTTGGCCAAAGCCCAGCAAATTTGTTGCCAGCGGCAGCAGCAGCCAACTAATTGAAAAATCGCCTATGCCAAAGGCTATGAGGCAGAGACAACTGCCTGCCACACACACGCACGTGCGTGTGTGGATGGGTGTGTGCGAGTGTGCGTGTTGGCATGTGTTGTTTTGTGATGTCACCAAAGCTGATGTGACACATGCAAATGAGCTAAGAGCTGAGAGCTGAGCTCTGAGAGCCAAGCAGAAGGCCAAGAAGTTGACAGCAGCTAAAGTGCTTCGTCTGTCAATCAGTTAGGCAGTCAGTCAGTCAGTTAGTCAGTCAGTCAGTGCATTAGTCTCAGTTAAACTCTGATCTCTGATCAGCTGTTGAGAGTACTTAGCTAATAACTAAAGCAAACTCAATTAGCGCCTAATTGGAAGTCAGCATAAAGTCCTTAGGTAGAATCCTTTGAGCTTGCAACTACTTAGAAAGGCAAAAACTTAAGAGTTTTCCTAAAAGACAGAAAAAGAATATTAGTTAACGAGCTAGTTTGAGTTAATGATTGAAGGTTAGATCTTGCAGTTAAAGTAACAGAGCTCAGTGCTTAGCATAATGGAGTAAGATTTGCTGCAAAAGGAGCTTGGTTGGCAAGACCTAGGTAGGACTACAAAAGAAAAAGCTTTACTGAAAAAGTTGAGATCTAAGCTAAATTATAAAAAGTAGAGAAGACTAAGCTGCGATGCAAGCACTGTCAGGGCCTATAGACTCAAAGATTAGAGCTAGATTCCTAGAGAAAAAGTCTAAGCTACAGCTCAGTTTTAGTTCGACTATAGATTCTCAGCATTGTGGACAATAAACTTTAACTTTATTTGAGGAAACACATTCTACATCTTCAACAACTTAATCAGTCTTAAGCCAAAGATTAAGCCAAAGCAAAGCTTGAAAAGCTCGCGCCCAAAGAGCTCTTGGCATCTCTTCGGCAGACATTAGACTAAAGCGTAAAGGCCAAAGGCTAAAGGCTCATGAGTTGACTTAAAGACAAAGACCGGCCTGAATTCTTGGAGTTTGCCAATTCAAGTCCAATTGAAGCTAGAAACTCTCAGTTTAGGCCCGAAGCAACAAATGTGTGGTAAAAGGCCTTGGGAAGCAATAAGTAGAAGTCAGAATGTTAAAGCTTCCGGCTAAAGTGCACTTCGGAGTCTTAGACGTTAGTTAAAGCAGAGAGTTGTGAAGATGTCTAAACTGCAGTGAAATGCTGAGTTCCACTTTGGAATGTGAAGGCAACACAAGACCGAAATCCGTATAATTAAAGCTAAAGGCAAAAGGTCTATGGGAGGTCAGGTATGGCTCGAACTATTGTAGATGCCGCATTGAAGTGCATAGCCAAACGACTGCGTGAAACATTTAATGCCGAGGCAGAAATTAAAGTTGTAGCTTTGTTGAAGTGCTTAGCCGTCGTTTCGCCTGATTCCCCTGGCCGGGCAAAGCGCTCAAGTCCAAAGCGAAGTCCAAGTTCGAGAGTCCTTTAGCGATCGCTACTCGTAAAATCGAATCAAAAATAAGTACAAACAAATCGTGAGTGTGTTTGGTGTCTGCAAACAGCCAGCGCACAATTCAAGCAGATTGCCGGAACTGAAACGAGGAACCAGAGACAGAGACTGAGGCAGAGGCAGAGGCAGAGGCAGGGTGAGAGTGCGACTGAGAGAGGAAGACTGTATAGAGTGTTCAACTTGCACATAAATCAGAGCGGGGCACAAGGATTGGGGTCTCGGCTGAAGGAGTTGCGGTATGTCATGGCAACAGCTTCATATATGTTTCTATCTCTCAGCGTGCATGTGTGTGTGTGTGTGTAGCTATGTGAAGTGTGCTCGCATAGGCATTCAAGTGCACTCGAATATCCTTTCTCTAGTCTCGCTCTCGCTCTCTCTTTCTTTCTCTCTGCCCCAGCATCAGCATCAGCATCTGTATCTAGACAGCATCCTGTCCTGTCTGCACATCAATCTGCCTGCACGATGAACATTCCAAGCTATGACAACGATGCATTTTATTGTTGTTAACAAACTCCTTGCCACACAAATAGTACAAGCATTTTGCATATGTGCTTGACACTTTAATACCCTGTAAACAAAGTAGGCTGCAAACTTAATCAGATTTTACGCACATACAAATGATACAGATGCTGTAAAGCTCGTCAAATCGGTGCCTTGAATGGTTATTGCTACGTGGTTCACATTTGGAACCAGTAAGCAGCTGGTTCATTTCTAGGAATCTGTTGTGCCATATGGCTTGGGCCAAGCTGTGACTGGCAACTGGCTCATTGATGCTTGCTTTGTTTGCGCTTCACAATTGACTCAATTGAACTGAGTTTCGTTAACGAACTAGTTCGGTTCATATGGATATTTCGTTTTTATTTTAACTTTAACATTTAAGTTTTTTTAACTATTTAGTTCTGTGACAAATGTATCCTAAAGAACTTCTAACAGTTTCTCTCGCATATCCTTTATTTTATCGAAAGTTCTGTAAGACTAGTTCACAACGAATCAGTGAACTAACTTTGGTAATAGACTCATCTATGTATATAGATCTTGAGCATTTCATTTACATTAATCGTTTGCAGCACTCTGCCTCAAGTCGAGCATAGCCCAGTAGCATAGCCATTTACAGGGCATAGCGCATGGCCACAAAATTTGTCAAATGCAAAAAACACTGCAGTTTTATATCCGAGTTTATTTTATCCATGTTTATTTTATGTTTATGCAGCAAATGCCAAACTCCAGGCTAATCCTGCAGAGGCAGCGGCAACGGCAGCGGCAGCGCCAGAGGCAGCAGCAGGAGTCGATGGAGTCCATGGAGTCAATGGAGTCGATGGGGCTCTTGTTGCACACAATCGATGCGATTGACTCATAAATTATTGTATCTAACGAATTTGAATCTAATGTGTAAATCATAAATTCCAAACTAAAACTGAAAATCGAAAAACAAATACAGAAAAAAAAACACAATTAAAAATGTATTGTATCTAAGCATATGTATTCAGATATATATATATCTGTATATCTCTATCTATATATGTAGGGTATTTTTTTTTTGGAGGAGAAGCAATTTTTTTTATGTCCTAGTCTAGTAGTTCATAAATAACAGAAGAAGAGCAACAGTGAAAAAGAGACAGACAGAGAGAGAGAGAGAGATGGAGAGTGAAAGAGAAAGAAATATATATAAATTTTATTGGGCAATTAATAAAGAGCAAAATTTATAAGCAAACAAAACAAAAGTCAACAAATAACAATATCTTAATTACCCTAGACGAAAATTATGCATAAACACAAAAACACACAGACACACACACACACACACACACACACACACACACACACACACACACACACACACACACAGCCACACATGTTAGTTAAATACACACACACACACACACACAGAGCGAGTCTAGTCAATTAAAGCCAATGAAATTGTATCTTGTATCTTGTATCTTTGTATCTACAACAAATAGCTAATCTAAACTTAAATAATGAAGCGAGGATGAAGACGAGGCAGAAGCAGCAGCAAACTAACCCAAAAAAGAAAATCCCCAATTTGTACTTATTTTATAAAACTGCATAGAAAATACTAAAGAAAAGGAAAAATATACTAAATACTTCAAATACAAGTCAAGCATGGTGCAGTCGGGCGCACTCGACTGCACAATACTCGTTCAGGCTACATGCAAATAGCTACGTTTCTTATCAATATCAATATTTCCTTCCAATGGGCAGTTCTTAACTGTAGCGTAACTCCACTGTAAGAACATAATGATCTTAGTTCTTGAACTGTGATCTGTCGGCGGAGTCAACAGCAAATCTTCTAACTATGACATCGTAGAACTATATCAGACAAGGAGTAAACAGAAATATATATACAAATTGTAAGCGGAAAGACGGACAGACTGATACGAGCAGGTGGGCTGATGGGAAGACGAAGGACAAGCAAAGAAAAACGGTCGGAGAAACAGGCGGACGGACAGAAAAAGAGGACGGACGGACGGATGAATATACGACCAGGTAGAGCTACAAATATGTGGACAAGCACACGAAGAGATGTGGCGAAGGACGGACAGAGGAGCACATGAACGGACGGACACACAGCCGAGCCGACACACGGACGAACAGACAAACAGATTGATGAACGGGTAAAGCTACTGACATAAGGACGGACAAATGTAAGGATGAACTGACGGACGGACAGACTAATGGGTAGAGGGAAGGGCAGAGGAACAGACGAAGAGACAGCCAGCGGGACCGACATACAGATAGACAGATAGATAGACAGCCATACAGTCAGTCAGAGCAACGGAAAGACAGATATTCAGAAAGTCCACTGGACATTGCTCACAACCAAAATATACTCCAAATTCTATCGCCTCGTGAACGAGTATTGAAATACAAAATTACTGCATATTATACCAACATAAATAAATAATGTGATAAAAAATCAATTTGCATTCAACTAAGAGCTAACATAACCTAATAACCAAAACAAAAAGACAAAAACTCTCCCTAACCAAACTCTCTTTAAGCTCCTTTCAATTGCAGACTGTACATATCATAAAAACAAAAAGAGAAGAAGAAAAGAATATTATCAAAATATAAATAAAATCAATAAAAATCGCATTCATTGTATTTTTTTTTTTTTTGCTAGAATCGAGAATTCTGTTAAAATGTTTAGACGAAAGGAAACTTAAAATAAATAAAAAGAAAAAAAAAAAGAAACTGGAAAACTTACACTAATCGCAGCCTAAACGATATGTAAACCTAATTGTTGCAAACTACATGAGTGTAAAATAGCATAATTAATACGACATGCATATATACCCTATATGAGATATACCTATATATGTATAACTAATCTAAGCAACAATAAAACCCAAAAACAAAAGATAACAAAACTAAGGAAAACTCTGTGTCTAAATAAAGGACAAAAGGCAAAGCTCAATAACTGCAAAAATTATGTTTTCCAAATTGAAAATTGTAGAAAATAATTTTCAAAACAAATTATGAGGTATGTTAACAACCATCTAAGACAATTTCCAAAAAATTAAAAATTATAGGGTATCTTAATTTCCATAAAAAAAAAATATCTTAACATGCATACAAATTCGAATTGATTGATAAACAAACACACTTTCATAAACTCTAGATTAACAATTATAAGAATAGTTATTTCTAAAGAATATAATTCTCTTAAGTTTCTAGAAGTCTTTCAAAACTTGTACACCTAAAATAAAGAAGAAGATGAAGAAGAAGAAGAAGACATAAAGAATTTCCTACTGGTTATTGAGCTGCTTCATAGATAAATGTTTAATTGAAGCCTGATATAGTCTATCATATATATATATATATATATGAATACCAAGACGATAACGATAACGATAACGATACATAGCTACCAGAACTTGCATATATAATAAAGCCCCTAAATAATACTATCGATAACAAGACAAACAAACTGCGCTAAAAGAAAGCAAGAGAAAAGCCAAAAAAAAAACCAAAAAAAATAAAAACATAATAAATTCAAAAGCGAAAACCAACAAAGTTTTTTATTTTTGTTTCACATAAAGTGGGCGAGGCTGTGCCGCGGGCCGCGCCGTGGCTCAATAAATCAAGCATTGCTCGCATCATCAGACGTCTGGCCTCAAAGCCGAAAAACCATTGTCGAAGCAGCAGAAGTGGAGGACTCCGGCATCGCTGCCATTGTCGCCGGCATCACTGCCTCATCTTCGGCATCCACAGTCAGCCCATTGTCTATGGCATGGCATGGGGTATATCGATTTCTTGCTGAACGAAGCAGCGCTGCAGCTGAACAACGGCCGCCCAAAGGGTATAGTATATATACTTACTTGTATATTGTAGATTCTGATGGGAAGTCTATAGAGCGTAAGTCTGATTGCTGAAGCTCTACAATGTATACCCTGTAATTGGGGTATATCGATTTGGATATCAAGCTGAGTCTATTGAATATATAGTTGATTGAAGTCTATAAAGCGTAAGTAAGATTATTCAACTCTATACGCTGTATACCCTGTAATGAGGAGCGACGCTGAGTTGACTTTATACTAATCTATTGTTGATTTGTGTGAGGCAGTGAAGTCTATTGCGAGTTTAACTCTCAATAACGAAAGGTAAGCTTATAGACAATCTATACCTTTGAGTAGATATCAATCGTATCTCAACTCTCTATAAAGCAACTATCAGAGCATAATTAGAATCATAGAGGAATCTACAATATATTGTAGTTACTATTATTATATTGTCTATATAAAGAAAGAATAGACAAAAATATATACTTATTGCTCTATAGATCATTCTGAAAGCTTATAGATATAAGGCTAAGTTTCTGTTTGAGAAACACTTTTCTTGCTTATATTCATAAGATCGTAGTCGACATTTCATCGTAGTCAACATTTATACTTACCATCTCACAGAAACATATGTCTCTAGTGTATCTCTCGAAACTAATTTAGCTTCAGCCATCCATCTATTATCTATTCAACTATACTAGCTTCCATAAGAAAACAATCAAGTTTGAAGATTTTTTTCTATTGAACAGCTTTTTCGTTCTTTCCTCCAACCATTTTTTACTTACTCATAAAATTCGTAATGGTAGCATAGTTCCCACTTATAAGTTCCTTCTTGTAATCTCTCTATTGTCATTTCATTCAGCATAGATGCAATTTTGTTATTCTTGGAGAAGCATTCAAGTGTATCAATGTAGCTTTCATGATAAGTATCGATATATAACTTTTCTATATAATAATTTATGTATTTATAAATAGCTTTAGTAAACTTGAGTCTATCAACATCTTATATACTAAATATATATACTATCATATGGAGTAGGAGTCGAACGAAAGCTTCACTTCTTGATGACATCCTACAAATATATAAAACTATTTTTGTTGCTATTCAGTTATATATGATATAGTATTTAATATTAAGTTCTTTCTCTCTCTCTCTCTCTCTCTCTCTCTGTCTCTCTCTCTCTCTCTCTCTCTCTCTCTCTCTCTCTCTCTCTCTCTCTCTCTCACTCTTCCTCTGTCTGTTTCTTTTCACTTCAATCTTTTAGTAAGCCTTGCTGTAAGCGTATTTAAACTTTTTCATGTTGTAAACAGACTCTTTTGCTTTGCTTTTTTGTTGCTGCTACTTGTTCCGCTTTGCCAGTTGCTTTGTATATATATATATATATATATATATATATATAAATATATTTATATTCTTTTTTTTTGGTTGATGTTGCGCTTTTTTCTCATTTTGTTTTTTATTTATATGACGCAAAAGCTTTAAATGCGTCAGCAGCAGCAGCAGGAACTGTGAAGCAACAGCAGCAGCAGGAGCCGAAGGCTAAGGCGCACTTGCTGCAGCGAACGTTGAGGACACACACACACATACACAGAGCAATTTCAGCAACAATAATAAATATCGCGAGTCAACCGCAGCAACACAGCAACAAAATAAAGCGAAAAAAATGAAAACAAAACACACAGTGGGAGGGGAAAGAGAGAGAGAGAAAGAAAGAGTATGAAAGAGAGAGAGAGGGGGCCAAGATGTACATGTAAGTATCTCTGTATGCATAAGTCGCCATAGCAGCCACAGCAACAGCAGCAGCAGCAACTACCTAATCCTGCCCCTGTTCTCTTGACCCAACTCTCTGCCACCGCTGATGCCACTCCCCTTTTGCACTTGCCACACATCTGCAGTGGCAGGCTGCGGGCAACTAGCAACCAAAGCATTTCGCAGCACACAACACACTTAGCCATAAAAGTTCACACACACACATACACACACACAGAGAGACAGAGTAAGAAATCGGCAACAATTGACAAAAGTGTCACGCCCCTAAATTGGTGGGCGTAAGAAATCTAGTATTAAGTCAGAGCAAGTCGAAAGCTGAAACCATAAGCAATTACTTTAGCACCTGCAGCAACAGTAACAATAGAAGCGGCAGCAAGAGCAGCAATAGCAACAGCAACAGTAGCTATAGAAAGACTGCTAACTGCAGCAACATTAAGAGCAAGAGTAGAAATTACAAGAAGTGCATCAACAGCAACGGCAACAGCAAAAGTAGCAACAGAAACAGTCGCAGCAACTACAACACCAACAACAACAATAGTAGAAGCAATAGCAACAGCAGCAGTAGCAGCAGCAACAGCTGGAGTATTAACAGCACGAACAGAATCAACAACACCAGAATCGTTAACAGCAACAGCAACAGTATCAACAGCAGTAACAGCAACAACAACAATAGCAATAGCAACAGCAAGAGCAACCAACAGTAGCAGCAGCAGTAACAGCAACAACAACAATAGCAATAGCAACAGCTAGAGCAACAGCAACAGCAAGAGTAACATCTAAAGTACAAACGACACCAACAGAATCAGCAACAATAGCAACACCAAAAGAAAAAACAGCAACAGCAATTTTGGGAACAGCAGCAAAAGCAATAGCAACAGCAACAGCAAGAACAACTAAATCAACAACAGCAAGAACAACAAAAGCAAGAACACCAACAGCAACATCAGCAACAGCAATATCAGCAAATATAGCAACAACAGCATCAACTGTATTATAGCCGACAATAGCAACAAGAACAACACCAACAAGACAAATAGCAACAATATTTGCCACAACAACATCAAAATCAATATCAAGAGAACAATACAAGCAGCAGAAACAGCACGCAATACGAACTAGATAAGCAACATGAACAGCGACAAAGGCAACAACTACAGCAACAAAGGCAACAACTACAGCAACAGCAACAGCAACACCAGCAACAATAACAACTTCAACAGCAACATAATACAGTAACAAAAGCAACACATACAGAAACAACAGCAACAGCAAGAAGAACAACAGCAACATCTACAACAGCAACAGCAACAGCAGCAACATCTACAACGCCAACAGCAACAGCAACAGCAATGAACGTTCTTCCCCCATTGCGTGTTGTTGCTTCCGTGAAAAATATGAGCGACATTAAAAATTAGTCGAAAGTAGCGCTAAGTGCGCAAGCAGCCGCAACTACAGTAGCAACAGCAGCAGCAGCTGCAATACTACCCAGCAGACAAGTTAGCTCAGAGTATGCTCGACTCTTACCTAAGTGCACATATTGCATATTAATTTTATACCCATTGAAAACTGTATGGGACAAGAAGGGTATGTTGTTGTTGATGCAAATCTATGTAACAGACAGAAGCAAGCAGCTTTCATGTCACCCAGTAAATTCTTATACTGCCCATTATCAGCGATTACAGGGTATGCAATTTATTTGTCATAACTTTGTTTGATGATTTAATATTAATATGAAGCCAGCAGTTGCGTGGCTATATTGCTGATGTGAACAAAATATCAGTATATACTAAAGCCCGCTCACCCCTTCTCCATCCCTATCCATCACCATCTATCTATCCATCTCCGTGTATACGGCATATTGGTGTGAGAAAGGAAGAAACTGCAGCGCATGATTTGAGTGTAACTGCATGCTTCGTTTCTTGCTATCACTATATTAAGTCTCTATATATATATAAAGAGAGAGAGAGAGAAAGAGAGAGAGAGAGAGAGAGAGAGAAAGAGAGACAGAGACAGCGACAGGGAGAGAGAGAGAGAGAGATATGTGTCTCTCTCACTTTTTCTGTAACTCTCTCTCTCTCTCGCTGTGTCTCTCACTCTCTCTCATAGCGGAAGAGCCCATTCTCCCTCACGCTTTTTCTTTCTCTTTTTCATTCTTTTTCTCTCTTTCTCTTTCTCTCTATCCGTCTCTCCTTCTCTCACTCTGACTCTCTCTCTCTCTCTCTACTCTCTCTCTCTCTCTCTCTCTCTCTCTCTCTCTCTCTCTCTCTCTCTCTCTCTCTCTCTCTCTCTCTCTCTCTCTCTCTCTCACTCTCTCTCTATTTCTCTCTTTCTCACTTTCTCTCTCTCTCTTACTCTTTCTATAACTCTGTTTCTATCTAAATCAATCTCTATCTCTATCATTCTCTCTCCCTCTCTCTGTCTGTCACTCTTTATCTCTATTTTTCTGTCTCTTGTTTTTCTCTCTCTCACTCACTGTCTTTCACACTATTTTTCCCTCTTTCTCTCTCTCTCCCTCTTCTACTCACTTCCTTTCTCTTTCACTATCTCTATCTTTCTTGCTATATAGCTCTATCTTAATATCTCTCTTTCTTTCTCTTTCTCTCTATCGCTCTCCCTACATCTCTTTCCCTCTCTCTCTCTCTCTCTCTGATAACAACAATTTCTTGACATTGCCTACATAACTTATATCACCAAGGGGTATTCCATACTCGCCCTTTCTCTTCGTCTCTTTCTCTCTCTCTCTCTCTCTTTCGCTCTGCATTCCTCACTCTCGTTGCCTTTCTCTCCATCTCTTTTGCTTCTACTTTATCTATGTTTTGCGCCGCGAGTTCATGTTGTGACCATATTTTTAGTGTCCAGTTTGCCGTTATAAATGTCTGTGTGTCCAAGTGAGTGTGTTTGTGTATGTGTGTGTGTGTGTGTGTGTGGTTGCAGCTTCACTTTTGCTGCTGTTGCTGCTGCTGCTGCTGTTGTTGCAAATTTAATGCCACATTTAGCGCTGTGGACGGCACGATGAATGGCAAAAACGGCTTTAAAAGCACGCAGACATCTAAACAGACGAGAGAGAGAGAGAGAGATAGAGAGAGAGAGGGAGAGAAAGAGAGAGCATAGACTGAGAAAGAGAGAGAAAGTTGTTGTTGCTGTTGGAATTGAAGTAGTTCAGTTCATTGCATACAATAGCATAATTGGCAAGTTTTATACATTGCTCGCTTTTTGTAGCAATGCGAGAGGCGGCGTGTAGGCGGGCGAGCCGGTGGCTGAAGGGCGGTAAGGCGTGGCAGGGTGCAAAAATACAAAACGAAATCGCTTAAACTGTGCACACCAATAAATTTAAAGCAGCTTACGCGACAACAACAACAACAAGGACATTCAATAGTGAGCACTAAAGGCCGCACATACATATAGATAGAGTAAATATATATATAGATATATCTATATATATATATATATATATACTTATCTATCAAGCACAAAAGGCTACTTTGATGCCACGCCCACTGGAAATAATATATATAAATATGTTTTATATATAGATATAAAAAGCAGGCAAATCGCTGCAATTAAATGCAAATCAGCTGACAAAAGAACACAGGACAAAGGACAAAGGCGCACCACACTCTGCACCACAATTGCAGCGGTTTCCCTTCGCTCTCCCACCCTCCTCGACTGTGGCATAGCATATGTGGGGCATAGCAAACAGTGGGCGTGGCAGTGGCTCAGCTCAGCCCATTCATGCTGCTCCGTTCGCTGGCAGCGCGCGAGCTGTGTTTAGTTTGGTCGCCCAGGCATGCATTCACATTCGCATTCCCATTCACAGGTAAACATAACCGTTATACCCTGTAATCATGGCATGTGCTATGCGGAAAGGTTATGACACTGCAGCTAATAGATGCAGTTGAGCAAATGAATTCTTAAAGATTTGTTAATCCAAATTTCAAAATGAAAATGCTTGGAAAAACGATCAAAACTCAAGCCAAATTAAATCATATATTTATTAATATATCTAGGGTATGCGAGGGTGTATAAAATGTCCATTATCTTGGTTTTTCATGATAACAGTAATACATATTAAGTTAAATACTCTATACTTATACCCTGCATATACCCAATAAAAGCTCGAGTAATACAGACTTTAGTTACCCTATAACTTCTCTCTATATATAGCGGGTATAAGCTTTAGATATAAGTATAATATAGATATATATATATAGTAATATGGAAACTCAATCCATATCCTATATATATAAACCCTATCCATATCCTATATACAGTTGTGTTCAGAAAAATAGTAGTGCGACCATATGCATACCTTGTATATATATCGTATATAATATAATACACTCTAAAATTTGTATGAGAATCGCATAGAGGGCACATTGAGAAAACTATAACAAATTCTCGAATACCCACTTGCCTACCATATCTAAGACATACGCACATCTATGCAGAGTTTATCTAATTTTTTGAATGTCGAAACCTATTTATAGGGCATATTCAAGTCGTACCAACACTCGAACTTGCTTGCTCTGTATAGCTCATAGCCATAGCTATATATTATAGTTATATTATATATTTATACTTTTAGTTCACACTTCATGCATGCAACTTAATAACTACTCAATTTACAGGGCATCTACGAGTCGTGCAGGCAGTGAAACATGTTGTCTCTATATAGTAGTTATACATAATGTGATGCATGCTTATAGCTGCCATTCAGACAATATATAGATATACATATCTATATATATATATATATATATATGTATATATGTGTATATATATATATATGCAGTATGTCTGTGGCCACACCTCAACTCACCTCTCCACGCTCCCCTGGCCGTCAGCGCTCACCTGTCTGGCCGAAAATTTGAGCAAATGGGCAGCCGGTTTGTGTCTGCGCCTGTTTTCACCTAGCTGGGCAAACACAAACGCTATTCAATTCATTCCATGAATGCATTTGGACAACAGCTGGACGAGCCACACACACACACATACGCAAACACACACACACACACACACAAGCTTGCATGCATACATTTAAGTACTTGTGTGTGTGTGTGTGTGTGTTTGCCACGCATCTGTTGGCCATGAAATAATCCTTAAAAGACCACAAAACGATTTTATTCAATTAAAATGTCAAAACGCTGTTTGTTTTCGTTATTTAATGCAATAAATATTTACACTCTTGTATATATCTGTATGTGTGTGTGTGTGTGTGTGTGTGTGTGTGTGTGAGTGTGTGCAACTGCAACAACAATGAGTGCTGCCAGCCAGGCAAGCATCTAAGTGACTCGTCAAGCATCCGCACAGCAAGTGAATCTGATTTTCTTTCAAAGTGAACAAAGAGTGAATTGTCTAGGAAAACCTCTCATGACAATTTCAACAACTTGACGAGTCGAAGAATTTGAAAGTCACATAAATAAATAAAGTTCAAGTATATTTGTACACAAATTTGTGAGAAATTTGTCTTTAACTCATTAAATGATTCATTTCATAAATCAAACAACTACTTGAAAGTGCTTGAAAGACTAATTACTGCCAGCAACTTAACAGAGTTGGAATGTTTTCATGACTCGACTGCAACGTACTTTCAATCAAAACATAGAAATAGTCACAATAACTAAATCAGGTGAATGAATGGATCATCTTATGAATTAATCAGCAGCAATTTGTACAGTGAATTACAATAGTTAACTAAGAAATACTACGCAAATGATTCAATATAATAATCAAAATATTTTAATGGCTCATTCCTTGAATCAATCAAAACTTTTGAGCTGTATTCGATTGACTCATTATGAATCAATACACAACAATTCATTTCTGGCATCATTAAACTACTAAAAAGTACTCAAATGACTGAATCATGTCATTAATTGAGTCAATCAAGTATTCAATCAATCATTCACAACTCATTTCTTGAATCATATCAATCAGTCAACTATCAATCAACAACAACTCACTCAACTTGTACAACGTACTGAATTGATTCATTCATCATTTAAATATATTCGAATGACTCATTTGCTCAACTCATAAGTACTCGAAAAATACTTAAGTAAATGAATCATATTATTTATTGAATCAAACAAGTATTCGAATGACTCATTTTATGAATCAATCAACAACAACTCATGCAACGTACAACGTACTGAATTGATTCATTCTTCATTCAAATATATTCGAATGACTCATTTGCTCAACTCATAAGTACTCGAAAAATACTTAAGTGAATGAATCATATTATTTATTGAATCAAACAAGTATTCGAATGACTCATTTTATGAATCAATCAACAACAACTCATTCAACTTGTACAACGTACTGAATCGATTCATTCAGTAGTCAAATATACTTGAATAACTCATTTGCTCAACTTATAAGTACTTGAAAAATACCTAAATGAATGAATCATATTATTTATTGAATCAAACAAGTATTCGAATGACTCATTTTATGAATCAATCAACAACAGCTTGTACAACGTACTGAATTGATTCATTCAACATTCAAATATAATATATTCGAATGACTCATTTGCTCAACTTATAAGTACTCGAAATGGTCGAAATGGCCTTAAAATGTGGCTTGAGTGCATTTTGAAGTGTTTTTTTTTTCTCTTTCGAATAGCCAAAAGCATAAACATTGCTTTGATAATGATTATGATAATGATTATGAATATGAAGGCTTGTGGGTGGTGTGGGGAGGGGGCCGATGGGGGCGTGGTCGATAATTTGTTGTTGCATAAAATAAAGTAGATGACGAAGAGGCGAGCTGGAGAGCTGGAATTGTTTGGCCTATTGCAAATTTTGGGCACGTACAACTCGTAAAGACTATTTACGATTCTAATAAAAACCGTTGGACGTTCCTTTGACACAGGTCCGCAGAGATACGGAAAGCGGGAGAGCAGCGGGTGAGGCTAACGGCAAGCGAGAGGGCGACCCAAAGTTCTTCTTCCTTTTTTTTCCTCTTCGTGACAATAACGAGCGGGTTGTGTGTGTGTGTGTGGAAAATTGTTGAATTTGCTGCTAATTAAATTGCCTCCGAAGCGACCGAAATTTGCATTCGCTTTTAATATAGAGCAGATGGAGTCGGGCACTTGGCTGCCTGATTAGAGTTAGCTGTGGACACTCGCTTATCCCTGACATGGCACAAAAATATCTGTTGCACACCACAATCTGTCAGAGGCTCTCGTATTTACGAGCCATTCAATTTGTAGCTGACCCACCAGTAACCGCAACCCAACCACAGCGACCACAGTTGACCCACCGCCACACTTTTGTCCGGCTGCCGCATGGTCATAAAACTCTTTTTCATCTGGGTCGACATCAAGTCTTGCTAGTCTGTTAGCTGTTTGCCTTTATCTATTAACAATGATCTGAAGATTGATTGATTGATTGATTGAATGACTGACTGACTGATGATCGGTAGTCAGTAAGGGTTGAGCTGTTAAAGATGGAACCACATGGAGTGCTTTATACACAAGCAGATATATCAGATATTATATATACTATATGATAAACTATACAATACTATCCCATTTTCTTCTTTAGCATCTTTCATCTTCTATCCCTAACTATCGTCTTAGTCTTGCATTTAGTTGTTTCACAGTGTCGCAGCTCACGGCTAAGTATTCCTGACTTAGCTGACGCAACCTATTCAACATCTACCAAAAGAACTTGTTCTAGTTTCGATAAATAAACATTTCCGCTCAATCGATACATCCATATATCGATGCACATATATACAGCTCATTAAAAATTTCTGTAGTTTACATATTAAACAAACATCGATAAATATCGATTGTCAGCAACAGTTTACTTAAGCCTGTGCCCATAAGAAAACCCTAACTTTTCATATAGTTATAGTCTAGGAATATGTGTGTGTGTGTGTGTAGTTGAGCTCTTGGCCAATTACAGCATATCTGCCAGTCGTGCACTCCCCACTGAAGCTCACATACTTGTTGCTTTTGTTGTTGTCGCTTTCGTTTGTTGTTCTGATTTTGATGTTGGCTGCGTTTGCAATTTTTTCCCCCTTATACTCAAGCCCTCGTTGTTGCTGCTGTTGCATTGATTGCCCACTGGCACCTGTACAATGGAGTCGGCTAGCCCCCGGGGGAGGCGTGGCAATGGCAATGGCAGCTGACTGCAGTTTTTAAATCAATACAACAAATTTCGCTGCTGGTGGCCGCCGTTTAAAATGTTCCGAGTAATTAACACGCGCCACATATAACCCCCAAATGGCAGCAGCTACAACTTCGATTGGGGTGAACGACGTGCGGGCGACGAAGGGTTGGAGCACGGGGCGAGGGGCGAGGGGCGAGGGGTGGTAGGTGGAAGAAGTATGGCTTGCTGGGGCTGTGTGTAAATGTGCAGCGTAAGCGCAGGCTATAACCGACGCCCACGCACATGGGTCAAAAGACCAAACGGAAACACAGTAAAGAGCAAGTAAATGTCAGAAGTGAATGACTTGATGATACCCTGTATTGAGTAGAGAGTTGAGTTTGGTCAAGGGCTACCTGGACGACCAATGGATATCTGAAGAAGTGTGGACGACTAATAGATGCAGAGAGTTGAGATGCTCAAGACTTGAACTGTTAACAAGTTGCTTTAGTACGAGGTCACAAAGAGCGTGAACGACCAATAGATACCCTGTACATAGTGTAAAAGTTAACTATTTAGTTTGTGCTGTGAGCTTCTTCATTTACCCACTTGCTTACTACGAAAAATACATTTCCTGTGAACTGTTTGCTTAACTTTTATGCTGATATTTCCAATTTGAATAACATTTTATAGGGTATTCCAATATATATAAGATATCCTTTACAGCTTGTGGAAAGTAATGTGGACTAACCAAAGGTGTGCTTAATTGAAACTAGTTTTTCTAATACATTATTGCTAGCTCTGCTCCACTGTTAAAAAAGCAACATTCGTCAATCGATACTTATCGATTTTGTTATCGTTTTTTATAATTGCATTATCTATTGTTCTATATAACTGTACTTTAGATGCCATTTGGCGTTACACTTTTGTAACTGCTCTAGATGATATCAGGAGCTAAACTTCTTCATCGATATTTATCGATAAACATTGTTATCGGTTCGTTTTTTACACTTTTGCATACTTCTATATGATATATAGTTAGATACAAATGAGGCTTGTGATAATGCTATATGGTAGCTGCTGCCTTTGCCCCAGCTATATACCCCAGTCGAACAATGACCACAGGGTATGCAAAGTTACACATTGCCACAGCTTTACAGCTGTGTGTGTGTGTGCGTAACTTTTATTTATTGATTTAATACTTTTTCAATTTACTGCAAATAGCCAAAGAAGCTGCGTTGCGGTTGTGTGTCTCAGCCATAACTAGCAACTGCGCCAGTTACCTTAACTGGAGAGTGGGCTATACAGGGTATATATATATATATATATATACATATACATATATATATATATATATATTTATATATGTTGCACTCTGTTACATTAAAGAAACGAACGGTCCATGGCCATTTGGCATTGGCAATTCCCGGCGTCGCAATGCCAATGTCGCGTTCCCAGCGACACGAATGCAGCGCGGCATTAACGACATGTCCCCAGCGCATAGAGGGGCTCACACACACCCACACATACCCACACTCACACTCACGCTACCCTACCCTTCCCCTCCCTTCCACACTTTGGCTAGCATTGCTCGTAATCGCTGTTGGCCATGGTGGCAGCTTTTAATTCACAATTTAATTTCACAGTTAGTTGCTCAATAAAAACTTTTCACAGCAGCAGCGGCAGCGGCAGCAGCAGTTGAATATCTGTCAGAGAGCATGGCAATGGGCTGCTAGGGGGCGTGCCAGTGTGTGTGTGAGTGTGTGGAAGGTGTGGCATAAAAGTTGAACGGATCACGGCTGTTCAGAGTCGCTTTTGACTGGCGCAACTCTAATTGAAATATCTCATAATTGTCACGAATCAAAAATTTGTGAAAGGTAAAAAGAGAGCATAGAAGTGATACCTGGACATAGATATTCAGTTCATTTTTTGTATAAATGAATATATATTTGATATAAAAATGTGAAATAGAAATTTTGAAAAGGTTTAATAAAAGAAAAGAAGGCAAAGAAAAGAGAGAGAGAAACAAATTTCGAGCGCATTTCATTTGACTCGATATAGAAGTTATATAATACGTATAATTTATTTGTATAAATATATATACATTTTTACTTTTGTCTACTCATAAGAATCTCTAGTTTGTATAATCTGTTATAAAGCAAGAACTTGCCTAATAATTTGTTCAAAATTTTAGCTTGTTTTTGAATGAGTTCATAATGCGGCCAAATGTTGTGCAATCTACAAAAGCTATAACTTTTCCAACTTGTTTGACCTACTGCCATCAATTCATATTCAAAAAGCTGTATATAAGCTATATATTTTTAAAATATTTTAAAATGATATCTAGAATTAAATGAACTCTGTAATTCAGCTGCCTGAACTTTGAGCTTTGCTTTACTCTAAATTGCTCAAATGATATCTGAGCTTTGCAAGTTTCAGATTTTCGAGTTTTTCAGTATTGCAAATTTTTTAAAAATATAAAAATTTTTAGGATTGCAGCACAAAATTTTTATAATTTTAACTCAATACCAAAATCAAATCAATCAGAGCTCATATTTCGACCACAATAGATCAACATGAAAATGCAAATTTTGCTGTGCAATATTTTAGTCGCACTACTATTTTTATGAACACAGCTGTATATAATAGAAATTTTAACCATAAACTCAGATTGACTCCAAAAAAATGCATTTTCTTCTAAACTTCAGCTGACTGTGGCCACGTCAACTGCTGATCTTTGAAAATTATAACTTTTCATCGACTTTCATCAAAAAGTTTGCATTGAAATTTGTTGCAAAATTTAGCCTCAGGCAGAGTCTGCGCTATTCGATCTCGTGGCTTTGCTGCTCTACTCATCTCTTATGCCAAGAACAACACTTAAATATTTCAGAGAATTAATTATTGCACTTTTGAAGCAACATAGTTAATCTGTAATTCCAATTAGATGTGAAGCCAAGTCCCTGGAATGCCAAAGAAGAAAACTTGAACTGGTTGCAACAGTCTTTGATCTGCAAATTGAAATTGCCAGCGAAGTATTCCAGCGGGATGTTTGAGGGTTATTATATGTGACGTGACTGTGCGCACCAAACAATTCGTTCAATTGGCTTCAGGGGCGGCTGTGATGGGCGGTCGTGGCGTGGCGCGAGCCTGGGCGGGTTACGACTTGGCTTGCGACGGCAAATGCGGGCCATAAAAAAAAAACATAACAAGAGAAGAAGAGACAACAACAACAACAACAACAGCAGCAGCAGCCAGCATCTCTGGACAGTGGCAAGTAAGTAGGCGTGGTCGATTGCATGGGGTCAGAGAGTGGAGGGGGGGGGGGGGGGGGAGCGTGGAGTCAGGGGCAACTGCGAATGGTAAACATTCAATGAAGCGAAATTGATTTGATTCAATTTAAAGTTGGCGCTGAGCAAAAACTGATTTTCATTTCATTTTCATGGCCGGCTCGCGGTCGCAATTGTTAACAATGATTGGCGCATTGTTCAATTGCATTTTCTTGCAGCAGTTGCGGTAGGGCGGAGGGGGGGAGCGTGTAGTGGGTGTAGTGGGCGCGGCGGCCATTCAATTGACAAACAAAGCCCACAGCTCAGCTCGGGTCCAGTTATGCGCATTTGCATCTTGTAAATACAAGAAATTGATGTGTGGCCCACTGATTATGTCTATTTAATGAGAGTGTGTGTGTGTGCATATGTGTGACAATCGAATTTGCTTTTTGCTGCGAAGCGAAGCAGCGGCTCTCCGCTGCCTCTTTAAACAACCAAACCAAAAATTGCGTATACGCATTACGTATACGTAATATTTGCATTTATTGAAATGTTTACGCACAAATTCAAAATATTTTGCTGCATTTGCATTTCATTTCTAATTTCAATAAATTTCAATAGCTGCATTTACGCTTTGATGTATGAGAAAAAAACACACACATATGTATTTATGTACATGTTTATATGCATGGAGGCTGTACATACACACATGCAGTCAGCTCTACTCATACCAAGACTCTCTTTCCTAATTCATATCCCACTCTAGGGAAAGAGACCTTCTCTGCGCTTCTTTTCCTCTTTCTCTGTCATTCACTGCCCAGCTCTCTCTTTGTCTCCCTCCTTCTCTCGCTCTCGCTCTCTCTCTCTTTCTCTCTCTCTCTCTCTGTCTCTCTCTCGCTCTTTGCTTCTTTTTGTCTTTCTCTCTCATTCAAATCCTCTCTCTCTCCTTATCTCTCTCTGTCCTTCACTGCTTCTTTAGGTGTTTCCTTTCATTCAGTTCCCATTTCTCTCTACTTCTCTATTTCTCTATTTGGCTCTCTCTCTCTCTCTCTCTCTCATGTCTATCTACCTATATATGTATATCTCTTTGCAAAGAAAATAATCGATCTCTCTCTCTCTCTCTCTCTCTCTCTCTCTTTTTCCCTCTAACTCTCTTTCTCTTTCCCTCTTTCTCTCTCTCTCTCTCTCTCTCTCTCCGCCTCTCTTTCTTTCTCTCTCTCTATTTCTCTCTCTCTCTCTCTTACTCCATCTCTCTCTTACTCTTCGTCTATCTTTTTCTTTCTCCCTCAGCTCGTTTTCCGCACTATTTTCCCTTAACATCTCTCTTTCAATCTCTTTCTCTCTCCCGCTTTCTCTCTACTTCTTTTTCTCTCTTTTCTTATCACTCTCCTTGTCTATTTCTTTCGCTCTCTTTCTCTGTCTTTATCACTCTTTTCTCTTTCTCTCTCTTTTTCTCCTTCACTCTTATTTTCTCTTTCTCTCTCTTTATCTCTGTCTCACTATCTCTCTCTCTCTCTGTCTCTCTCTCTCCCTCTCTCTTTCTCTCTCCCTTTCTCTCACTCTTTACATTTGATTCTCTTTATGTTTCTTAATATCTCTACATGTGTCTCTCGCTGAATCCTCTTTATAACTCTTTCCCCTTCTTCGTTTCATTCTGTCTTTCTGCCACTGTCCCTCTGAACATTTCAAGACAATAGAATTGCCTGCATTTTCCTTTCATACACACACACACACTGACACACACACACACTCAAACATACATACACTAATAAATTGTATGGCTCACATATTTATTACACATATCAGTTATCAGTTATCACGAGTGTCAGGCAACTACCTGGTACTGGCTCGCAATAACCATTCAGATAGTAATCGAAGCTCGCTTTTGGCTGTTTCGGTGCGTTGCTTCCACTGACAGCTGGTTAATGCTTGTCCATTGCGCCACGCCCACTTGCATTCGATGAATGCGCACATTGTACGCCTTTATTGTTGTTGCCACTATTGTTGTTGCTGTTGTTTTAGCTCGTGCAGCTTCAGCTGTCGATACATCATCAACGGAAACAACGTCAACTCGAGCGTCAATTGCAATGAAAGAGAGAATGCCCATAGGTTTTATACATATCGAGAGCCAGACAATAGGGTAGTCTGTTTCAGACAGCTACTGTGCAACGTGAGTGCCTCAGGTTTGATTGATGATGATTGACAAACATATCAAACAAACAGAGCATACTCACTGCTGACAGAGATCCATCAAATGTACAGAAGAAATATTCATTTTAGATAAATAAAATAATTGTTAGATTGATTGGGTGATTGAAGCTGATTGATGGGCGTAGAAGACTTTCCATTTGTATATAGTGCATATAAGAGTTGATTGATGTGTATAAAGTTATGATCAAATAAATATTTCTTTTAGATTTTAGTGATTGATGCAGTGCATTAGTGATTGATGATGATTGATAGATGTCAAATACTTGCTTCTGAATTATCTAAAACCCATTCTAAGATGTATACACTGTATAAAAAAAACCAAATGTTGTTACTAGGTTTATAGTTGATTGATTGATTGACTGATTGATGATGATTGATAGATGTCGATTATTTGTTTGATTTCCATGATTGATTGCTGTAAGCTCTAGAAAGCCAAGAGAAACATAAGCAAAAAGTAAATTTGAAATCAAATTCGTTGCTCAAATGCAGGGCATCTATGAGCCCGGCACACCCCACGACATGCCCCGGCCAATATTTATTTTTGGTCGTTGTTCGCACGTTAATATAGCAGCAGATAGAACACGTGTGTAAACGCCTTTCGATACGCCTTTCTCTGGTAAAACAGAACTCAATCGCTGTTGTGTGCGAGGCTGCAACCGTGGGCGAGTGGGCTTAGCCTGGCCTCTGGCTTGAAGTCCATCATATATTGTTAATAAATACATGCTATGATGCCTATTAGGAGCTAACTTAATTGCGATTGCGATTCCATCTTGTGGTGTATTATGTAAATCTATCAAATTTCCTGATTAATTATCGAGGATATTTCGACATCAGCCCAACGGCAATGGCTTCCATTGTCTGTTGCTGTTGTTGTTGTTGTTGATGCTGACTGGCTGGTTGGCTAACAATGCCAGCCAAAATACCTGAAATACTAGAGTTCTATGTGTCTGTGTGTGTGTGTGTATTGGCTTTGTTTGTGTGGCTAGCTCGTATTTTAGTGCACTATTATCCGCTGTTCTATGCAGATGCAGACAATTTGTGCCAGCTCCGATTGCAGCACAAGAGAGACAGCGAGAGAGAGGGGGAGAGGGGGAGAGCGAGGCTAATGAAGGAGCCAGCGGCGGGGGGGCTTTAACATAAATCAAAGTTCCAAACTCAAAGCGAGCGACAGGCACACAAAAAGCGTTCCCACACACTGCGCCAGGTGGGCGCGCTTTAAATGGCAGGGGATAGCTATAGTTCGGAGGGAGGTCCCCTCTCCCTCCCGTGGCAGGAAATGCCGTCTGACACACATCCAGCTTCATTTTGGCACGTGCACTTGAAAAGCCGTGCAGCGCTTTTGACATATTGCCGACTTGAAGAGCGAAACACAGGCGACTGCAATAGAAGCGGCTGGAAAGAGCCAAAAGGGAGAACTAGAGAGGGGAGTATAAGGAAGATATATGTACATGAAAGGCCATAAAGGATAGGTAGGTGTAAGGGAGACTATAAATGAGGCACATAAGGGGGGTAGATAAAGAGGGGAGGTATAAGGAAGAGTCTAAGAGGCAGAAGAGAGCTTATAAGGACGACCACTAAGGGAGAGAGGCAACTACAGGAGAGCAGCTATTAAGCGAACTAACTATAAGAGGGTTAAGTAAGAAAGGGGGGAAGGGCGGGTGTTGCTGGAAGATGATGCTTTCCAGAGATGAGGAGTGGTTGTTACAATAGTTGCCCAGAAGCTGCGCCGTTTTGTGCAAAATTAGACAGTTCAAACAAACTTCAGCGTCAGTTTCTTTCCTATTATTTGCCTTCTTTTTACAGTAGCATCGATGGAGGCTAGCTGGAAAGGGGACCTGATGTCTCTGTGTATGTGTGTGTGTGTGTGTGTGCAGCTGAGAGGCGTCATTGCCAGTCATATCCTGAGGGGATAAGCGCACTTTATGCAAAACGCACAAGTTTTATTCTATTTTGATTTCTTTCTTATGCTCGTCTCGCTGCTGCTGCTGCCTCTTCTTTTTTTTTTCTTTATTCCTCAAAATGGGAGGCGTGGCAAATGTAGGGGCTGAGGCTGCGGCTGGGGCTGGTAAAGCAGTGAGAAAAAAGTGTAAACAGCTACAGCTGCGTGTCCTTGTTATGTCGCTGACAATGCCTGCCAGTTGATGGCTTTCAGCACAGATTTGCCTGACGACGTGGAGAGAGGGCATGGAGGAGGGGCGGAGGGGCGGAGCGGCCGGGGCGTGACAGGCAGTAAAAGGCACAAAGGCAGCGACAACGTTAAAAGCGAATGGGAATTGATTGAAAAGTAAAGAAAGGAAACGAGCCCAACTATAGCATAAAGACATGTCGCATCCTATATACTGATATATACACACATATATATATGTATGTATGTGTGTGTGTGTGTGTGTGTGTGTCTGTCTGTTTATAAGCATATTGACTTACAGACCCCACAGCAAACCTTTTGATTATGCTAATGAAATAACAAGCACATAAACTTAAAAACTATGCCAAAGCCCATTCACACGCATGCAATAGCTCTCCCTCTCTCTCTCTCTCTCTCGCTCTCGCTCTCTCTCAGTCTCCCCCAAAAGTTTTAAACATAAAAAAAACTAGCACAGTTGGGCACTAAGAGCCTCAAAACATAAAAAAAACAAGTAAGAGTGCTCTAGTCGAGACTGCTCGACTAAGAGATACCCTGAACCCTGTGAAGATGCGATATTCAAATCATTTTACGCTTCTTTTATATATATGTATGCACATATAACAACACATACACACACACGCACATGCACACGCACGCACAAGCACTTTCTCTGCTACTGCGCAGTTTACGCAGCGACTGTGCGCGGGCAGCGCTTGGGCTGCAATATGGGCTATATTTTGGAAACTTATTTGTTGAATAGGTTTGCTTCTAGATGGACTTTCGTAATCAAACTTTTACAGCGTAATAATGACATTCATATGTATGTATTTGCCAAAGCACAAGTCTCTAGTATTTGAAATACGTTTTTTTCAAATTTGGGGGGAAGGGGGCGTGGTATCCAAAATCCAAAAATTGCAAAATGTGTGTATTCATTACACGGATACACACAGTAAATCTGAAATCTATAGCTATAACGGTATTCAAAAACGAAGAAAAGTTATCGATTTTTATCGATAATAAGGAAATGGGATGAGTTATCGAAAAAAAAGATAAACTCGTACTGCGTAGGATATACACGAGTATACATTTCAAATTTCAGATCTCTAGCTTTTGTGGTTTGCGAGATCACTGCGTTCACACGGACGGACGGACGGACGGACGGACGGACAGACGGACATGGCTATATCGACTCAGTTTGTCGAGCTGATCAAGAATATATATACTTTATGGGGTCTGCCATGTCTCCTTCTGCCTGTTACATACATTTTCACAAAAACATTATACCCTGATTTCCCATTTTCAATGGGTTCAGGGTATAAAAAAAAAACTAAGTCCCAGTAGTAACTAAGCCGCTGAGATGCTACACGGGCTGAGCTGTGGCTGAATTTGCTGTCTTGCTTCTAATCTAAGCTCTCTCAGCTGAAGACACGCTAGCCAAGTAGTATTATATCCATGAAAATAATAAAAAAGAAATGTTTGCCAAGAGTTTTCAATAACCTATTGTGTGCTAGATCAAGTCAAACGGAATAACTGGGCATTGCCAAAGAAATAATTGTTCAAAACTTTTAAGGAATTTCTGCTGTGGCTGGAGAGAGTTTTGATGGGGGCATATTTGATGGGTATGTATGTATGTATATGTGAGTGTGTATGGAATGTAGCTAGAAGAAGAGGAAGAAGCAGTAGAGCTATGTTCTATATTATACAATATATGACTTGAAGTTAACAGCGGAGCTTGCTTTCTAAGTTTCCCCTTTATGCAAATATTATTATTATTTTTTTTAATTTTTATTTTTTTATTTTAATTTTTTATTTTTATTTTTTTATTTTTATCTTTTATTTTTATTTATTTTATTTTTATTATTTTATTATTATTTTTTTTTTATTTTTAATTTTTTATTCAGTTCAATTTGTTGCAGTTTAATGTCTTCGACTCCATAACGCATACAGCTCACAGCCTTATCAAGTGAGTGTGCCTGTATACATCTTCTATTCTATTCTATAGTATTTCAAGCTTATCTGATTTAACGACAGTCGAGAGACCGAGCCTTTGCCTATTGTTGTTGTTAGGCAGATTAGATGCGAGTGGACTTGAGTGCGCTGTCAATGCATTTGCATATCTGGAGCTGTGTCGCCAAATGACTTCTATAGGACTATAGAAATTACTTGATCCCCATCTAGCATTGAGTTTCTCACAAACTACAATAATTAGCTTCAGTCCATCTTTGTATAGCGTTGTCATAGAAATATTATCCGATTGAGTTTGCGTCTTGAATGCATGCAACTCAGTTCTGAGTTCTGGCTGAGTATCCTCAAATGCTTATTCCGTGATAGACAGAGAGAGAGAGAGAGAGAGAGAGATAACGTAGTCCCGTTTGTTGCTTAGTGAAGTTGAGCTGGCTATTAAGGCCATTCAAACAGGGTCGTTATAATTGACGAAGAGAAGCGACTAGAGATTGTCAACCTTGAAGTAATCAGCACAGTGGGAATACTTTTTTGGGCGCAATCAGCATGGAAAGTAGCCAAACTGGCATATATATATTCTATACTTCATACGAAGCTCCATTTGAATGTTGCTTGCCAGGCATCAAATAGTAGCCAAACATCATAAGTTTGACAAGCAGCAGATAATGAAATGGCAATTCCCATAGCATATGTCAATAACCACATGTTATCGATAACTTAAGCAGCAACTGATATTTAGCTATCGCAAATGGCATTACTCTTGCTGAGTCAACCGACTCAAGCAGCAAGTTGAATCTCGTCTACAGTTATGGCTAATCGGATTAGCTTTGATTTTGTTAATAAACTTAGCGAGTATTACGCAGTCGTTGGCGCCCGAAGTTATTTAGAAAACATCTACTGATTGCTGCATACGTATATAAATTGATTATTTCTATAGAGAGTTCATAATAATATATTTCATAAAAGAGAAAGCTGCAGCAAGTGGAGGGCAGAGAGAGCTGCATTAAATGGCTACTAAGAGCTGTGCGTGTGTGTGTGTGTGATTTAAATTGCTTGGGGAACTGCAGCAACACCTTGGCATGCGAAGGTAAAGCGAACACAAGCTTATTCAAGGCAGCAGCAGCAGCAGCAACAGCAGCACGCGACTGAGCAGTGGCAGAGCCAGAGGCGTCGACGGAGCCAGCAAATGGGCGTGGGGAGTAAGCAGCACGCCTTGATGCCGCCTGTCGTCAGCCGCCCGTGGGGCATTCGCAGTGCAATGCAATGGCCAGCCAAACACTTATGCGCTGCAGGGCTCGCTCAGCTAAGGTCCCAGCTTGCCAGCTACAATGCCAACTCCCCAGCTGCCCGGCTGCCCAGCTGCCCAGTTGCACCCACCCATCCGCTCACAGCTCACCCAGCTTCCTCTCAAGCGTGCTTTGGCTTTTATTTTTTATTTAATTTTCTGCTTCTTCTTCTGGTTATTTTTTTTTATTTTTTGCCAGCGCTTTTTGCATATTTATTGTATAGTTTTGTAGTTTTATCAAGTTAGCTAGTTAAAAGTCAAGATGCTGGCTACCAGCACAGCCCAGCCCAGCCCAGCTCAGCCCAGCCCAGCCCAGCCAGGTGAGCTGATGGGCTGATGGGCGTGGCACGTGCTGAAACGCCTTGTCGGCGAATGGCATAGCTAAAGCTTCACATCTTCATCTGCATCTGGCGTAGAGTCGTGGTGTGGCTTTTATTAGCTACGTGCGACGCGTCGGGTCAGCCGCCCACGACAAGGGGGCGTGCCAGGGAGGGTGCGGCAGTGGCTGAGGGTTGCAGTTGTTGAGCAGAACTTGCCAGCGTTGGCGATAAGATGAGCGTGCTAAAGTTTTATTGCCGCATATTTAAGCTATTAAAAAATTCATGCATAAAATGACACACAGAGAGCGAGAGAGAGAGAGAGAGGGAGAGAGAGAGTAAAGCATAACAAGAAAATTAAAAACGCAGCCAGTTGCCAGGCAGCTCGTAGAGTTAAGGTAAAGCTCGCATACACTACATCCTCCTCTAAGCGGAGATTTCTCCAGTCTATCGACAAGGCGATATGCTGAGACTCTAGTAGAAGCATCCATTCAGACAACAACAATCGAAGCTATTGATAACATATGTCTAGAATCGATTTTCTAAGTATCTATATCATGATAATCGATAATCGATAGACAGTATTTATCGATCATTTATAAAAAATAAATAAATGAAACATGGCTTTGAATATATTGATTTTCAATAATATAAAGCTGCTTATTGATCAGTTTGATCGATAAACTCAAATAGAATAGTTATCGATGACATCGTTTATATATATTTATCAATTATATTAGTCAAATTGCATTCAAACAAGTTATCTGAGCAATACTGTTGCTCTGAGCTTTCTAACACTGCAAATAGCATATATCGATAATATGTATCGATTACCATTTAACCATTTTTGATAGTGATTCATGCTCATCTTATCAATAGTTACTACTGATGGCACTATCTAAAATAGCTATCGATTAGACAGCAAAACTAACCTTTGATATCAGCAACAAATCTTTGATCATTGTTGATTGATTACCCTAACGATAATCATCAACAATATGTAACTAAGAACTGTTAATATATCGATAAGCTATCGATAGCTAGAGTAGATAGAAACTATCGAGGCTACGCAGACCTCCCACATTTTGAATTTGATGCTGCCTAGAAAGGCAATTCATACCACAATAGTTTGATTGATAGACCTGCATAGACTTTAAGCTCTACGACCCCAACTTTCCAGGACTTTCAGTTCACAGCCAATGAGACCTTCCACAAACTATATTCAGTTGCAGTTGAAATTGTTTTCCAAAAAAAAAAAATACAAAAAAAAAACTTTTACAATCATTTCGGAGCCACAGTGCGAAACGTAGGCAACAACGTTTTGTTTCAAATATACCGCAACGTTATCTCTGCCAGTGACCTGCTCCCTTACTTTAGCAGCGCTTTTTGCACGCAGCTCAACGACTGGCAGCAGGCGACGCAAATTGTGGTCTGTGGGCAACGGCAACAGCAACAGCAACAGCAACAGCAACAGCAGCTGCAGCTGCAACTGCAACTGCAACTGTTGCTAACTGCAACTAGCGGTCCACAATAATAACTATAATAATCAACATGGCGGCTGCACGGACACACACACACACACAGACAGACAGAAAACACATTACATGTTTTTTTTAGTCTTGTTTTCTTCTTCCTCATTCGCTTTATTTTCTTAATTTTATACACACGCTTTTCTTTGCATTTTCTTTGGCGCACTAACCCACACCTACTCCCCACCCCCTGCTCTTTTTTCTCCCTTAATTTTCTTTCTCTGTATTTTCCAGCTTTTTAGTATTCATTAAATTGCATAATTATACAATAAGTGCAATGGCTTCGGCTTTATCCATGCCGCATCTCTCTCTCTCCCACCCTTTCTCTCTCTAGTTTTTTTGGGGGCGTCTGGCACGCCCACTTTAGCAAATATGCATATGCATGAGCACATATACACACACACACACACACAGAGTCGCATCCATTTGTGCACATCTAAAAACCGTCTGATATGAGTTGTCTTTAAGCATTTTACAACACTGCGAACCATTTGAACTAGTTCAAATTCAGCATACGCTATGTGAGCCTGGGGAACTTTGGCATTTAGCTCGTTTTATTTTTATAAAATTATTTAAATTAATAGAGCTAAATACTGTCAAGCTGATAAAAGCTAAATCGATTTAGCTTTAAAACGGCTTAAAAATGTGGACGGGAACTAATTCAAAAGTTTAAAAACTGCATTGCATAGATTTTTAAGTAGATCAATGATTGAATGATTGCATGATTGACAGACTGATTGAGTGATTGATGAACTGTTTAACTGATTGAGCGAGTGATTGACAGAGTGAATGACTGGCTGTTCGATTCATTGACAGACATACTAATGATTGACCAATTGATTGATTGACTGTCTGATTGAGTAAGTGATTGACTTACTGATTGACTGTCTGATTGTCTGATTGACTGTCTGAATGAATAATTGACTGACTTACTGATTGACCTAATGATTGTCTGACTGTCTAATTGACTGATTGTCTGATTGACTGTCTAATTGCCTTATTGAATGATGGTCTGATTGACCGATTAGCTGTATGATTGAATGACTGATTGACTTACTGAATGACTTATTGATTGTCTGACTGTCTGATTGATTGATTGACTGATTGTCTGATTGACTTACTGATTGACTGTCTAACTGACCTATTGACTGATTGTCTGATTGACTGTATGATTGAATGACTGATTGACTTTCTGACTGACTAATTGATTGTCTGACTGATTGATTGACTTACTGATTGACCGTCTGATTGATTGACTGATTAATTAACTGGTTAACTAACTGATTGACCGATTGACTGATTGACTGATTACTGATTCATTTATTAACCGACTGATTGTCTGACTGAATTACTGACTGAATTGATTGCTTGGTTGATTGATTACTAATTCACTAACTGAGCATCTGCGTGACTGAAGATCAAATTAGAGCTAAAAGCTCTTCTGACTACATCATTACAACTTTTAAGGAATTTCCCTCTTGAATTGAGTAGCTCAAAGATATTTTCAAAGCATTCCACCTGAAGTTCAGACACTAAATGGACTCCACTAGATTTCTGTATGAAAAGCATTTATTCGTTCTGTAAATTCTTCTACATAGTTTGATTTTATTTAAGAAAATCGAAATAGTGACAAACACACACACGCACACATGAGTGAGTGTGTGTGTGTGTGTGTGTGTGTGCATAAATGTGTGTCTGCAGCTGTGTGCTCATTTTATCTATTTAGCTAAAAACATTTTTGCCTATTTTATTTCATTTCATTTTATTTTGTGGATTGGAATTTCAGCCAGGAGAGGGCTGGGGAGGGGAGGGATAGTTGTTGTGGATTATTAGGCAGGATTATGAATACATGGGCCGTTCAGTTGGCCGCATTGTTTTTATGTTTAAGCAACTTGCCAATTTGCAGCTCCAAGAGCATGGGAGGGCTGGGGGCACGGGTTGGGGTCTCTGCTCGAACCGTTTGACCCAAAATGGGGCAGCAGCATAAACAAATCCCTTAAACGTTTAAATGCCTGCAACTGAAGCAGGCAGCAGCTGCCAATGACACGCCCACCTCCCAGCAAAACGTGCAACGTGGTCAGTGAGACAGAGACAGAGACAGAGAGAGGTAGACAGAGAGAGAGAGAGGGGCAGAAGCAGTGGCAGACACATAACTCGGTGGCAACCCAATTGCCATTGGACGCTGGACATCGGACGCAACTTGGAGCATGTGTGCGCGTCATTTCAAGCTCGAAAATAGTTTTGGCCACACAGAGAGAGAGCGAGCGAGACAGAGGGGGGAGAGAGTGTGTGTGAGTGTGTGTGTAGCCTTAGCTAGGGCCAACAGGCATCGCCCTCATGTGCATCGTAAAAAATAAGCAGCAGCAAATTGTATTTTTATGAGCTGAAACTGTTTTGGGGCCACATTTCAATGTCGATAAAAGCCCCAAACAAAAAAAAGAAAACCAAAAATAGAAAAAGCCCAAAAACCTGCAACTGAAACTGAAAACGGAACCAAAATCAGCAACAGCCACAACACATAGAAAAATACTGTAGGACAACAGGAGATGAACGACTATTAAATACACTAGCCAACGTAGCGAGCGACTACTGTACGCTTGTAAGTGTTGTAAAGTACGAAAATATAACAAAGTTTGGGTTGAGCGGATTTACTAAGGCCAAATCAGTGTTGTAAAAGTAAAGTTAGCTATTTTTATGACTAACTCTCTCTCTTTCTTTAATTTGAAAGCTGTCTCTCTCTCTCTCACTTTCTCCCTCTTGCAATCACTCTCATCTCTCTTGCTAACTTCGTCCGTATTCTATCTGTCACTTGCTTGTGTGTTAGTCCTCTGTTTCACTCCTCTCAATATCTGTCTCTCTCTCTCTCTCTCTCTTTCTTGCTCTCTGACACAATCTTCAAGTCACTCTTCTCTCTGCGTCTGACTTTCTCATATTTCATCTCACTTTTTTCGTAATATCTTTCTTTTTTCACTCGTCAACCAATCTTCTGTCTCAATTTGTTTTCTATATATCCCTCCCTATGTCTTTTTATTTCTCATTCAGTTTCTCTCTTTCTCTGCATATCCCTCTAGCATTCTATGTCTCTCTCTGCCACAATATCGTTTCTGTCTGTTTCTCAGTCTCTCTCTCTCTCTCTCTCTATCTCAATCTGTGACACTCACTTTCTCTGTATCTGTCTCTGCCCCGTGATCCCTTTGTTTCTCTCTCGCTCTTTGTCCCTCTCTCTCACACTCCGTCTTTCTCTTGTTTTCCCCTCTTTGTCAATATCTCTCTATATCTTCCTCCGGCTCTCTCTCTCACTCTCTCTTTCTCTCACTCTCTCTCTCCTTCTCTCGCCTTCTTCAAGACGTTAACCAAATAGCAATACCCTGAACTTGGCAGTGTATGCTAAGCACAAGGAATGTGCTGAAGATAATGGGAAAGGAAACGAGAAATGGGGAATGGAATGGGGACAAGGCTAGTGTTAACCGGCAACTGGCAACTGGCAACAACAATAAAAACTGAAACAAAAACTTACAACAAATTACAAATAACGAGCCAAAGACCATATGAGTGTCTGTCTCTCTGCCTGTCTGCCTGTCTGTCTGTTTGTCTGTCTCTCTGTCTCTCTGTCTCTCTGTCTCTCTGTCTCTCTGCCTGTCTGTCTCCCTATGAGAGGGCCAATTCGGTTGGCCAGCAAACTAATAGAAAAGCGTGTGGGAAAATTGCATTGGCCAGCAACGGGAAAAACGTGCCAGGGCCGTGACGGCTAAATATTCATTAGAGCTAATTAAACATGATCTGCCCCTGGCGACGAGCCGGGCAGACAGGAAACGGAAATGGAGAAGGAGCAGGAGTGGACACAGAAATAGTCCAAGATGAAGTCGGCGCTGTTCAGCTAACTAACTGGACAAGTGTGGCAGCCCATGCAACTGGTTAATTGGCTTAGGTTTTCTATTTTTGCCCAAGCAATGTGGGTTGAGGTGCTACAATTGAAAGCAAACGCAGAGTTTAGGATGCTAAACAAGCTAAGGAATAACATGTGTATATAGACAAATATATATATATGTATGTAGACAAACAAGGTAGCAAACAAGGGAGAGAGAGGGGAGGGGGGGAGGGGTGACCAATTGAAGTTTATATACAAATATATATTTTAAATATGCTATGAAGTTTCTAGCTTTTGTAGCTTACCAGCTGTCAGCGTACATATGGATAGCTTCAATCGACTTGATCAAGAATCTATAGATAGATATATGTTTTATAATTATTATTATCATCATTATTTTGCTGTCTCAGCATTTCACTCGCACTACTATTTTTATGAACACAGCTAAAACTAGATAGCAAAATGCACTCAAATGCGCTTTCTGTCTTCTAACAGCTAAAACATGCTTCTCCTCCTGTCAAAAGGGATTATATTTCCATACATCAGTGTGGATAACAATACTGTCGGAAGCAGAGTTTCTGAGATGTGGCTGCGTACGTTCACTTTGTTTGGTCATACACAGAATTGCATTTATTCAGAATTAAAGCTGCAAAGCCATCGATGATACCTCCCATCGATAGTATCGATGTACAAACAGCGGATCGCTTAACTGAAAAGCGTTGTTTCAGCTGTCCGCTAAGTGAGACGCTGTATCAACATTCAACAAAATTCATCGATCTGTCGAGAAAAAAAAATGCCAATGATGGTTCTAGGCGCTCTAATGTAGATATAAAATTTTAAAAAACATTTTTTATGTTATTAAATTTTTTATATCTATATATATTAAATATTTTAAAACAAACTTTTTATATATTTTATTTGTTAAGAAATTTTTTAAATTTTAAAATTATAGTTTTGTCTTAAAAAAGTTTTTCTCTTTATAAACTTCTAAAAAAATCTATTTAAAATGCCATTTAAAGCTTAGTTAATTAATGTTGCTTGAATAGCTGTTTCTAGTTCTTAAGCTCACAAGTCTGCTTAAAACTTAATATATACCTTTGAATATAATTTATATATATATATAGTTATACAATATATATGTATATATGTATATGCGCATATGAAATGCTTTAATGCGCATATTAATTAAAAGCTTAAGTTGGACCACATGGTTATAGTTTTATAGTGTGTGTGTGTGCGAGTGTGTGTGTTTAGTAAATGAATACAATTAGCTGGAACGTTCACACACACACAGATACAGAGAGTGGTAAAGAGAGAGAGAGAGAGAGAGAGAGACAGAGAGAGACAGAGCTGACCAAATGAGATGACACTAAATCAAAGTTATTCAGCGCACGTCGTTAAGTCATTAATCGAACAATGCACGGCAGCTAGATGCGAACCACACACACACGCACACCCACACACACACACACACACCCACACACACTCGCACACCCACACACACTCGCACACACACGCACGCTGTAACATATGCTGATATCGTCGCCTTGCTTTGCCATCACGTTGACGACCATGTTGGCACATAATAATAACAGTGACTGGCCCCCAAGGTGCCACGCCTCCACCGCCACCACCCACAACCATGCCCCATCCCCGCTCTGTGCTAATAATAATCATGCTGCGGGGCAGCTGGCGCACTCAACGCACATTGAAGTCTTGGCCATATTTGAAAGCGGTTGCATTATTAAAGGCCAGCTACTCAGCCAGCCAGCCAGCTAGCCACACCCCCTCCATACCTCTCTCTCTCTCTCACATACACACTCCCACACTCGCTTATTATAATCTCTGTATCTCCCTCTCTTTCTGTCTTTTGTCTCCACAGCATCTTGCGGTGGCATTTTGTGAGCCGCAATCGCAATCGCAATCGCTATCCAAGTGCAATTGACAAGTGCCCGACGCACAGGCACAAAGATAACCGCAGCGCTATGGCAACAACATGCCGCCGCGGCGGCTGCCGCTGCATCTGTTTCATCTTCTGCTTCATCGTTTGCCAAATGCCACGCCCACACACGTTAAGCTGCGCCCACCTGCAAATTTCCGTTCAATTGTTGCTTAATTTTTTGCAGCTGTTCGACGTATTTAAACAGAAAATAAAATTTTTTTATATTTTTTAAATGGCAAAATTTGTGAACGAGTGAACGACTGACAGATACCCTGTTATAAAATATTATGTATAGCAAAGAAAATTTTTAAAATAAAACATGTTTTGATTAATAATCAAGCAAAAATTTATGAGGAATAAAGTAATTTTTATTATGCTCGACTGGCAGATACCCTGTAATAAATTTAAATATGGCAACTAACGGTCAATTATATGCATAACAAAACCAATTTTCTAATAATAGCGCACAAAAGCAAAGCCAATAAAAATACCTGTTGATTATGCTCGACAGACAGATACCCTGTAACAAAATTACAAATAGAACGCTGACAAAAAATAATTTATATAAAAAACTAATTTTCTAATAATAAAGCAAAAATTGAAAGCATGCAAAATAATTCTTGATTATGCACGACTGACAGATACCCTGTAACCAACTAAAACATGAAAACTGGCTGTAAGTCTGATATGTATATAAAAAAAACAAATTTTCCAAAAATTAAACAAAAATGTCAAATAAATAAAATACTTTTTAATTGTACTCGACTTGTAGACACCCTGTAGCTTGTAATTAAAAATCATTTTAATGTAAAATAAATGTGAAAAAAAAATTGAATTGACTCGAGTATAGTTTAAGCCTCATCTGTGAACATTTGCAAGATTACAGGGTATCTATATATGGCCGGCAGAAGCAGAACAAACAATGCGACCGCAAACGGAGTTACAGTGAATGGTAATAGGATTATGTCTGGGGACTGAGTGCGGACTCCATCAAAGCCAAAAAGAACCGCAACCACGCATAATTGTTCAATTTATTTATTTAAGCGCGAATTGCAGAGCGACGCCGCCGCCTCCGCCGCCGCCCACACACACACACAGGGAAATTGTACCCAAATGTGGGCGTGGCAGCAGTCAACAAACGTTTTTCGGTTATTGCGGTCAAAAATGGTGGGGTAAATCGCTTTAAATAATGCATGCGATTTCAATAAATATTGAAAATGCTGTCAACACAGACGTTGCTGACGATGGCTGGCGTCACCTGGCTGCAAGTGCCGGCAAATGGTTTACTATTACTATTTAATACCCTCTACATAAAGCAAAGGAATTGTAGGCATATGAGCTGCTATAAGTCGGCCATATATTATTAAAAATATATTAGATATTCTATACAAATTATTGATCTGGGCAATGGGTTCAAGTGGTCAGTTTTATAGAAGGCTTGAAGTTTCATATACATATGTTGTGTGATTTGATATTTACTTCATATCGATAAATGCTGTTATCGAAATCTACTCCAATTTACTTAATGTCGCTCTATAGGTATAAAGGCATATGTATGTGAATCCATGAGGTGATCTAACTTGGGTCAAGAGACGAATGGAGCTGTTTGTCTAACATCATTTCAATCATTTACTTAGTATCGATAAATATCGATTTTGATAGGAATATATTTATAGGCATATGCATACATATATATGTGTATCTGTAAGCTATATATATATGGGACTTGTACCAGGAGCTGTAACGAGCATATTATGAATTGCAGCATATAGTGTCTTAAAGCAAATGCAGATATCGATAACTTCTCTAATGTGCTTGATATCGATCAAATTTCATTGCCATGCACATCTATATAAGTAAAAGCATATGTAAATGAATTCAATTAATTTGGGTTAAGAGCCAAGTGGAACTATTTGCCTAAGATCATTTCAATCATTTACTTCATAGCGATATATATCGATTTCAATAAAAACATAAATGTGGGCATATGTATAGGAATCTATAAGGTATATTTACATGTAGTCTTGCTTCAGCACAGATGCAGAGTCGAAGTCTGTGCATCAACTGATATTCCTTCATAGTAAAATCAAGTATCGATATCTATGCCATATCGATAAAAATCGATTATGACTTCATTTCCATCTACATATATGCAAATATCCAAAAATAGTTTCTCGCTCAGTACAGAGCATATCCATTTGTCTTGTATATGCTCATTGCTGTCATATAGGGCAGCTGCCCGTCGAGCATACCCCAACTGGCATACACTTCGTCAATTTAGTTGACCCCATGTTGTATAATTCATGGCAATCAATGAACATGGCAAAGAAATCAATGCGCCACGAGAAATTATAATTATAATTTGTATTTGTAATTGCACGAATAGAAGAGGGCGGCAAAGCTCGGATAGGGATGCCAGGGAGCTGAGGGAGGGAGGGGGCGTGGCTGTAGCTGGCACTAGCTCGCACTGGATACACTCGACTAATTAGTCTCCTGAGCGTGTTCGCTGATTCCCGATGCCTGATTATAGTAAATCTCTGGTCACGCACCAGCGAAAGAATTCATAAATTTAATTTGCCGTCAAGCAGAATTGAAGCTGTGGGGGAGGCGAATGATGGGGGGTGATGAGGGGGATGGGGAGGATGAAGAGGAGCTGTGGAGGCGACACGTCGCTGTAGCAGCAAACGAATTCCCACAATAAACATTTGCACGGCAGCCGCGTGCCCAATGATAATGATGATGTTCACAATGATGATGATGATGATGATGGAGATGGGAGATGTAAGAATTGGTATGGAATGAAGTGGTGTGTGCAGGAGTGGCTGGTAATGACGCTGAATGACGACACAGCATTGGGAATTACTGCCATCCCCCATCCCCCATCCACCTTCCTTGCTCACATCCCCAGTCAGTCCACCTCCCACCTCCCACCACCCACCTGCTTTGTATATGCAGTCATGTAGCATCGATTAATCATTTTATTATTATTATTGTTGCCGCCATTCGTTGTCGTTCCCAGCGCTCGTGATCCTCCTCATGCACACGATGTTAACGGGCGTTGCGCGGCGCCTGAGCCAATATACCATATATTAATATGCGTGCCAAATAGCAAAAGTCATCACAATTTATAAAACATACTAGAGATGCGAATTGATGCGATCGCAACAATGCTAATAGACAATTGGCAGAGGAGAGATTTCATGCTATCGATACTATCGATTGCGATTGCTCTGAATGTTGAATAGCAAAAGGAAATTTCAATAGAAGAGAACAGTTTTGTGATATCAAGTTGTTTTTAGTTAGCTTTTGAAGCTACTGCCTGGCCATTATGTGTATGCAGACTTCTGACTCGATTCGATATGTTGTCTCTCTGCCGATGCTTACTTCCGGCTGGACTTCCACAACGACTCTTATGAGCTTGTCTCCATACCAATTGTTATGGCGACTATATTTTCTGCGCCTTCGTAATAATCTTCTGTATGTGCTGGCTACTGTTTTAAGCTACAACAGCATCTACTCCCCGCTCAACCTCTTCAACTGCTCACTGTTACCATGTTGGCAATTTGACTTCAAGACTGAGCTTTATGCAAATTTTCTAAATATTTCTGCACATTTGACAGGCGTAAAAGAATTCATTCTCAAATGGCAAACCTTATTGAATATTTCTACAGTTCAATGTTATCAATTAGCTTAAAAAGCTTCAATAAGATAGTTATTGAAAAAGGTATCACTCTTGCCTGGTCACCATATACTATGCTGTGTATTAATAGTATTAACTATCGATAACGTTTAAGTGTATCTCAACAGTTATTCCAATAGCAACTCGTACTAATTGCATTTCATTAGAGCACATTTTTGGCTATACAAATGTCGATAGTTACTACTTTCGATGCTATCGGTTGCATTAGGGTATGACCAAAATTTATGTTGAATATTATTTCGATCTAGTATTGATGCAGCAAGTATGTTGACTAAACTGAAGCTGATCGATACTATCGTTTAGAACTGTGCCCATAATTTATAGTAATGGCTTTACAACATTCATTATTTGGTTTCTTTATAAGTAAGAAGCTTATATACTTTATATATGTGCAAATATCGTTAACTATCGATAATCATAATTCACTTATTAATAATCGCACAATAATCGTATGATAACAACTAAAGTACTCACAAGAGTTACAGTTACATTCGATCATTAACCAACACTGGCCGCCACGTAGCCAAACTGCATAGCCGTGTGTGTGTGTTAGAGCGAGACATCTGTATAGAGAGCTACTGAGTAGCCTGTGAGCGTGTGCTCAAAACACGTCTCACTCGCTCACTCGGCCTCTCACTCTCTCTCTCTTGCCATTTTTCATGTGTGTGTGTCACGCCAGTTTCAGCTCTTGCCGAACTGTCAGTGAGTACATTTAATTCTCTTGCTCTGTGCATGTTCTCAGTGAAGAGAGCGGAGAGAAGTTTTCTGAAAATCGTCAAAGCGCATATGATGTACGCCGCCGTAAAGCCGCTGTCCAAGTATTTACGCCTGAAGACGGTGCGCATCTACGATCCGATATTTACGTTACACTCCAAATGCACTATCGTCATACTGCTGACCTGCACGTTTCTGCTGTCGGCCAAGCAGTATTTCGGCGAGCCGATACTTTGCCTCAGCTCTACGAAGCACACGGAATATGTTCAATCCTATTGCTGGACCATGGGCACCTATATCCTACCGCTGGAGAACGATAGTGTCGATGCCAGCAAACCTATGCCGGAGCTAGCGCTACTCGAGCGTCAGCAGCAGCGACTGGCGCTGAACAGAAGCGGCCTGAGCGCCCTGCTGGCTGACAATGAGCAGTACGCACGCATCATATCGATAGCGGAGGGCGTCGGTCCGGAGACCCGAGGCGTTACGAAACGAATGTATTTGCGCTACTATCAATGGGTCTTCATGATACTGCTCTTTCAGTCGCTGCTCTTCTACTTCCCGTCGTACCTGTGGAAGGTGTGGGAGGGCCAGCGCATGGAGCAGCTGTGCTGTGAGATCGGCGATGCTCTCATTATCGAGGACACCTATCGCATGCGTCTGCGCATGCTCACGAAGTACTTTCGGGCTCGCTTCTCCGCCATCCATTGCTGCTATGCGATCAAGTATGCCTTCTGTGAGCTGCTTAATCTGGTCATCAGCGTGAGTATTCGAATCGAGTAATCGAATGTAACGATTGAACTTAGCGATTATCGGTCAATCAGAACTATCGATATCGAAAAAATATACTACTTTGATATATTTTACACAATTATAGTGTCTATCCATAGCAGCAGCCTCACGTTAGAAATGTATCTATAATCTCATTTTCCTATCGATTAATATCGATAACTGAAATCACCCAATTTAATGCACTTGTATCGTACGTGTTGCCTAACGGCTACTAGTTATGCTACATATATATAAACTTGGTAACTAATTGGTATTGATTAAGTTCGATAGCTATCGATAGCATCTATCGATAACTTATAAGCTTTTATTCGGGAAGTCTTCCAATTGAACTATATTTAATATGGATACATTTTTAAGTAATCAATATATTTATATACCTAAAATATATCGATCGCTGTTATCGATAACCTTCTTCTCGTACTTCAAAGCCCTTTTATGAATTTCTGTCAATAGAAATGCTACTCATATCGATAATATATCAGCAATATATGATTTATGTTTAAAACTCTATCGATTGTTGTTATCGATAAGTTTTTCTTGAGCTCAAAAAACTATTTTATTGAGTGTTCGCCAATTAAAATGCATTGATATAGATAATATGAAAACTATTAGCCCAATTAATATATTTCTCTGTCTTAAATGCATCGATTGCTGTTATCGATAACATTTGCTCACAGGTTTTTAACTTTTGGCTAATGGACATAATCTTCAACGGATTCTGGCACAAATACATCCATGCCCTGGCCGCAATACCCGTCTACGATTGGAATCTCTGGAATCTGATGACATCTCGCGTCTTTCCGAAGGTCGCCAAGTGCGAGATGTTCATCTATGGACCAAGTGGATCGCCAAAAGTGCTGGACATACTCTGTGTACTGCCGCTGAACATACTCAACGAGAAGCTGTTTGCCGTGCTCTACGTGTGGTTCCTGTTCATTGCGATGCTGGCTGCCATCAATATACTCTATCGCCTGTTGCTCGTCTGCTGTCCGGAGCTGCGACTCCAACTGTTGCGCACGCACCTGCGCGGCATGCCCAAGGCGCATGTGCGTCAGGTGTTGGTCAATGCCGGCTACGGCGATTGGTTTGTCCTGATGAGCGTCAGCATCAATGTGAATCCAACGCTGTTTCGTGATCTGCTCGAGCAGCTGTATATGGAGCAAACGGTCAGGAAACCCGAACTATCGGCAGCTAACCAGCGTAGGCGTGAGTCTCTAGATGAGCAAGAGCAAACGGATCAGGATCAAGATCATATCAGCATCATAACGAACGAGAATTCGCTAGGCAATATGCCCGCAACGCCTGCCGTCAACGTACCTCCGACCTGCTACTACACGGAAAGCCATGCCTAAAGGATAGAGAAGACAGCGTGAGCCAGTGCCGAAGCCAGCATCCCGGCATCATCTCCACCCAAGAACAGATGTAATTTGATAGTAGTTCCCATTATTATTCGGTTTATTTGCGCAAAGTGCAAGACAAACACGAAAACGCATCGAAAGGCAAATAAATGCGATAATCAAAATGACAAACGGGCTGCAGCTAACTAGCACTAAGTATGTGGGCTGCAGCGATACCCTGTAGCAAAAGACTTGCCAAAGGGTATCATGGGTATCATTTCATGGGAAAATCTTATATATATCTGGTATACGTATCTTTCAGTCACAGTTAAGTTAACTATCGATAGAATAAGCTTACTATCGATAGACCAACAACTCTTTTACAAAAGATACACTTAAAGAGCAGCTCTTAAGTTGGCCATCAATAAGAATATTACCTCAGCAGCTCTATGTGAGCTTAGCAGCTCTTAAAGTGACTATCGATAAAAATACAAGTACTATCGATAGGCTAACTATAAATCTATAATTGTTCAGCAGCTCTTACGGCGACTGTTGATAGATCGGCTATAACATCCGCTCTGATGCCGACTATTGATAAAAATGTACTATCAATAGATCACCTATTACAACAGCTCTCATGATGCCTATCGATAGCATTGTACAATCGATAGATCAACTATAATAGGCATTATGATAACTAACGATAAGAAACCGATAGATAGCCCATAGCATCAACTTTAACTTACTATACTAACTATCGATAACAAAATATACCATCTATAGGTGAATTGTAAAACTTTAGATGCAGTTACAGGGTAGCCTATAGCACAGCAGTTGGATACATATAAGGGGGGTTATGCGCGTAGCATGCAACGCGTGGGCTTTAGCAAGCCGACAGGCATAACAAAAACTTGGCCAAAGTTGCAAAAGTTACACAAACCGAAGGAGCGAGTGAGAGAGAGCGAGTGGTAAAGTTGATGAGGACGACGATGATTGCAAAACTCAGCTCGAGCGCTTCTGGCAGTCGACAGCTGGCAGTTGCCATTTGCCAGTTGACAGTCGGATGAGCCGACTGCCAACAGGTAAAGCTAACAACAACATGGCGTGGAGCCAGGCAGTATGCGGATGCCAATTGCGGATCTGGATGCGGATGCGGAGCTGCTGCAAGGACAACGCAAATGGCTGCAATTACAAGCAGCGACAACTGCAGCAACAGCAACAACAACAACAACAGCAACATCAGCTAAAGTAAACATCACTTTAAAGGCGAACGAAAGACAAGGCCTGCGTAGCGGGGGCGTGGCAGCAGGGGTAGGGGGCGTGCTGCATGTTGCCAGCATGGAGAAAAGCGCTAAATAAACAAAGTTAATTTTAATTAAAAACCGCAGAAAACCGAAAAAACAACAAAATGCTAAATAAAACGGCCGGGACGGCATCGAGGGGGGGGGGGGAGAGTTGGGGGCGTGGCATGCGTTCACTTGTGGGCGTGGCAGCGTCTTGCATATGCATGTGCAAAGCAGAGCAGCGAAAAACAAACAGCAAAAAAACAGAAAGAATGAAACGAACAGAGACAACACACACACAGCAGCAGCCAGCTCTGAACCACTGCACCACCCCCAAGTCACACTACACCCACCGCCCGCACTCGGCTAAACCACCAATGATAACTGTAACAAAAGACACATGTAAACAATTTGGTTTAGTTTAGTTTTAATTATACAAAGCGAAAACTTTGCCAACTCTTCAGCTGGGCGAGTGAGTGAAATGGTTAAAGGCATTCGAGCTAACCAGTGCCAAAACCACTTCCCAATTCAGCCTAAATGTCAGTACTCAAGTTGCCGAGAACTCTCCCGCTCTCCCTCACTCTCTCTCTCTCACTCTCATTCTCTTTCACTGGCATTTGGCAGTTTGGCCTTTGGCTTAGGCCTCGGCACTTCGAAAACTTTCAAAAGGCTTAATGCATTCAAATATAATGGAAGCGAAGAGAGTTAGACTGAAACGATGCAAAAAGTGAAAGAGTGATAGAGCAAGAGATGTAGAGAGCGAGAGCAAGCATAAATCTATTTACTCAAGCCAACAATTAGTTGTGTACAATAGTTTTCTTTAAAGAATTTTCCCATCGATACACTCAGAAAAATAATATCAAGCATATTCCCAATAGGAACTTATTTAAAAAGTTTCACTTGCATGAGTGGAATCTAAGTGGAATACGATTTAATACGATTTTGACGAAGGCCAAGTTTTAGAGATTCAAATGATGATGTATGGAGTAGCATAAAGAATTATAAATAATGAATGATGAATGATTACTGTCAAATGATAAATAAGCAAAAATCCATGATGAATGTTCAATAATAAATGATAGATGTTAAATGATGAATAATAAATGATATAGAACTAATGGTTGTATCATCAATGAGAATAATGAATAATGAAGTACATATAAAGAATGATGAAGAAAGAAGGATGAATGATGAATGATGACCAATGAATAATAAAACACGACTGGTGTATGAAGTTGGATGAATGATAATGAGAATAATGAATCAGAATTGATAAATAGTGAATAATGAATGATGACTGTTTAAAAAGTATTATTAATGAGCATAATGAATTATAAATGTTAAAAGACTAATGATGAATGATGACGTATGACTAATTAAATAAAAATGATAAATGAAAAATAGCGAATTACGATTGATGAATAATGAATGAATGATGATAAATAATCAACAAGGATTGGTGAATAATGAATGATTTAGGATTAATGATAATGAGAATAATGAATCATAAATGATCAATAATGAAGTATGAATGAAGAATGTTAAAAAAGAAGTATTTTCAATAAAAATAATGAATCATAAATAATAACTGATGAATGATGATGTATGAACAATGAAGGTTAAATGATAAATGCCAAAAGATGAATGATGAATAATGAATGATGACTAGATGACTAATAATAAATATTGAAAAGCAATGATTTCATCATTCATTAAATTAGTAGTTCGGAGAAAACTAAATAAAGTGCGCTCAAAATGATTTGCAAATGAACTTTAAGTTTGAGAGTGAAATGAAAAGTTGTCTACAAACAAGACGAGTGGCTCGTATTATAGCAAACAGAGCCTAACAAGCACCGAGACTTCTACACACAAACTTCCTCACTCTCTCTCTCTCTCTCTTTCTCTGTGTGTGTGTGTGTGTTTAGCCAAGCTTCTCGTCCCAACTAAATTTAGATACAGATAGTTATATCCATCAAATGGAGGCGGTTCAGTTGCATGTGAGAGAGTCCATAGCCCAGAGCCCAGAGTCAGCAAGTCAGGCAGAGCTCTGAGACACCATGCCTAGACAACCAATATGCCAAGCCTGTGCATACCTGGGCATACCTGTGCTTCCCCTGCGCCCCTTACGCCCTGGCAGGCGGGCTGGCGCCTGTTTCAGTTGCTGCTTGACTCGACTTCGGCCTGGCCTTTTACCTAGAATTTTGTGTTATTTTTGCAGGCGATGCGAACAAAGCAAATGACAAATAAATTAACAAGTTAATTGAGTTTCGTGCCAGACACGAATCTTCCTAAAAACCAGTAAAGGTGTTTGTGCGCTTGTGCGAGCACGACTAGCAGATACCCTGGCTAAGCTGATGGAAGGGATAAGCAGAAAATTTGAAATATAAATGAAATTTCTGAGGTGTGCCTACTAAATAACCTGAATGTAAATAAATTTCAGCATTCATCGAATAGTGTTATCGATTTTTATCGATAATTCAGAAAAATTGAATTAAAAATTGAAATATTTTTAAGTTAAGTGCACTACAAGCAGCTACATATCAGAAGTGATCTGCAGACCGCTTTAAATCTTAAAATTTAGCTTTAAAGAACAACTATCAAAATCGATAATTATCGATATGAAGAAAATCAAATTTTGAAATGCCTCGACTCTTGCCTGCAGTTACAAGCATGTGAACCAAAAGCCAATATACCCTGCTCAAGCGCCTGCCAATGGGTATATGGATTAATGAAGAGGCTTTCGGGGACATTGGGGTTAAGTGGCAACTGTCGGCCGCTTCTCGGCTATAAACAATAAACAATTAATGCTAAATCAATAAGCTCTCAAAACATATTTGCAATTTTGTTGAAAAAGTGGGCGGAGCTGTGCATGGCATGGGGGCGTGTCAATGTAATTTATATGCTAATCAGTTGGCCAGTTGGCGTCCAACGCCTAGAGACAGTTCGCGACTTGGGTGATAAAATCTTCGCTCTGAATGTGAACTATATTTTGTTATTTTTTTTTCAATTTCTTTTTTTTTTGGCAAATTAATTAAAATTTGGAGCTCGGCCACGAAATTATCGACAGAGGCGGCCAGCGAAACGTTGCAACAGCAATTGCAATTGCAGCGACAGCGGCAGAGGCAGCGGCAACACGTGTAACAAAATAATTTTTCAATTACATTTTCGGGTTACGTATGCGGTGCCAGCACTCTGTGTCCATTTTGAAAGCTGCCGTCCAGGCCAGACCACACGGCTCGGAAGGGGGAGCGAGATGAGTTAGAGGAGTAGGAAGTGGTAGAGGAAGTGGAAGTGGAAGTGGCATACAGGATGCAGGTGCATAAGCATTGCGTGTGCGGTGGCATTTGCAACCGCTAAGCCCAGCACTCATCCTCTTCCTCTTCCACACGCACACACTCACTCTCTCTCTCTCTCTCTCTCTCTCTCTGTGTGTGCAAGCATCACTTGTGCCTTTTTGCATCAAATTTTGATGCAAAATTGATTCCATGGCATTTTTGCGGACAACGCATTGCAGTCGCCAGCCCTAGAGTGGACCTGCTGCGCTTAGAGTGAACCCAAATTAGCATACAAATATATATACCATATATATAGCTAGATCTAATGCTTGCAATAGATGCGCTTTAACAAAATGGCTGGTAAGAGAGAAGTGAGCATGAATGCCTAGAAGCTATATGCTTATATGCCTATATACTATATGATATATATACATGCCTATAGCTGTGTTCATAAAAATAGTAGTGCGACTAAAATGTTGGTCAGCAAAATTTGAAAAAAATATATAGGTATATATAACTTAACAGACAAGGCTTTAAGCGTTCATAACTCTCTCAATACTGAGCCGATTTATGTGATCCAAAAGTTCCTTCTTCATCATTACTTTCTTTCAATAATTTTACATAAAAAGCATCCACTGCTTTAGGGTAAAAAATCATATACCCTTTACTACACATTCTTTACAAATAAAACTATCCTTGCTTCAAAAACTTTAAATTTTAATCGCATTTAAAAACTTATTCAAAAATTTAACAAATATTTTATCTTAACCACCAAAAACTCTTAACTCGAATTTCCATAAAGCTGTCAAGCATGGCACCTTGCAAAGCTTTGTGTAATTCAAGCCATATTTGTAGTGGTCTGTGCTTCACACATAATATCTAATTTATAATAATATTTGAGAAAAAAGTGGCAAATATTTTGCTAAGTTTTTGGATCAAATATCAAACAAAATAAAATTTAAAAATTAAAAAATGAATATAATATATATTTATATATAGATATTTGTATATATATATATATAGATATTTCTATTTATGCTCAAGTTTTTGTTTGATATTTGACCCAATAAATTAGCCAACAAATTTGCATATTTGTTGTATATATACATATATATATATATAATATATCTCATTTTAAACATATACATATATATATATAGTATATATATACGTTTCTAAATCTCTTCTCTCGCTTTGCATATCATTTTGCCCCTATATATTTGAGCACAATTGCATAAGCTGGCATATTTGTTGAACTTTGGGCATTGCTCAACACTCAACGTGCACTTTGCAGTATTGTTAAGTATTTATTGTGCACTTGTCAATGATTTCCATAGCATTTACTTCGATTTTTTATTATTTATTTCGGTGTATTTTCGAGCACTGTTTTTTTGTTTTTTGTTATTTTCAGTTTGCAGTGCTGCAAATGACTTTTTGGAATACACCAAAACAAAGTCTGTGTGTAATATGATATAAATGTAATTGCATTCAAAAATAGAAAAGAAGCGTTTAGAGAGAGAACGAGAGAGAGAGAGAGAGAGGGAGAGAGAGAGAGGCAAATGGATGCCATCAACTGAACTGATTCAATTACACAAAACGCAGCATTCGCAGGCGATTCCACTTATGCAGCATGGATGAATGCTCGGTTAGATGGTTTGTGAGTTGGTTGGTTCGTTCGTTGGTTGGTTGGCTGGGCGTTGCGACTCGTTGTCCGTCTCATTTTAATCAATTATAATTGCTCGCATTTTTGATTAGTTGGCACCTGGTTGGCTGAAATTGTTTTCCTGCCACTTTTTGTTTTTGTTTTTATACATTTTTATTTTCCTTTTTTTTTTTGTTGCCCAGCTGTGCATGGTAAACATTTTACGTAATTGCGCACATATTTAAATTGCATTCACACACACACACACATACACACACACACACACACACACACACACACACACACAAACACACACTCTCATAGTGCATCAAATTATGGGGCCAAAAGTAAATCTGACTGCTTCTTGCGTCACAGCATCCGATTTCCCTATTCCATTTCCATATGCACATAGCTGAGCATACCGCACGAGGGCAGATTAATAACTTATGTGTGCACTGCTCTAATCTCTGGCGATAACATTTATCGCTTATTTAATAGCATTTAGATAACGATTAAAGCTTATGTCTATAAATCTCATAATGCTAATGCTTCTGTAGAGGATTTATCTATTACGAGATCTGCAGATTACAGGGTATCTAAAGTTTGTGTTTGTTTATTTTGTTAAGGTAAGCGTCGCAGCTATGTTACAACTTCAGGATAGGCTGACTCTGAGACTATCTTCAGCTCCTTTCACTTTTTATATTTACAGGGTATCCATAGCTTGTTTCTAGCTACTACCTAAAGCAATCAAGACCACAAAGTAAAGGGCAACTAAAGTCAGCGCATTTCATTTAACTCTTCCACGCTTCTAAGCACTCATTATAATTACAGGGTATCTATAATTTATCTTGCCCTACTTTTAGGGCAACTTTTATTTGTGGGACTGCTAAAACAACTAAGACTACTGTTTTTTTCTGATCTGCCATCAATTTCTAAGTTTTTCTAATATTTACAGGGTATCTAGAAATTGTGCTTGCCTACTTTTGAGTTGTTTATGACTGTGTAGCTTATGTTAGTTTATAAAGCTCACTTGAAGCCAGTTGCTTTATCACTCTAATGCACTTCAAGGCACTTTTGATATTTACAGGGTATTTACGGATTATGCTTACTTCCTTTTGAAGCAAACCTGGCTTACAATAGTATATACAATGGGTAGACTCTAGAGCTCGCTTAAACGACTCTACTTTCTCAGAACTAATATGAGTTTTTAGGCATTTCTTGTATTTACAGGGTATCTAGAGTTGTGGGTTTTACTCACACTCGAATCAATCCACGCTTGCATGATTAAGCATTGGGTACATTGTAAAACATTTATTTTACCTTACTTCTTGTGAATTTCTATTTGTACAGGGTATCTGTAGTTAGTTTTCGCTTAGTTCTCTGGCAGCCCTCGGCTGCCTAAACCTAGTAACTATTGGGCCACTGCCGACAACTGTCAGTTAATAAGGACCAGAAGCGCAACGAGCATCTATGCAGTTGTTCATAAGCCTCCGGCATTGTCTGACTGCGTCTTCAGATTGCATGCCACACACACACACACACACACACACACACACACACGGCCTCTCCATCATCTCTGTCACCCACTCAACTATAGCATCGTCTGTTGGTTTTGCTCTGCTCTGCTCTGTTCTGTGTGTGTGGTGCAGTCGAAGCCTTTGGTCCTTCTGGACTGTCCGGCTGCATTTTGCATAAGGTTTTTCAGCCGACTGCTCACATTGGATTGTAATTTATTTATATTGTCTCGGTAAATATTTATGCACATATTTTTATTGATTTATAAATCAATTGCGAACAGCTCCAGGCAGCTGCACAGATTCAGGACCAGGCCAGGCCGTTTATCACCCCGTCGAGGGTTGCTCGGCTCAGGGGCTGACGTGGCCGACGTGGCCGACGTGGCTGACGTGGCGAGGGGTCGTTGAGTGCGCGCGGAGGGTTAATGGGTACTCGGTTCGGCTCTGTCTTTGGCAGTAATTAACGCTCGGGCGACTTAAGCAGCCCTTTGGCCCACTTAACCCCAAAGAGAAATTACCTGAAAGCCATTCGGATTGAAGCTCTTGTCGCTTCTTTGCTCCTTCGCTCCTTGTGACGCACTTAAGTGTCGTGTTATTCCATGTTGAGTCAGTTTTGTGCCGCCAAAACTTCAAAGCTAATCCCCACATACAATTAAACTGAATTCGCATTTGGCCCCTCGACCTTTTAGTTTGACCTCTCCCTCGCCCCGCCAAAGCAGCCGCCTTAAAGTCTGGGACTACGTAGTCCCGGCTTAGTTCAATGTGCCTCACTTTTGGGCTGCTTAGACCCTTGATTTGATTTAATCTTTTTGGCCAATTGTTCAGCTGCCTGCCACGCCTTACGCCTTTTACAGCTAACGCCCAACGCTCTAAAGCTTCGATTTCATTCAGCTATGCGTAGCTGCAACTACAGCCAGTATATCCAAATTTACACTGAACAAAATGGAACTGTGATTGGGATTTTAGAACATTGCAACAAATCTTAAGATTTCGTAACTTTTGTCGTATCTTTCATCAACTGGACATACTAGGCATTATTTCTTTATCTATATCTTGGGACTTGGGACTCTTCAAGCATAACTCGAGCACTAGCAGAGCCATAGATCTCAAATGTGGCATAGAGGCTCTTGTAGAGTCAGCAAAGCTCAAGATAATATCACTCTCTTGGGATACTTTCCTTTGGGGTATCTTTTAGTCAATTGAATTGATCGTAATGTATATAAATATATATCATTTCTGGATGCTAACTAATTGTTCATTCCACCCACACTAAGTTTTTACAGGGTATACGTTGCCACCAGTCACACTTCAAGCTATCAATGACAGCTTATTGCTGAGCTCAATGTATCTACCTTCCATATATTCCATATGTTCCATTTACAGAAGACTATACCACAATACTAGGTTTTTACAGGGTATACGCTCAACACTTCAGATACTCCGAGTAACTTCAAGTCGCTCACTCTGTCCCGCTGCTCAACATATTTACTACTTGTCTGTCTGAGCATACCACCTCACAACGTTTTCTACAGGGTATACACTTCTTACACTTCAAACTTGCAACTTTTTGTATGTTTTCTTCGAGTGTATGTGTGTGTGTGTGTGTGTGTGTGTGTGTGTGTGTGTGTGTGTGTGTGTGTGTATGTGTGTGTATGTGCATACTTATATAGTAAATTTGGAAAATATTTCACAGGCAATTTCGCATGCTGCGAGACATATTCTGAATGTCCTGCGAGCCTTTCGTCCTACGTCCTGCCCCCTTCATCCTGCGGGCGGCATTCACTTTTGCGCATACATCGACAAACGGTAATAAAAAATTCAGTTCACGTCTCAAGCACTTATTGATACGTGAGCATAGATGACACACACTCACACACACACAGAGGCACGCACACATAAATAGCGCATATATATGCATAGCCCCAGTGGCTGAAGTCAAGATGAAGGCCTGCGTATGGGTGTGAGTCGAGACGAAGTGCGAGGAGAAGCGAGTGGAGAGGAAGTCGCGTTCTGTCATCAGCCCAAGGGGACAATGCAGGACATTCAGTTAGGATGTGGCCGAAGCAGGATAAACAGAGCTGAAACTGAGGCTGTAGCTGTAGTTTGAGCTGGGAGCTGGGAGCTGGTGCTGCTGCTGCTGCTGGTGTTGGGGACAACGTCATAGTCCTTGCCAATTACTGACCATGAAAAATGACCAAATGCCGCATAAAAAATAGCCAACAAATTGTTCGCACAAAGTTTCACGCATCAATTTGGTTAAACAGTTTTTTGTCTCTTTTCTTCTCGCAGGCAGCGCAGTCAATGTCACATGTGAAATGGAACACGCCCACTTAGCGCCCAGCTCCTTTTTGGGTTAGGTGTGAGAAAACCATATTTTGATGAAGTCTTTGAATTCTGACTTTTGTAACCAGAGGCTGGGCAAAAGGATCTGGAGCTGAGCATGTCTCAGAGCAGCTAAAGAGAAATAGAACGTGCTCTACTCTTTACTCTCCACTCTTTATTCTCTGCTCTCTCTACTCTATTTACTCTCCCTTCTCTCTCTTCACTCTCTTTACTTTCTCAACCCTCTACTCTACACCCTCTACTCTACATTCTCTACTCTCCACTATCCACTCTCCACTCTCCACTCTACATTCTCCACTCTCCACTCTCTTATCTCTGCTCTCTGCTCTCTATTCTCTACTCTCTGCTCTCTCTATTTTCCCAATACTCCCAACTCTTTCAACTTTCTCAACTCTCTACTCCCTCTGCCCTCTTTACTCTCTCTTTCTTTCTCTGTCTCTTTCTCTCTCTCTCTCTCTCTGTATTTTCTCAATTTTCCCAACTCTATATTCCCTACTCTCTACTCTCTCTCAACTCTCTATTTTCTTAACTTTCTTAACTTTCTCAACTTTCTCTACTCTCCACTCTTTTCCCCCTCTTTCGCTCCCGCTTTCACTCTCTCACTTTCTCTTTCTCTCTCTCTCTCTCTCTCTCTCTCTCCCTCTCTCTCTTTCTCTCCCTCTCTCTCTTTCTCTCCCTTTCTCTCTTTCTCTCCCTCTCTCTCTCTCTCTCCCTCTCTCTCTTTCTCTCCCTCTCTCTCTTTCCCTCCCACTCTCTCTTTCTCTCACTCTCTCCCTCCCTCCCTCCCTCCCTCTCTTTCTCTCCCTCTCTCTCTCTCCCTCTCTCTCTCTCTCTCCTAGTGCTTCCCTCTCAGCACCTTGTAAATTCAATAGAGACAACATTGTAATCAGAAATGGTTGTTCCATTCCCCGCTCACCCTCTCTCTCTCTCTCTCTCTCGCTATGGTCCGCCCTCCCACTGTCTGTCCGTCTCTTACTCTACCCTTCAATTTGGAGCTTACCCGATGGGTAGGACCGCGATGAAGGATATCGCATCCTGACCACGCGCGCCATGCAAATGAATTACGTGACTGAATCGTTTAACTAACGGCAATTGCAAATGGCGAACAAAAAGCGAGACGCGAAACGCGAAACTCGAAAAGCGGGTGAAATTGTTCGAGTATTTGATTTCGCGTTGTTTTCACTCTCGACAATATAAAATGGACTAATTAATTAATGTGATAAGGACCGAGGGTGGCGCCGAGGTGTTGCAGGTCGATACAGGTGCGACAGAGTGCGACAAGGAGAGAGTGAGCGGGAGGGAAATCAATTAACGTTATTCATTCGAATACAATTAATTTTCATAATTAAGCCCGCCCGTTGCGCTCTTTGAAGTGGGCGCAACGGCAGTCAGCACAATATCCGCATCCAACTTGCGCATCCACATCCGCATCCGCATCTCTTGCTACGGCTGTTGCTGCTGGCTGCTGGCTGCTGTTGCTGATGCTGATGCTGCTGCTTGCTGGCTCCAATTTGCAGTGGCCCGGCACAAAAGCAATTGCCGAAGCGAGTGCCAATCTCAGCGACAGTGACAGCGGCAGCAGCAGCGGCAGCGGCATAAACAGGTGACATCAGAGACAATAAGCTACAATAAAAACACACACACACAGACAGACAGAGAGACATACATACATATATGTATGTACATACATATGTCGCGTTGGAAATTGTTAACAAAGTAACGCCGTATGCAACGCCGAAATGCTCTGAATTTTTAGCGTTGAGTAAGACTTTAATTAGTGATAATACTGTCAACTATCGATTACAACAATGATCGCCTGGCTATTTCTGCTGATAGTTTAGCTAACTATCGCTTAACTTGTTATCGCGATCAATGCCAGCGCTAATCTTTTCCATTTGCAGTTTGCATATGTAACGTTTTTTTTGAATAATTTTCTCTGTTTTTCAATTGTTTATTTCTTCTGGCACTTTTGCTAAGCTAAATAATTTATGACTTTAAATGTATTAAAAACATTTGTGAATTGTTTTTGTTTTATCTTAATAGCAATATCTTTGCACAGAATTGATGGCATTCAATAAATCAAAATATTTTGGAATAATTATTTATGCTATTTGATGTTATTTCATTTGCTTTGTTTTCTCAAATATTTCTTATGCACTATGCCTGCCCTGCATGGCCAGTTTTTTGCATCAGCAATGGAAAGGGTATACGAATGCAGCACACACACACACAGACACACACTCGCGCGATAAGCAACATTTTGTTAAGGCCACTTTGCGACATTTTAATTTAAATGCTAATCAGTTGCCAATAGAGTAAAAAGAGATGCTGCAGCAGCTAACTAGGTAACGGCACCTGGACATGGACCAACTGCTCGACCTGGAACAGCCACTCGACCGGATGCTGAGCGTGTGTGTGTTCAGGTTGCAAGCAATTTGATGCCGGGAGACGCAACAGCGCTGCAATTTGTATTTAAAATGTCCGAACATGGATTAGACAGGCACAACAGCCGAGAGGCCTATGCAACAGCAACAGCAACAGTAGCAGCAGCAGCAGAAGGAGAGTAGCTCGTCTGGCAGCTGCTCGCTGGGACATCATTATCATTTGCATTTTTGGATACAATGTCCAGGGCCTGGGGCCGTTTATGTGCACAACATGCACAATAAGTATACCTGATAACATCAGCAACATTCATTTTTGGGGTGTCAAAATGAACAAGCAACAACAACAACAACAACAACTATTTGTCTGCACTGCAATTTGCTGGCTGAAAATTAAACATTGCAAAAACCTTGTGCAAAGCACATTACTTAAATTACAAATAAACAAGAAAAAGTTGGCCACAAGTTTGTCTTTGCACTTTTACAGCTATTTGCGCTAACAACATGAAAGCCAAAATGAAAACAAACAAAAAATCCGTTACGAATATAGCGCAACGACAGCTGCGCGCGCTAAATGTCAAACGATAGCACGCAAAGTCCGTTACGTTGGCGCCAAACAAAACTGCAAGCCGATATGTTACTCACTCTGAAGCTGACTGCTGCAGCACGCAACCAAACTGCCCACTTGTCGATAATCATCGCAATGCATAGCTGGCTCTGCACGTGGACAACAAATATTAAACGCGAATAAAGACGAGCGCAATTGTAGGATTAAATATATTCCCGAATAGAAAACACATTATAAGCATGGAGCTGGAAAACATACAGGTGGATTCCTTTATGCCTGCCAAGAAGGCACAAAAGCGCAGCGCAGCGTATACCCAAGATGTGGCAATGCAGATGGACATCACGACAGGGATCGAGGGCAAGCAAGATTTAGGCTACGGACAAGCGCCACCAAGGGCCAAAAGAATACGCAGCGAGCTGCGCAAGGTGTCCGTGCCACCACACAGATACAGCTCACTCAAGGAGCAATGGATGAAGATCTTTACGCCGGTTGTGGAGCATATGAAGCTGCAAATCCGCTTCAACATGAAAGCGCGTCAAGTGGAGCTGCGCATTGGACCCGAAACTCCAGATATATCCAATTTGCAAAGAGGCGCCGACTTTGTCAAGGCCTTCCTGTGCGGCTTTGAGGTGGACGATGCTTTGGCATTGCTCCGTTTGGAGGATCTCTTCATAGAGACCTTTGAGATCAAGGATGTGAAGACGCTGCGCGGCGATCATCAGTCGCGTGCCATCGGCCGTCTCGCTGGCAAAGGTGGACGCACGAAATTCACCATCGAGAATGTGACCAAAACTCGTATTGTGCTCGCCGATAGCAAGATCCACATACTGGGCAGCTATCAGAACATTCAGCTGGCACGTCGTGCCGTTTGCAACCTGATCCTTGGCTCGCCGCCCAGCAAAGTTTATGGCAATCTGCGATCCGTTGCGTCTCGCCTCTCCGAGCGCATGTGAAGGCTGTGATCATAGGGCCGCACTGCAAGGGCCTGGCATGGATCTAGACTACAATTAGAAGTAAGATTTTTACAGTTTTTTTTTCATCTTCGTTAAATCATAAATAAATAATTATGCATAATTTATGATTTTCTTATATGTTATACAATATATAGTTATGTGTATTCTATTTTGTATAATAGTCTGATGATATACTTCGGATTTAGAGTTGAAATACGCTCACACTTGCTTCTGTACTCTTCTTTCCTATAAGTGAACTCTTGAGACTCGCATAGAAAGGCGTTCGGTATAAGGAAACATTCTCTTTCTCCTTTTATCATAAATATATACACACATCAAATGCAAGATAAATCTGACAAATTTTTATATACTAGTAACTTTCTGGCTGTGAACTGGTTCAATTGAACCGTGAACCAATAAGTCGTTATATATTATACAATATATTTATGTATATTCTATTTTGTTTTCAGATTTTGATTTTAGTTCAGATTTTAAATTGAAATACTCTCACACTTGCTTCTCTACTCTTCTTCCTTTAGTTGAGGCTCATGGGACTCGCATAGAAAGGCGTTCGGTAGAAAGCAGCCTAAAGGAACATTCCTTTTCTGCTTTTATTGTATATATAAACATATATAATATAAAATACAAGATAAATCTGACAAATTTCTATGTACTTGTACCTTTCTGGCTGTGAACCAGTTCAATTGAACCGTGAACCAATGAGTCGTTCCATAATTGTAGATGATCTACGCCAGCTTGTGAGTTAAATAACCTATTAAGCTCTCTTCTCTCATTACCTTTTCTTTTATATCTATTCAAATGCATGAGAATCGCATAGAAGAGCGATAAACTGTAGGAGGAGATATGTAGCAAATATTAGGCAAATCTATGCGAATCTCTTTAAAGCTGAGCTCAAGCAACTTTCATTATTTCACACATGTGTCTCCCGAGCTATTCAAAACGGACAACTTTTTAGATTGTTAATAAATAATAGAATTTAGATATATTTTACACAAATACAATTAGAATTACAATTATACACACGGAACTGCACTTACGAAACAAAATAGGGAAACAAAAATGTGAAACGGACTAATCTGGCTGGCTGACTGGCTGGCTGGGTGGCTGGCTGACTGACTGACTGACTGGGTGGGTGGTGCTGATCAATCCTTTACAGCTTGGTCAGTATGAGCAGCAGGAGCATGAAGAAGGTAACGGCGGCTAGCACGAGAATGATGCACATTTTGCGATTCTTGCGCTGATACATTTCCGCACGCTGGAGCTGTCGCATGCCTTCGGAGACGCGCGTCTGGGTCTGCTCCACATTGTAATCGATGCGATCGAGCACTGTGCCCTGCTCCTGCACCATGTGACCCAAATCTTTGAAGATGTCATTGAGATCGTAAATGGATTTGACTATTTTCGTCACCTCCTCCTCCCGATGCTGGGCCAAGCGTGAGTTCTCCTCCTCGAAGAGCAGCAATTGCTGCTGTGTCATGCGGCTGGCCAATGGCTTCTTAAAATTATCATCGATCTGCTGTTCATCATCCTCGAAGAGATATGCGCTCGCCTGGCTCTTGCCGGCACCATCCAGTGGCTGCAGAAAATTGTCAAAGGTATCCACAAAATTGTTGGGCGGCTCATCGCCAGCAAAGTGGCCCAGCTCGACATTGGTGAATTCGTTTGTATTGTCGAAATATTTCTGGGAGCGTTCCTCGCGCGAGTTGAGCTGCAGCAGATACGCATTTTGGCTGCTGCGAAATTTGACAGTCAGATCCTGCAGCTGGAGTAGCGCACAGTGCACCGCATTGGCTGTGAGACGCTGCTCCACTTTGCTGCCGACGCCCAGGCTGGAGCGCACGCATTGTATGTGCCGATGTGTGCTAGCTATCAGCTTGGCCACAATCTGGCTAAGCACTTCGATTTCACATTCGTCATCTTTTTGGTCATCGAAGGTGGGACGCAGCAGGTGGCGTGCATGCAGCGAGCCCAGCTCATCCAGTTTCGGTTTGATTCTACAATGGCCATAATACAAAATGAATCACTAGGCGCAATCGTAATTGAGAGCTCTGAGTAATCATTGCAATCTCACTTGGACATCGTGTATTGCGCCTCCTCGAACTTGTCTAGCCAAATGGGTGGGGTGGCATAGTCATCTTGCATTTCGAGTCCCTCCTCAGCCTCGCGCACGGAGTGCTTCAACAGACGCTCTGAGTCGCTGCCACGCTGTTAAATTGTAATATAAGTTTCACTCAATTGAATCATTTGAGCCATATGGACGAGCATCAATTGGTTTGACCCTTACCCGTTCGTCATAATGATGGCGATTCTTGCTGGCGTTGTTGCGCATGATAACAAACACCTCGGTTAGATTGCGCGACGTCATCTTGGCGTTGTAAACAGCCTGGTATTGTATACGAAGAAATTTTAACTAATCTATGTAAATCTTACATTTTATTTATTTGCTATTGGTATGATGAAATAATCGAATCATCCTATCGATGCAACGACTTGTGTGAATATATCAATATATCGATTAATATGCGCAACAGCTGGGCAAACGCAAAAAGGAGCCATCTGAGCGCAGCAACGTTAACGCAAAAGTGAGCATATGTAACGCAGCTGCTGTTGCATTACGTTACGTAACGTTAAGACTTTTGCTTTTAAACGTTATTTTTTCTAAAGATATTATTACATATATTTGGTTTTAATTACTTTTAATCTTATGATCATTTGAGGCAAACAATAGATTTGTCAGACCATTAAAGGGCAGCTCGAAGAACAGAGTCAACGGAATAGCAAGCAACGAAACTATGACCCAAACTGCCAATATCAGACAGAGCTGCAACAAAAAGAACGTTAATAGGAAAAAGAATCCATAGCTAACAGCTGAGACTAACCAAAATGCTAGCATCAGACGGAATCCCTTCGCTCAGCGAGTAGTAAATGTGGAGTATGATCATTGGATTGAGTAGATAGATGGCATAGCTAATCCGATTGAGTCGCTGAAACCAACTCGATCCTAGGAAATGGACCAGCCAACGCGTTACTCTGTAACTGCCATCGATGCGAAAACTGCAGAAAATTAGACGTGCCGCGGCTACGGATACTAAGAAACGGAAGAGCACGATACTGCAGCCAACGACAGCTGGGCTGGCCAGATACAAGTTTTTGACCTGCCCAATTAGCCACAGACTGATGCCCGCCAGAGAGCACTTAGCCACCTTGGAAGAAAAGAGTGTCCCAAAGGGAGCTTTCAAGCTGTGGGCATGTGCATAACCATAAATGACGCCTATGAGATAGGGCAACATGCGGACAAACGGTTTTGTGTAGACCCAATCGCCTATGGTATACGTGTCCTCCATTGTATTGGCTACATCCAGGAAGGTAAACACTAAGAGAGAGTACAGCATGTTACTAATGAGTAGCAGCCACACCAAACGTCGCACCAGCTGGGGATATCTAAAAAGATTGTTGTAGCTATTAATATAGGTATTATTTATGTAAAGGATTGCAGCCCACCTGGTGTGCATGTACAGCATCAACATGACCCCCATATAGATCTGCATGTCGCAGCCGAGAGACCAGGTCCAGTTGCAGCACATCTCGCTGATCGGATACAGATTCTGGACCAATAGCAAATTGCGCCACCAATGCTGCTCGCACAGCTCATCCACGGGCTCAACAAAATGGAAGACCGATGCCTCGCGCTGATAGTTGAAGCTCACCACGGTGAACAGGATCACGATGCACTGCAGCGGAGCCAGTCGAAGGTATCGTTGAGCCACTTGCCTCAGAAAACGCCGCGCAACGCCGGGTAGCGTATCACTCGCAATGCTGCGCTGCAGTGCAACGTTGCGCATGAAATGGGAGACGGTGAGGAAGCCACTGACGAGAGGAGATCGAACTGTTTAGTGTTTGTCTATAGTCAAATCATTTTATATACATATATATATATATATATATATATATATTCATATATTTATATATATATAAGGAAAAGGATATCTTACCTGATGACAAAGAAAACTTCTACTGCGACCGCCAGAGGAACGTATATGGCCAGCATGACCAGGGTCTGGGTTAGATTCGCCGAATAGTTCACCGAGTAGAATTGATACCAAACGACATGCAAGCTGAGCAGAATAAAGGCGCTGCAGACGCGCAATCCATTGATGACTGCGATCTCCTGACTGCCCACTGCAGGCAGCTGCCACAGACGCCGCCAGTTGGCAGCCACGTCAAAGCAGCCAAGGATGCGACTAGCTGGAAAGAAGCCACTGCTGGCTAGGCAGAGCAGCAGCAGACTTGCAGCCAGCAGCAGCAGCAGCCAGCGAACTGCGGGACGGCTAAAGAAGGCGGCGCTCAGCTCTGGTCGTTTAATGTAGACCAGCTCCAGCTGCAGCTCCATTCGCTGCTCCCAGCTGCCCTCTGCTCTGGCTGCCTCCAAGCTCTGGCTGAGCAGCTGCTCCAGCTGCTGGGGATCACAGCTGTGGGGCACGCAGAGTCCAACATGCAGCAGTTGCCTCGCTTTCATGCTCGTGGTCAGCTGCCAGGTGGAGTTGGTTCTCAGGTAAGCCACGCTGTAGGCGTGGTCAAAGGGCGCACGCTGTCGCAGCAGCTGCTGATGTTGCCTTGTGAAGTCCTGCAGCAACGGCTCATTCAGCGCTCGACAGGTGAGCCGATTGCCCAGCCACAGGCTGTTGGCCATCATGAAATTGTTAAAGCCACTGCCAGAGGCATCCACAGCTACAAGGAGTCAACTTTGAATAGATCCAAAATATATTCTTCCTGCCTCCCCAATCCTATCATACCTCTCAGAGCCCAGCCCTGATTCGCCTGCCAGGCGGAATGCAGCTCACGAAGCTGCTCCACGCACTGCGTCGACTCCAAGGCTCCCTTCTTGGCAGCCAACTGCGCCAGCTCCAGCAGCAGCGAACTGGACTCCAAGGCGCCGACTAGGACAGGCAGCAACAACCATAAGAACAACATGATCTAAAGATTCCAACTTCCATTCGCATCGGATGCGAAACACAAACTAAGCAGCGACTGATTCAGATTGAGATATAGCTGGGAGGGTCATGAGGTTTTGCTTGCTTCACGTTTTGGACCCCATAAAAAGTAAACTAGAGTCTAGTACAGTTTAGTCACTAGACCTAAAACCTTGCTCGACTATTAAAAGCCAATTAGTTTGTTTTTAAAATAATAAAGAGTGTTCAAGTCGGAAGCAAATGATAAAGAAACGCCCTGTGATTAGTTAAGAATAGTTCAGTAGAGTTAGCCGACTGTTGATACTCTAGATATGTGTAGATATATAATGATCCCAGCCCCAGCCATGCTCCTCTAGACGTATCTACATAGCCTGGATATTTCTTTGTGTCACTGGTCCAATGACCAATCGGAAGTATTTTGCCAAAGTTTGTAGATCTAACTATATAAATGTTGCAGATACACGTTTCTTCCGATATAGTAGATATATATTATACATATTTGATTACACGAATGTATGTTCGAAATATCAAGCATCTAGCTTCAGTAGCTACATACAGTGGCTCACAGCTTATTTCAACCAGCACCCCAAAAAAAAAACTTTAGGAATCTATCAAATCTAAACTAAACAAGTAAGAAAACTCTTGTCGGGGGTGCCCGACTAGGAGATCCCCGTCCGATCTGCGTTCTAAAATATAGTCAATTATGTATTTATTGAAGCAGAAAATAATTAAAAACTTGTGGTATAATTTTGGCCCACTCCTCGCTTAAGGCAATGTTTAGATCAGATTTCTCTGAAATCTTTTGTCTTCTGACATTTGTATCCAAAATGGACTACAAATTTTCAATGACATTCATGTCTGAGGATTGAGCTGGTGGTTTAATAACGTGAGGACAGCTCTATATCAGCCAGGTCTTGGTAGAACCTAAAGACGTCCCCTATACCTAATTCCTCAGCACTTTCTATTAAATTGGACTTCAAAATGCCAAGATATTTAGATTTTCCGCATTTGCAAAAGTGGGAAAAGTTTTAGACGAGCTTGTTTAGCATGCGATGTACAAGCTTGTTGATAGATAGAGACTATAATTCTGAGCCAGAATCTACATATGCATATATTTTATAGAAAAGTAGTTGCTGCTTTATGATATATAGAGACTATATTGACTCTATATAAATTGTACACATATATCGAACGTTCTTTTGATGCAACGACAATTGTAAATATTTTTAGATCAAACGCGGTCCACGGTCCTAACGCTGCCAGCTCCATTTTCCGATTTGTCACGCCCGCAATTGGCATAAAATATCATTTTTTTGCAAATCAATAGAGGAGGGCAACAGTAATTTAGTCCCTGTTGAGCGTAGATATATCCGCCATATCTTATTGAATTTTGCGTTGTCAACCCAAGTATATATATCCAAATTTCAAGTCTCTAGCTTCAATAGTGGCGAAATGGTTTTCGTTCATACGGACAGACGGACGGACAGCAAGACGGACATTGAACAAAACCAATATACTCATTTCACCTCGTGAATGAGTATCAAAATAAGCACAATCACAAAGTTACTGAAGATTCACATATTTTATATTCATATCAATTCATAATCTTAATTACTTAATTACTTTTATTCTTCAGATCATTTGAGGCAAACAATAGATTTGTCAGCCTATTAAAGGGCAGCTCGAAGAACAGAGTCAACGGAATGGAAAACAACGAAACTACAACCAAATGGGCCACAGACAGATAGAGCTGCATAAAGAGGCTAAGTTAATAAAGAACTACTTAAGCTGCCAACTGTTGAAACTTACCAAAATGCTAGAATCCGAAAGTATTTCGTCGCCGAGGGAGTAGTAAATGTGGAGTATGATCGTTGGATTGAGTAGATAGATGGCATAGCTAATCCGATTGAGGCGCTGAAACCAACTCGATCCTAGGAAATGGACCAGCCAACGCGTTACTCTGTAACTGCCATCGATGCGAAAACTGCAGAAAATTAGATGTGCCATGGCTACGGATGCTAAGAAACGGAAGAGTACGAAAGCGCTGCCAACGACAGCTGGGCTGGCCAGGTAAAAGTTTGTGAACTCCATAACTAGCCACAGAGTGATGCCCGTCAGCGCAGATTTAACTACCTTGGAAGAAAAGAGTGCCCCAAAGGGAGCTTTCAAGCTGTGGGCATGTGCATAACCATAAATTCCGCCTATGAGATAGGACAACATGCGGACTAAAGGTTTTGTGTAAAACCAATCGGCTGTGATATAAGTGCCCTCCACTGTATTGGCTACATCCAGGAAGGTAAACACTAAGAGAGAGTACAGCATGTTACTAATGAGTAGCAGCCAAACCAAACGTCGCACCAGCTGGGGATATCTAAAGAGATTGTTGTAGCTATTGATATAGGTATTATTTATGTAAAGGATTGCAGCCCACCTGGTGTGCATGTACAGCATCAACAGGACCCCCATATAGATCTGCATGTCGCAGCCGAGAGACCAGGTCCAGTTGCAGCACATCTCGCTGATCGGATACAGATTCTGGACTAATAGCAAATTGCGCCACCAATGCTGCTCGCACAGCTCATCCACGGGCTCAACAAAATGGAAGACCGATGCCTCGCGCTGATAGTTGAAGCTCACCACAGTGAACAGGATCACAATGCACTGCAGCGGAGCCAGTCGCAGGTATCGTTGAGCCACTTGCCTCAGAAAACGCTGCGCAACGCCGGGTAGCGTATCACTCGCAATGCTGCGCTGCAGTGCAACGTTGCGCATGAAATGGGAGACGGTAAGGAAGCCACTGACGAGAGGAGATCGAACTGTTTAGTGTTTGTCTATAGTCAGATCATATTATATACATATATATATATATATATATATATTCATATATTTATATATATATAAGGAAAAAGGATATCTTACCTGATGACAAAGAAAACTTCTACTGCGACCGCCAGAGGAACGTATATGGCAAGCATGACCAGGGTCTGGGTTAGATTCGCCGAATAGTTCACCGAGTAGAATTGATACCAAACGACATGCAAGCTGAGCAGAACAAAGGCGCTGCAGACGCGCAATCCATTGATGACTGCGATCTCCTGACTGCCCACTGCAGGCAGCTGCCACAGACGCCGCCAGTTGGCAGCCACGTCGAAGCAGCCAAGGATGCGACTAGCTGGGAAGAAGCCACTGCTGGCTAGGCAGAGCAGCAGCAGACTTACAGCCAGCAACAGCAGCAGCCAGCGAACTGCGGGACGGCTAAAGAAGGCAGCGCTCAGCGCTGGCCGTTTAATGTAGACCAGATCCAGCTGCAGCTCCATTCGCTGCTCCCAGCTGCCCTCTGCTCTGGCTGCCTCCAAGCTCTGGTTGAGCAGCTGCTCCAGCTGCTGGGGATCACAGCTGTGAGGCACGCAGAGTCCTACATGCAGCAGTTGCCTCGCTTTCATGCTCGTGGTCAGCTGCCAGGTGGAGTTGGTTCTCAGGTAAGCCACGCTGTAGGCGTGGTCAAAGGGCGCACGCTGTCGCAGCAGCTGCTGATGTTGCCTTGTGAAGTCCTGCAGCAACGGCTCATTCAGCGCTCGACAGGTGAGGCGATTGCCCAGCCACAGGCTGTTGGCCATCATGAAATTGTTAAAGCCACTGCCAGAGGCATCCACAGCTACAAGGAGTCAACTTTGAATAGATCCAAAATATATTCTTCCTGCCTCCCCAATCCTATCATACCTCTCAGAGCCCAACCCTGATTCGCCTGCCAGGCGGAATGCAGCTCACGAAGCTGCTCCACGCACTGCGTCGACTCCAAGGCTCCCTTCTTGGCAGCCAACTGCGCCAGCTCCAGCAGCAGCGAACTGGACTCCAAGGCGCCGACTAGGGCAGGCAGCAATACCAATAGAAGCAACATGATTCCTAAAGATTGCAGCTTCCATTCGTATCGAATGCGAAACACAGACTAAGCAGCGACTGATTCGAGATATTGCTAAGATGGTCATCAACTTTTACTTGATTTACATTGTTACTTATTTTTATATTATGAAATAGTTCTTAAGTGGCAAATGAACGACTAGAAGATGCTCTGCAATTAACTGTTTTCCTTAATATATTCTATGATATTCTACATACCATTGTACCAGGTCTGTTGCTCTGCAAGTATTTGAGCTGTGCCCACAAAAGGTCAATATTAAGGCAAGAGTAGAGCAGTAGGCGAGAGTAGAGTAGAGTAGAGTAGAGAGCTATATAGAGTCAATAGATTCTGCTGTAGATACTGATTACATTATTCCTATTTTATATTGCCGTGTATTATTATTATTACTGAACATTGGAATCTTGTTCATGTTGACCCTAGCGAAGCAATAACTACATTGCTGACGGCTATTTATAGACTATGCAATATTCTAGGGGCGCAGAATTGAATCTAGATAAAGATTAGGATTGTATTGAAATAAACACGTTTCACTTGAGAAATGTCATACGTAGTTGAGCTTGTTGCTCAATTAAATCTCATTATATTCATTTTTAGTTATCATAATATACTTGTAATATATACATATATACACGAGGTCAGTTCAAAAAGTATAGTATAGTATAGTATAGTATATATATTCTTGATCAGGGAGACGAGCTGGGTCGATTTAGCCCTGTCCGTCTGTCTGTCTGGCTGTCCGTCTGTCCGTATATATCAACGATCTCAGAACATATAAGAGCTAGAGACTTGCAATTTTGTTTGGAAGTCTCTGTATAGCACACGCATATCAAGATATCTCATTTTTTCTGCATTAATAAATATATAACTGAGTATATTTAAAAACGCAGATCAGACGGAGTTCAGGGGATTTTTGTCCACTTCATCTATTACCTTTCCCATCCAGATATTTTACAAGCTCGAAGTACTTCGGAATATAATTTCTTGTAATCGTGTTCAGCTGCTGAATGGTTGCCGTCTTTATCTGCACAATCATGGCGTCCTTTCATGAACCTCTTCAGTTTAGGGAACAAGAAGTAGTCATAGGGCGTCGAGTCTGTGGCTTCATGCGGGTGTTGTTTTGACACAGATTCTTTGCTGCATCTCTTGAAATAAGCAAAAGCAGAAGCAAAGCAAATAAGCAACTAAGCAAAGCACGTTCAAACAGAACAGTTGTCAAAAGTCGTAGGAAATGACTAAGAATTCATCAAAATGGGTTGGGGATACCCAGAAGGAGAAGGAGAAGGAGAAGGAAAGGAAAAGGAAAAGAGATCTTATTGAGATTGGACCTCTGCTAGGTGTATCTTTGCGGTATAATCTTCGGATGCCAGGAACCTTCTGATGCAAGGCACCTTTGGATGCAAGGCACCTTCGGGTGCAAGGCTCTAGCCCATAGTCAAGGCAGAGGTTGCTCATATGGCGCCAAACTGAATTGATTCTAGATTTTTGTACTGTTTTTTATAAAATCTAGTTAATTGTCGATGAAGCTATAAGAACTTCAGCTGAAATTATGCCCTAACTTAGAGCAGTTCCTGCAAGTTCCTATAGAGCATCTGCTAGGCGAGCACTGCCAAAGACATAGAAGAGGTTTGCTTATTTTGAAGTTTGCTTTCTTAGTTAGTCCAATGTCTTCTGGTTTTTGAAAAGCGAAGAAATTTATTCATAAATTTCCAAAGCCCTGAAAAAGCCCCTATCAGAGTGGTGCTATTTTAATTTTCGCAGCTATATATACTATATAATTTTGTTCTTTTTTTGAATTATTTATTTTGGCACTTTATTTTTTGCTTGTTTTTTTTATTATTATTTTTATTATTATAATAATTATAAGTGGAATTCTTTTGTTTTTTGATTTTTAGCAAATGAATTGTTATTAATCTTAATTATTATTAAGTATTATAATTTTTATTTGTTGTTGTTTTCTGCTTCTTCGTCTACATGTTTAAGTACGTTAATTAAGTAGTAAGTGGAAATAATTAATTAATCAATTAATTAGTTAGTTGGCTCGCTCGAAAATAGTATTATTATTATTATTATTAAATATATATATTTAACGTTTAACTATACAACAAAATTAGTAAAGAAAAAAAAACAAAAAAAAACATATTTAAATTTAAAATTTGTATATAATATATGGAAGATATATATAGAAAAAATTGTATATATATATAAATGTTTAGCAGCAAAAATATAAAGTGACAGAAAAAGAGGAAAAATTTAGCTGGAAAAAAAGTTGTTGTTGGTTTTTTGGGCCTTTTATATTTATTTGCCGCTAGTCAAATGAAACTAAAAGCCAGAGTGAAAGAGAGAGAAAGAGTGAAAGAGGGAGTGAGTGAAAGAGAGAGTGGGGCAAGGCATATATAGACTTTTATTTGCGCTGGCGCAGCTCAATGATGGTGGCGCCAGAGCCGCGACGCAGCTGCTGCTGTTGCTGCATGTGTGCAGCATGCATATGATGTGGATGTGCATGTGTGTGCGCATGTGTCTGTGTGTGTGAGTGTGTGTGTGCATGCTGCTGCAGCTGCTGCTGCTGCTGCTCATCGGCATAGAGCTGCCGCTTGTGCTCATCGCTGCTGCGTCGCACAATGCTCGCCGTATCCTTGTTGAGCTCAACAGTGGGCGGCGCCCGCGAGTCCAGCGAATATTTCGGCTGCAATGGATACTTGTGGCGAGTGGCATAGTCGACGTCGTCGCCGTGCAGCACACGGTACAGATCGGGCGCCTGCTGATGCAAGTTGCGTAGATAGAGCTGCTTCTTATTGTTGTTGTCCTCCGTGGCATAGAGATCGTCGTCGTTGCTCGATATTTTGGTCAAGTCCTTCTGGCTGCGACTTATCAGATTCACAATCGACGGACTCTTCAGGCCGCTCTTCAGCGAATTGTCCTTGGCCTGATAGAGATGCGGATTCGATTTGTATGCCTGCAGCTGCAGTTGCGTCTGCATGGCCAGCTCCTGTTTGCCATTGTTGTTGTTGTTGCTGTTGTTGTTGTAGTTGTTGCGGGTCAACTTCTCGATGTAAATGGGACTAGGATCGTTGCTGCCATTCATGCCATGCACATTGAAGCTTTTGCTGCGATTCAAGACCTTGGCATAGGTGCGCGCCGGCTTCGCCGGGCCCTGCTCCATGGCTTGGCTAAGTTGTCGCGGCGGCTGCTGTTGCTGCTGCTGCTGCTGCTGTTGTTGTTGCTGAGCTGTTGCTGCTGCCATATATTGCGGTTTCTTTTCCAGTGTCTGATTGTAGCGCGGCTGCGCACGATATGGATTCGTTGGCTCGTGCAGCTTGCGCGGCAGCGTTTGAGCATTCCTGAAGTCTGGCTGCATTTGCAATAGATTCGGCGTCGAGCCACTGAAGCGCTGTCCATGCTTCTGATAGCGACCCAATGTTGTGGTTGTTGTTGCTGCCGCTGCCGCCGCTGTTGCTGATGCTGTTGCTGTTGCTCGCGTGTCATAGTAGTCATCGTCCTGATATCTGGGCTGCCGGGCAGCGGCACGTCCATGCGCATGCCGCTCGTAGATGTTCTCCTTGCCATAGAGCGTGCTCGAATACGGATCTTCGCCCAGGTAGTAGCGCTGACGCGGACTCATCGATTGGGTTTCAGCTGATTCGGCACGCTTGAAGCTGGTCGCCTGACGCAACGAACTCTCCGACTCATTGCTGCTGTGACGCAGTTGCCCATTGTTGTTGTTGCTGTTGTTGTTCTGGTTGTTGTTGCTGTTGTTGCTGTTGCTGCTGTTGTTGCCACCAATATGCCCATCGATGACATTGTATTGCTGATATGTGGTCAACTGCTGAGCCGCCGTCTGATTAGGATTCGGCGACTGTTCGCGCGACTTGCTCGCCGCACTCTTCATGCGAAACTTGCGCTCCGCACTCGCCGAACGTATCTTGCTGACCAGCTTGCGCAACGAATTGCCAATGACCTGACCCATTTTGCTTGGCTTGCTGCTGCTGCTGGTCTGCGTGGACAGATTCGAGGTGGACATCGATGTGTGGCCATTGATGGCCGTTGGATAGCTGGAGCTGGGCGCAAATCGCGTGCGTTGCTGCTGCTTGCGATTCAGCGTCATCGTGCTGGAGACTGGCGGCTCCATTTGGACATTGGGCATTTGCCTGCTGCTGATCGGCCGATTGATCATGTAGTCCACCTGGGGCGATGAGCTGCGACTGCGACTGCGGCTACGCGGCGGCGGCGAATAGTCGGGCGGCGGCTCCAATTGTGTTAAGGTATTCGTTGTTAGCAGCTTGCTGGTCTTGTTGCTGTTGCTGTTGTTGCTAATGTTGCTAATGTTGCTGGCTGTGAGATGCTGTCCATGCTGGCCATGCTCCACGATCTTCTTCTCAATGGCACGTCGTCGCTGCGGCACTGTGGGTCGCCCCAAATTGCTGCTGCTGCTGCTCATGGCAAACTCCAACTGTGTCGCGCTCTTGCCACGCCCATTCAATGGCAGCTGACTAATTGGATTGCTGCTGCTGCGGCCATGGCCATGCAATTGGCCATAGGCCACACGCTTCAGCGAGGGCTCCTCGTTGCGCACAATACCAACACCAACACCAAGGCCAGTGCCAGCTGCAACGCCAACACCAACTGGCCCAGCTGTGCTTAGCTGCGGTCGCATTGCGCCTGGCCCCGGTATGGCGTCCAGATCATCGAGCGCATCGCGTGATCCACGCGCCGATCTGGCCAAGAACTGGGATGACAAACTCTGACGCTTCTGCTGCAATATGTCCTCGCGACTCACGTAGCTGTCGCTGCTGGGCGGCAGCACATCGGGCGCCACAGTCAGCTGCTTGCGGCGTATCGTCTCCTGCAGATCCTCGCGAAAGGCTTGCGTCGAAAAGTGATTCAACGTGGGCGCCTCCTTCCGCTCCGACCAGTTCGAGATGCCCTGATAGTATTTGCCCCGTCCAGCATCCTTCACATACTTCCGCTCAAGTGTGCTACGCTCGCGCTCGCGCTCTCTTTCACGCTCTCTGTCTCCACTTCGTGGCAGCGTTTGGTTGTTAACGGCAATGGCAGCAGCAGCAGCGGCTGCTGCTGTTGGCTGCTGGCTTTGCGATTTGATGGTCACATTGAAGTAACTCTTCTTGGTGGGCTCCACATCTAGCTCGTTGGCCTCGTCGTCGCGTGAATCATTCGACGCTGTCGACTCGCTGCCAAAATGTGACTCGAGCCATTTCATGGTCTCGCCCTTGCGCGTCTCCTCCTCACGATCGAAGTCGAGCGGCCGCTTGGTCAGCGCATCTTTGCGATCGGCCAGCAGGGCCACCTCTGCAAAAGCCACAGAGAGTTAGAGATTGAGTTCTTTTGCAGGGTATCTATTGTAGTTGACACTCACCTTTCTGCTGCTGCTGCTGCTGTGTGCGTCGCAGCTTGCGCATGCGATCCGATAGGCTGTCCCAGTCGCCCGGCCGCTCGAGCGAGCCATCCTTTTCCATTTGCGTTGTCTCCGCCGCGTAGCGCATCTCGGTGGCCACCAGTTTGCCGTCGGCTATCAAATCCACATGCTGTTCGTCCCTTTGCTTAAAGAACCGCTGATTCGCAGCCGTCGTGGTCAGCTGTTCATTGCCCAACAGCTGGCCCGCTAGCTGATCCGGTTCCTCGTCGCCGTCGAGTATTAGTTCGTGCTCGGTGGTGCGCTTACTCTCGGTTACCAGTGTGCCGTCCTCCTGGGCCAGGCAACGCTTTTGCGTATCCTCCGAATCGATTGTCTTGCGCGATCGGCTCGTATTGGCCACCAGCTGCGGCCCAAGCGGCACCAACTGCTGCTGACTCTCTGGCGAGCAGAGCACCGCCTCTAGATCCTCAACACCGTCACGAACGGCCTTCACGTAGGTCTACAAGAAATCGAAGAAAACATTAATTAGACATCAGTTACGTAAAACACAAAAACAGATTCTATTTGAATCAGTTACATATCAATTGAAGATCACAAGGTAAACATTGGGTGAATATTAACTGAGGATCGCGCGAAGATCAGATGCGGATCGGATGAAGATCAGATGCGGATCGGATGAAAATTGAATGCAGATCAGATGAAGATTAGATAAGAACCAGGTGAAGATCAGATGATAAGCAGATGATGATCAGATGAGGATCGAGTGAAGATCAGATGAGAATCAGGTGAAAGTCATATGAGGATCAGATGAAGATCGGATGAGAATTGGATGAAGATCAGATGAAGATTAGATAAGAATCAAATGAAGATCAGATGAGGATCGAGTGAAGATCAGATGAGAATCAGGTGAAGATCAGATGACGATCGGATGATAATTGGATGTAGATCAGATGAGGATCAGATGAGAGCCATATGAGAATCAGATGCAAATTAGATGAGGATCAGCTGAACATCAAATGAAGAGAGGATCGAGGTCAGATGAAAATTAAATGAATATGAAATAAAGATCAAATGAATATCATTTGAAAACCAAATAAAGATCATATGAAGATCAAAATTGATTCTTATTCATGTAAGTGTAAGACAATTCTGAGATCTATAAATATCACATTAGGATCGTTTAAATAATAAACGAATTTGAAATTCAAAGAAATATTAAATACGAAATGATCATGAAAAGATCAGCTAAGATAATAATTATTTAAGCTGCAAATCAATGAAGATAAAAACGAAACTCAAATCAAATCGAATATTAATCAATCCAATAAAACGTATCAAATTAGATAAAGATCACAAGCAAAAGGATTAATTGGAATTATATGATATGCTCCATAACAGAGTGTCAAATGAAATACAGACTTAAATGAGCTATAATAGCTCATGTGTTTATGCCAAAACAAGTTTGACAGCATCTAAAAACTCATGTGATGATCAAGTTTTGTGTGGCTATGAAGATTGTATGAAGATTCAAATCAGGCGAAGAGCAAGTGAAAATCAATAAAAGATCACAAAAGATCAGCTAACATACTGATAGATAAGGTGAGCTGAAAGCTAAATGAAGATCATGTGTGGAACATTAGATGAAAATCTTAAGAAAAGTGAATAAAGATCGACATACGAGATGAATTAAAGATCTACAATTGAAGATCTTCAAATGAAAATCCAGAATTAAGATGATATGGATGATATAGAGCTTCAACAGATGTAGATCAATTGAAGATCTCCTTCTCTCAAATGATCAAATATCTACATACAAGATGAAGTGAAGATCTCCAGTTGAAGATCATCAGAGATCTAGTTAGTTACATTTGAAGATCTTCAACTAGAGATCATCTTGTATGTAGATGTTGCTCATGCAAGAGATGAAGATCGCCAAATGTGAAGAAAAAGATCTTTGAAAATCTTGTAAATATGAAATAAAACAACAACAACAATTTGAAAGATCACTTAAAGATCTTCAATTTTCGAAATATCTACTTTATGGCAACAAACTAAGATCATAAAAGATCTCTGCTCTTCAAATCTTTAGCAATAGAAACACACTTGAGGATGTCCCAAGCAATATCTAACTGATCTTTGGTAGATCAAGATGCAGCAGCTACAAAATCGCATTTAAAATGTGGAAATCAGAGCACAGCAGTTTCTAGATATATTGAGATCAGTTTGAATAACAATTAAGGTTAATAGTTGACCTCGAAAAACAGAAATTGAAATTTACATGGGTAAACGACTTTCTCACAGTTTTAGCTAAATTTGAATTCGATTGGGCAGGAAGTTGAGAAATGAGCTTTGCTTATGCTTCTAGCGATCTAATACAAACCCGGATTCATAACAAAAAATTATCAAATGGAACAAAAGCCGGAGACAGATAGACAGACGGACAGACGGACAAATAGACAAAACAATGGATTCACACAAATTTCTATCATTAAACTGTTCTCTCTCTGTGTGTATGTGTTGAATGTTGATCAGGTTGCATCATCGACATGGTCGATGCGTCGAATGCTTCTTGCTTTAAAGTCGATGCAATTGCCACACACACACAGACACATACACACATAGATATGCATATAGTGTAACTTAGAGAACGGCTTGGCTTGGTATTCAGAGCAAGACATAAACCACACTGCACCACAATTTATTTCGTTTCGTTTCGTTTTCACAAGTGGGCGGCACACAATTCAAATTACAAAGCCAACTTTTGCAAAATGGCAAATAACGGTTCAGAATGCGACACCTGAACTGAAGACGAAGAAGACGATGAAGCAGTAGAAGAAGCAGCAGCAGCAGCAACAGCATTGCCTCAAGGTCAGCTCGTGGTTGGCTTTGTCCCTGTTGTTGATGACAAGCAAAATGCACGCATCGCTGGATAAGACTAGAGAAAGAGAGAGAGAGAGAGGGAGGCGAGAGCAAGGGAGAGAGACGCTATAGCTCCACTGAGCAACCACTTGACCACTTGATGGAACATTCAGTTATACATAACATGATGTTGCTATTGCTGTTGTTGCTGTTGGCGACCTTGTTTAACGGTAACGCGCGTAGAAAGTGTTTTGTTTTTTGTTGTTGTTTTGTTTTTTTTTTTTTGTCGACTTTAGCTTGAAGCTGCAAAACTTGAATGTCAGCTATAGCCACAACAATAACATGAAATTCATCTTCCTACCCCCTGCCCCTATCACACTTAAGTCCCATTGCTACTCCTCTCCAGCCGCCGCCGCCGGCGCTGAATTTGACTGCTCATTGAACGATCGATGGACACGAATTCATTAAAACACAAAAAACAACAACATTGATAAAAAGTAAAAGCGTTTAAATACCCTACACTACGAATGCTGAGCTTCATTTCATTTGGTTATCTTAGCTATTTATCTCTTAATGGAGAACGAACTCCAAATGTGGACAAGCAAACAGCAAAACCAAATTTGGCAGCTCTAACTCTTAGAGCTGGCGAGTTAGCTGGGATCGCAAAGCGGCTAGGGCAGAGCTGAAGAAACATCTAGCAGAGCAGAACAAAACTAAATATATGCAAGAAATTTTGAATATTTGATATTTATATAGAAATTGTTGAAGCTCTATTTATTATATTTAACTTTTATAGCATTGGGTTCGTAATTCTCGCAAGACTTTCAATTTATTTTTAGTGTATATTAAATGCATAAGCCACATACCAAGTTTGGATAGCTCTAGCACTTATAGTTTCCGAGTTACTTGAGATCATATATGGGTTCAGACGAGAAACACTTTCTTTACATATCTTATACACTTTTACACAGCAGAAGATGTTTATCTATGAAAATATTTGTAAAATGTTTTTAATATTTGACATTTTTTATAGAAATTATTAAAACTTTTTTTTATTATATCTAACTTTTTCAGCATGGAATTCATAATTCCTTAAAGTCTTTCGATATATTTTTAATGTATATGATATGCTTAAGCCATATACCAAGTTTGATAGCTCTAGCACTTATAGTTCCCGAGTTAGTTGGGATTATATATGAACTAAAGCAGAGTTAATAAACAAAAGTTTGTAAACATTTTGTGCACGCTCTTACAGAGCTGAACATATGTCTATATCTTAATAAATGCAAGAAATTTTCGAACTTTGATATTTTTATAGGAATTGTTGAAGTTTCTTTTATTATATTTGAGTTTTTCAGCAAGGGATTCATAATTCCTTAAAGTCTTTCGATATATTTTTAATGTATATGATATGCTTAGGTCACATACCAAGTATGATAGCTCTAGCTCGTATAGTTCCCGAGTTACTTGAGAACTTTTGTGGACTAAGCCAGAAATAGAAACTTATTCGATCTATACATGATATTTACGCAATTCGACTTGTCAATGGAATCAGATGAATATGGCGCTAACTCAACTTCTCTCTCGTTTACAGGGTATATGCAAAACAAGAGATCTTAAGCTTTATATATAGCGTTAGGCTTAGGTGGCTTAGTGGGCAGGCGGAGCAGAGGCGGAATTTCTGTTTCGGAGGTTGTTTTGGTTGAACTCTATACAAATTTTTTTTTGGTTTCTTGCTTTTTTTTATGGCGCCAATGAAGATCATGATAAATGCTTATGGCTAAGATAAAGTCGTGATGACGCTGCCAATGACGCAGTAGAGAGAGAGAAGGCGATGGGGGCTGGGGGATGGGGGGCTTGGGCCTGGTGGCTGGGGACTGAGGGCCAGCGGACATTGTCAAGAGTTTTGTCATTGGCCAAAAATGCGAAAAACCGTTTTATTGTTGTTTTTTTTTTGGCCAAAAGCTAATGTTAAGAGTGGAGCATAAAGTGGAGTTAAAATTGAGCACACACACAAGTGTGTGTGTGTGTGTGTGTGTGAGGCATAATTTCAATTCGAGAAACGCTTTGGCCCGCTTGCAAGTTATTCAAATGAATTGTGGTTGCTGTGGCATGCCAAGTGGCTTAAAGTAAAACAAAATGAAAAAGAGAAATGAGCCAAGCGGCTGATTTGTGCAAAAGTCTTTTGGCCAGGCTAACAGCAGCGACTCCCAACTTCGATTTCGACTTCGAGTTCGACTCCGTCTCGATTTGCGAGACCAGTTTGCCTTGGCTGGTTGTTCAACCTCCAGAGCCTAGACGCTGGGCATTGTTGCTGCTGTTGTTGTTGTTGTTGTTGTTGTATGATTATTATTATTGTAATTCAGTTAACGTTTCAAGCCAAACAGTTGACAGCACTAACCACAAAACGCCAACGCAGCTGCAATCGTCGCTTGACCACTTCCAGCCCAACCAACAACAACAACAACCGCAACAACAACAACAACAACAACCACAACAAACAACACACATCCAGCTAAAGTTTTCGGGGCAGAGATTGGCATACGCTGATTAGAGTGCGAGTGCCCAACGCCAAGTCAATGTGGGCACATGGGCGCAAGCAAACAACAAAAACAAGTTTACACAGGCAACAAGTACAACACACACACACACACACACACACACACGCACATAGCTGCAGCTGCGAACAAGCAACACAAAAACAGCAACAAAAATTCAAACTAAAAATTCAAATTCGAAATTCCAACAAATATTTTTATAGACAAAACACAACTATCTATTTATACATGTGTATGTGTGTGTGTGTGTGTGTGTGTGTGTGTATTGGTGTGTAGTTAGGTTCATGGACCTGCTGCAGACACGCCTAGAATCCAAGCCAAGCCAGGCCAAGCCATGGCAAGCCAAGGCAAGTCAAGTCAAAGCAGGAGCAGCCGCCGTCTATTGATTAAACTGGGCTCCAGAACAGGTCTTCAGCGCTGTTTGCGTGTGTGTGTGTGTGTGTGTGTGTGTGTGTGTGTGTGTATGCCTCATACAAAATCATCTGCTGTGGTACACAACCTTTTGGCTGCCTGTGGGTAATTGCCAACTACCGGTTTAAAGACATGCTCCTAAGACCAAGTCTTACACCAGGCGGCTGTGGCTGCGGCGGCGTGGTGGGCAGAGGGGCGTGGCTGCTGAGGCAGAGAAAAAGAGAGAGAGAGAGAGAGACAGAGGGCTGCTTCTAAGATCTTCGCACAATTATTGGGTAGCCGTACAAGCGCTATTAAATGGAGTTAGAAGCTGTTAAAGCCGCAATATGTATGTATAACGACTGCCAGTCGAGTTCGTTGCCTAAGTCTTTCGTTTTGAATTTTTCGTAAAGCCATTTATATAAATATGTATTTTTAACTAAGTCACGTAGATTGAATTAGAGAAGTGGAAAACTATTGCCCTACACACACACACACACACACACACACACACAGACAGCTGAAGTTGTAGATTTGTAATCAAGTTTGTTGCCTGAGTCTTTCATTTGCAGCACGCGATTATTAGAACTAATCGATATAACCTTTGTGTATAGCAGCTCAGTCAAGCAGACTCAGTTCGTTGCCTAAGTCTTTCATTTGCATCAAATTATTTAACGTTTCGTTGTTTCATCCTTTCAAGTGATGGCAGCTAATCGAGTTCGTTGCCTAAGTCTTTTGTTTATGCCAAACATTTTGCTTCGCTAACTATCAAATAGCTCATCATTCATTCACACAGCAATATAGAGCGCGCTATATTCAGAGCTCCACATCAAGTTTGTTGCCTAAGTCTTTTGTTACTTTCAACCGATTGGCACACAGGAAAGTTCTTCTCAATGTAGTCAGCATATATGCGAACTATTAAACAACAATCGCCATGCATAAGCCGCTCTGAGCTAAGTTCGCTGTCTAAGTCTTTCGTTTAGTTCAAGTTTTTTGCCCATTTTTGGTAGCGCTGAGCATTCAAATGAAGCTGCAGGAGCTGCTAACTAAGCACTAGCAGACACACACACAAGTGTATATATATATATAGACAGATATATATAGATCTGAGAACACCTTAGTCCAGTTCGTTGCCTAAGTCTTTCATTTGCAACGCCCCATGAAATCGATTACATAGCACATTCAAATGTGTGGTCAAGAACTGGAAGCAGCTTGTTGTCACGCACACGCATGAACGTGCACGAACATGTCTGCCATGGTCAGCCCACGGGCAAGTTTGTCGCCTAAGTCTTCTGTTTTGCACTCTTTTTCTTACATTTAGAAATGGATATGAAAGAACTTAGCAGTTGGAGCGCACACAGGAGCTAACACACACACACACACACACACACAAAGACTCCATGTGTGTGTGTGTGTGTGGATTTGCATGCAGCTAGCTATATAAATAGACTGTAATCAAGTTTGTTGCCTAAGTCTTTGGTTAGTTTAGTGAACTCGATTACATAGAACTTTCAAATGCAGTTGCAATGGCTGTTACCGCACACACACACACACACACACACAGAGAGACAGACGCACACACACACACACACACAGCTGGCTGTAATCAAGTTTGTTGCCTAAGTCTTTCGTTTTTTTTGCACTTTTATGTAGATTTATTTAAATTTGTTTCGGGTTTTTTTGTTTTTGTTAACTTTTGAAATGTTTCACATAATATTCACAATATTCGTAACATACACCTATTCGCACCTGGTTTAATTAAGCTGCCGTTGGCCAATCGTTTAGCGCCCCACGCACAAAAACACAACCGCAGTTTATCTTCTCTGCTCCGCGCTCTTCGCTCTTCGCTCTCTACTCTTTGAGTTTGGTCTCTTTCTCTTTCTCTTGCTCTTTCGCTTGTTTATATTCGTTTTTTGCTTTAGTCTTTCGTCTTTCTTTAATTACCGAGACCTAAGACTATTATTTTTGTTTCTATGCTAAGCGGGGCGTGAGTATCAACAAAATCACAGGCGGGCGTGCGTAGGAAAAAAACATTACACCAAATACAACAACAAAAACAACAACAAAAATTATGAAAAAAAAACACAGCCACAAAGGGTTGAGCAGGCGAGTGTCAGCGAGTGAGTGAGTGAGTGAGAGAGAGAGAGAGAGCGAGCTAGAGACCGTTTCAGACTAAAAGATAAACTAAAAAAAAAACTGAAGATCAAGATTTTAGACGAAATTATAATCGCGCGAGTGATCGAGTTGTTGTCTGCTCTCGGCGCTCGCTCAGCGGCGACTGAAGACAACTTGAGATGCAGCGCTAACAGCAGCACCACCAGCACCAGCAGCAGCAGCAGCAGCAGCAGCAACAGCAGCAGCAACTCTTTGTAACTTTCGAATGAGCTTTAAAGCGGCAACAGCAACAAGCAACAGCCACAACTGGTTGCCGCTGCCCATTGGCAGTTGTGGCCTGTGCGTATACCCTGCATGCATTGCTTAGCCAGGGCAACATGAACAAACGGGTGTACACGACCAGCAGATACTCTTAGGGAAATGCTTAACCTGGTTTCGATTGTTAGTTCTTAGCAAATGGCATCATATATATATACATATTTATCAGTTATCGAATATCATAAATATTCAAAAATTCATATTCATTTCTTCACATTTAAAATCTATATTTATTTGTGTATTCAACTCAGAAATCAACATACTTCACTTGGTGTCTCTAGCCTAACTGATTTTTAGGTAATGCCATAAAACCAAATATCGATATTTATCGATAACAAATGGGCTACGCCATGAGTTAAGCAGATAAAAAAGTATATATGCATTGATTGTAGTCTTTGTAGTCTTTAGCTTTTGCGGCCATATAAGATCATTGCAATTAACATTGGAAAGACAGAGAGATGGACGGACAGGCAGGCGAACGAACGAACAGACAAAACAACAAGCTCAGCTTGTCAAGCTAATCAACTACATATATATCTATACTTTATCAGCATTAGCTACGACTGCTCGCAGCTTCCTTTAGACAGTCGTTCGTTATGACTCAAGCTTTTAGATATATTTTCAAATATTTTCCCACTGTGAGCTTTCAGCTCTACGCAAATAGTTCATGATTTTAAGTTAATCAATCGAATTGAAATAAATTATTGAAGACTATTTGCAGCATCCCAGACACAGTTTAACATTACACATTTGTTTGATTTTTTTTATATCTTTTTTATAGATTTTCTCTGTGCTTATTTATCGATTTTTTATCGATTTCTTTTGCTACTTTCTATGCCTTTAAGTCCTCTGTTTTGTTATATCTTCAAGCTAACCTTTCCTTTCACACTCTTAACGCATTCACATGGCTTTCTTATCGCTTTTCTATTGCAAAATTATCGATATTTTTGATCGATTTTCCTATCTATTTCGTGGATATGGATAGGGACATGGATAAAGTTACAAAACTATAGAAAATGGCTACTATAGTTCTGTAACTTTATCCATATCCATATCCACATCCGTATCCATATCCATATCCATATCCATATCCAAATCCATATCCATATCCATATCCATATTCATATCCACATCCATATCCATATCCATATCCATATCCATTTATCCATATCCATTTATCCATATTCACTCTTAAGGCTTGCATCGATTATTTGCATTCACATCGATTATTTGCATACTTCTCTTATAGATTTCCCGCCTAGGTGTTATCGAATATAATGCATAGGTTTATGCCTTCTTAAGTCTTTGTGTTATATTAATATAGCCTTTTTATCATATGTCCAATAATTATATCTTTATATCCTATCCTATCGCTCTTATCCCTCATTCTTTCATTCTACTCGATGCAATTGCCTTTTTCCTTATTACATACCTGTCACTTACTTCTCGCTTTCCTTTCGCCTCTCAGTATGTTTTCCCTGTTTACATTCCTATCGCTTTTCTACCTTCCACTCTGAAATGAATCGATTTGATATTGAAACTGCCTTTCAGATCACCTAAATCTCATCTACAGGGTATCGCGCTGTCGACCCCTGGTCAGACAGTTGACTGTCTACTTGTTTCTTTAGCTTTTGCTTATTTTCACGCCGAATTGATTTTCAGTTATTTTGCATGCCAATTTAACTGTTGCGTCTCGGATTACCACAGCGTCGACTGCTGCTGCTGCTGCTGCTGCTTAGCATTTTCAGAATTGTTGTTGCTCACCTCGTCTGTGATGTCGCCCATGTGCTTGACATCCTGCGTCTCCAGATAGTCCTTGATCTCCTCGTGCGATATGATGCGTTTGTCGTCCACTTGCCGCACCAAGCCGTCGCCAGGACGCGGCACCATGCGCTTGACCAGCTTGCCGCCATCGATGCCAAACGCCTCCTGCAGCTGAGCGAGCTGCGTCTCATTCGCAGCGCCCGCCTGCAAAGCGGCAGCATCGATCAGCTGTGCATTGCCATCCAAATCATCCGGCAGACCCAAGTCACGTTTCTGTAAATGCCAAACATAAGAGAGCGAGACAGACACAGCGAGAGGGAGAGAGACAGCTTACCTCTGAAGTCTCCGTTTCCTGTTTGTCCGTATCCTCCGTTGTGTTTGTGGAGACTATTGGACCCGAATCCTCAATCACTTTGCCATCCTGCAGCTTCACCTGTCGCTTCACACGCGTCTCGATTTGTCTAGTTGTCGTTAGCTCCGTCTTTCGCTTCGTTATCCATTCCTCTGAAACAACAGAAAAAGCAGCGATTCAGTTTTTCTGGCATACTTTGAGGCAATTGCAATAAAAAGCTTTGGCTTGAGGGAAACACGCTTAAAGCATATGCTAAAAAGCAGACTTTAAAGATAATTTGAAATGAAATGAGGTGAACTGAGCTGAACTGAACTAAGCTGAGCTGAGCTTAGCAGATGAGCGAGCTTTTGAAGCTATCTCTCTCTCTCTTTCTCTCTCTCTCTTACACACTCTCTTTCTGTTTGTAGCTTGATATTAGAATAGTATAACAAAAGCTTAAATTATATAAATTTCTTTTTGTTATGTTCAGACATTTTAAGCTCTGCAAGAAACTATGAATCTTCTATGAAATTTATCTAGAATTTGAAGCTCTCTCTCTGTCTCTCTCTCTCTTTCTATCTCTTTATAAATATATAGGACTATGAAGTTTATCTCGAATTTTAGATCAAATTTGTACTCTCTCACCTCTCTCTCTCTCTCTCTCTCTCTCTCTCTCTCTCTCTCTCTCTCTTTCTATCTCTTTATAAATATATAGGACTACTCAAGTTTATAGCAAATACCTAAAAACAACATACAACATGGAAGTTAAACCTAGCTCAAGTCACACAATAACTAGTAATACGAGCTGCACACCCAAAGACCTATTGACTTCTCAACTTTTCGTCTGTACTTGCTGTTTGTCAGACACATACCAAATTTGGTAGCTCCAGCTGCTACAGCTTCCGAGTTACTTGGGATCATATACATACGAGCTAAGGTGAGATAAAAACCCTTTTTTAACATTTTTTGCACAGTCTTACAGAGCTGATGATGTTTATATATGAAAATAAGCGCAAACAGTTTTGAATGTTTGATATTTTTATAAGTATTATTGAACTACTTTTATTATATTTGGCCTTTTCAGCATTGGATTCGTAGTTCTCTTAAGATTTTCAATTTTTTTTTTAATGTATATGACAAGCATTAGCCACATACCAAATTTTGTAGCTCTAGCGCTTAAAGTTGCCGAGTTACTTGAGATCAGAGATGGGTTAAGACAAGATATAAACAGTTTTTAAGCACTCTTATAGAGCACAAGTTGTTTATGTATCAAAATATATGGAAAAAGTTTAAATTCTTGACATTTTCTTATGCGAATTTTTGTAGTTTTCTCTCTAGTTGATGCCCACATGACTTTTTTCCCTTTCAGTTTTTGTAACTATATTTACTATATATATAATATTATGATATATAATTTTTGATATATGATATTTATAAGTAAATTCACGATGGATTCATGTGGTTGGATCTCTGCTCAAAAATGTTCTTAAATAAATGAACTCAAGCATAAGAATTGAATATTTGAACCAGTTCTCTATGAAACTATCTATATAAACATATCAATACTGAACTGACTTTAGCTAGTATTTCAGCTTAAGCTTAAGCTTCAATTTGTTAGATGTTCAACAAGTTTACGACTAGAAATTCATATCTTAAGTGTTGCCTATGCTAATAAATAATGGAATTAAGATAGCTTTATGAGCGAACTAGTTCACAATGAGCTAGCATACATGCATATGTGAGTGAGTGTGTGTGTGCAACATGTTGCCAGCTCTCTGATTGCAACACCTAGCCGAAAACATTTTTTCGTTTTGCGACTTTTGCATATTTGCATATGCGAAGATAAAATGCTAACAATGAAGAAGCAGCAGCAGCAGCAGTGGGAGATGGAGGGAGAAGCAACTGCAGCAGCAAGAAGCAGCTATAAAAAAGAAGTAAAAAATATATATATGTATAGAGCGAAGCGCTTGAGCGATTCGCTGAGTGGCTGCCGCATTTGGTTTGCTTAGCTGGTCGCCCAATTACGTAACCCAAGTCCAACTTGGACTAGACTAACTGTACCATGAGTGTGCCTATCCATATGCATGTGTGTGTGTGTGTGTATGTGTGTGTGTGTGTGGCAACCTGTGCTAGAGCTAAAGCAAAAAAAAAAAAAGCTTTGAGCACGGACATCCGACGATGTCTGCGTCCAACTTGGATTCGCTGCACATTTTTTACTGAATGAAAAACAAGAAGCAAAAAAAAGCACAAAAACAACAACAACAACCACAGCAACAACAACAACAACAACAACAGAGTTGTTTATTTCTCTGACAAACACATGCCCTAAGACTGAAAGGTATCACGACTGCAATGCGATCTATGCTGATCTCATTAACATATCCATATCCATCGAGATCCTATCTAGAGCTAAGTGTGTCTGGTGGCGCATAGCTTTCTTTCTGTCTCTCTATCTCTCTCTTTCTCTCTCTTTCTCTTTCTCTCTCTGTCTCTTTATCTCTATCTCTTTTGCTTCTTTAAATTTCCCTCTGTCTCTCTATTGCTATTGCTATTTCTCAATGCTCTCTTCTGCATCTTTCTCTCTATCTCTCTCTCTCTCTCTCTCTCTCTCTCTCTCTTCTGCATCTTTCTCTCTCTCTCTCTCTCTCTCTCTTCTGCACCTTTCTCTCTCTCTCTCTCTCTCTTCTGCACCTTTCTCTCTCTCTCTCTTCTCTCGCATATTCCTTATTCTTTTTCGTCTCACTCTCTGTCTCCCTCTCTCTCTATCTCAATCTATCCATATCTGTCCCTTTCTCTCTATCTTACTTATCTATATCTCACTCTATAACTAGCTCTCTTTCTCTCACTCTATTTGTGTCTCTATCTCTCTCTGCCTTTCGCTCTCTCTCTCTCTCTCTCTCTCTCTCTCTCTCTCTCTCTCTCTCTCTCTCTCTCTCTCTCTCTCTCTCTCTCTCTCTCTCTCTCTCTCTCTCTCTCTCTCTCTCTCTCTCTCTCTCTCTCTCTCTCTCTCTCTCTCTCTCTCTCTCTCTCTCTCTCTCTCTCTTTGGCTCTTTCTCATTCACTCTCTCTCTCTCTTTGCTTCTCTCTTGTCTTTCTCTTGTCTCTCGCTAGTCTTTCGCTTGTCTGTACCTCTCTCCTTCCATCTCTCCCTCTGTGTCTCTCTGTATCTGTCCTCTCTCCTGCTCTCTTTTGCTCTCTCCTGCTCTCTCCTGCTCTCTCCTTCTCTCTCTTTCTCTATCTTTCTCTATTTTTTTCTCTATCTTTGTCTCCCTCTCTCTTCCTCCTTCTTCCCTCCCCTCTCTCACTCTCTTGCCGTCCCTCCCTCTGTATTTTTCTCTCTTTTTCCTCCTCTTACCTCAGTCACTCTTTTACTTTCTCCCTCTCTCTCCGAAGTCCATATACTCCACATATCACTTTAACATAGAGTATTTGCTATTCGTCTACTTTCGTTCAATAGTTCCTTCTTATTTTTTTAGTGTCCGACACTTGAGTTACTGCTAGTTGCTGTTGCTGTTGTTGTTGCTGCTGCTTATGCTGACTGCTGCCTGGTGATGCTGGCTGCAGCAGCAATCGCTGGACCATTAAAGGTCGCTTATATAATTTATCTGCAGTCGCAGTGGCCGAAACGAGATCTCGCTCCAAAGCTGAGGCTGAAATTGAAGTTTTGCATTTGCTGCTCCGGAGGTTGGAGGCTGCCAATTCGGCCAACTTCAATTTGCAATTGGCCTTTTTTTTGGGCTGGTTTCGGTTTCGGTTTCGGTTTGATCGAAACTATTTAAATGATCCTCTGTAACAGTCAGACAGTGATCCTCCCCCTCCTCCGCCCCGTCCATCGAGCGTTTATCTTTATCATTTGTGCATATATCCGCATTGCATCAGCTAGGCGAACTGCCAGACAGTCAGCCAAGCAATTCATAAATACCAACAACAACAACAGCAACAACAGCAGCAACAACAACAACAACAATTAAACAAACAAACAGCACGAGACGCTTGGTGGGTGGTGCAGGTATAGAGCAGAGGTTTGGGAGGGATGGAACAGCGAAGCTTTAATTTAATTTATGTTGTATACAAATCTGTGTATATGCATTACAAAAGGCGTGTACAGGGTATAATGGGGCAGATCATGCGTATGTAACTGGCCAAGAGAAGCGTCAATCAGTGAATCCGAGAGTGCATCAGTGTGTCAATTAGTTGTCAATCAATTAACCAACTAAGTCAGTCAATCACATAATAAGTTAATCAGTTAGCTAAATATAAACATTGTTAAAGTCTCTCATCAATCAGTCAATCAATCACCTAGTCACTCAATCAATCAGTGAATCGCTTACTCAGTAAAACATTCTCCATCAATCATCAGTCAATCAGTCATTCAACTAGTTGTCAATTAATTAGTTTGTTATTCAGTCAATCACATAATCAATCAGTCAGCCAAACAGTGTCAATCCCTCAATCAGTCAATCAATCAATAAATAAGACAAACAATGTTAAAGTCACTCATTAATCAGTCAGTCAATCAACCAATCAATGAATCAATTAGTCAGCTAAACATTCTCAATCAATCAGTCAATTAATCAGTCAATTAGTCAGTCAATGAGTCAATACCAATCAATCAATATTTCAATCAGCAGTCAGTTAGTTGGTCAATCAGTCATTCAATTTATCAGACAATCAATCAGTCAATTAAAATTTGTCAGGCCGTCAATCAATCAAGCAGTCAGTCAACCAATCACTTAATAAATTACTCAATCAATCAGGTAAACAACCAATCAATCAGTCAGCCAATCAATCACTCAATCAATCAGTCAGTCAGGAAACAGCTCATCAATCAATCACTCAATCAATCAGTCAGTCAGGAAACAGCTCATCAATCAATCAATTAATCAGTCAGTCAATCAATCAGTCAGTCAGGAAACATCTCATCATTCAATCACTCAATCAGTCAGTCAGTCAATCAGGGCACAGCTCATCAATCGGTTTATCAATCAACTCATCAATCATCCATTAAATCTCAATTGTATCAAGCAATCAGCTCTACTTGTACTAATTACAGGGCATTTCGACAGTCAAGCTGCCAGTCTTCTACTGCAGTTTGAACATGTTTCGATTTGTGCATTGTTTCTCGCTCTCCCTCTTTCTCCCTCCCTCTCTCTCTCTCTCTCGTTTCGTTCATCGACTACAATCGCAGTTGCGCAGTTTCCGTACCCTCTCGCCCTCCCCCTCCTTTTACGTGCTCTCTCCCTCGCTCCATCTATCGATGACATGTAATCGTTATTTATGCCATGCTGCCACGCCCCACTGCCTCTGCCGCCGCCACCGCCCCCATTTACAGATTTCATTAGATATTGTTGCACATGCCGCTCATTGAGCTAATTGTGGTATCAATTATGGCCCCGCTAAGTGGCTAAGCGAGCGACTCAGCTGCTGTCAACCGACTTTGAGCTTGCCCAACCCCACTGAAAGAGTCAACCCCCCGTTCCCGTCTCCCTCCCCCTCCTCCCCCTCCCCCCTTTGCCATTCCTACCCCTTACACGCTGACCTCATTTTCCCTATTAAAAAGTTTGGCAAATATTTGTCATCAAAAACGATTGAAAGATTGCTCAGTGGTGCAATGCTCGGATGTGTAGATTTCTGTGTAGACTTATGTAGACTTTTTTAAGACTTATCTCAGGATTATCTGCCTAGACCAATTAGTGTAGAGATGAACGTAAAATACAGGAAGCATTTGTGTAGACTTGTGTAGACTTTCACTACCATATTATTCACATAGAGTTGTGTAGAAATTTGTGTGTTTAGTGAGCTTGACATGTATTTAGAGTTTTAACTATTTTTATTGTATAGAAATTTGCATATAGAGCTGTGTATTTGTGTGTAGACAAATGTAGAGTTGCTTGTGGTTTTGTAAAGTTTTGTAGAATTACATGGAGCTACATATGTAGACTTGTGTAAAGTCATATAAAGTTGTCTTGAACTAGAGGCGTAGACTTGTGTAGAGCTAATTATGTATATGTAGAATTGTGTAGAGTTGCGTTGAGCTGTGCTGAGTTATGTAGAATATGGTATAGCTTTGTAGAGTTTTGTAATTTTATGTAGAATTTTTTAAAACTAAGTAGACCTTGGTAGAGTTATGTATAGTCATGTAAAGTTGTCTAAAAGTAGTTACATACATTTGTGTAGAGTTGCATATAACTATGTAGAGTTATGTAAAGCTATGTGAAATTATGTAGAGCTATGCATGTATACTAATCTAGCATTAGATACAGATTTATAAGCTATATAGAGTTATGTAGAGCTATGGAGAGTTTTGTTGAATTCTATAGAATTATGTAGAGCTGTGTAGAACTAGTTAAAAATAACTCCGTAAAGGTATTAGGTATTTATATTGAGTTATGTAGAGCTGTGTTGAATTATATTTTGAACTATGTAGAATTGTGTAGAGTTATGTAGAGTTGTGTAGAGTTGTGTAGAGCTGTGTAGAGTTGTGGAGAGTTGTGCAGAGTTGTGTAGAGTTGTGATGAGTTATGTAGAGTTGTGTTGAGCTATATTTTGAACTATGTAGAGTTGTGTAGAGTTGTATTGGGTTATGTAGAGTTGTGTTGAGCTAAATTTTGAACTATGTAGACTTGTGTAGAGTTATGCAGAGTTGTGTTGAATAATGTAGAACTATGTAAAGTGGTTAAGCTATTAAGAACTTGCATTGAGTTATATAGAGCTGTGTTAAACTATATTTTAAACTATGTAGAGCTGTGTAGAGTTGTGTTGAATAATGTAGAACTATGTAGAGTTGTTAAGCTATTAAGAATTTTCATTGAGCTATGTATAGTTGTGTTGAGCTATATTTTGAACTATGTAGAGTTGTGTAGAGTTGTGTAGAGTTGTGTAGAGCTGTGTAGAGTTATGCTGAATAATGAAGAGCTCTGCAGATCTGTTAAGTTATATAGAATTTTAAAATGTAACTCTGTTATGTAGAGTTCACCATAGTTATGTCGAAAGTTTTTGTAGAGTTATGAATTTAGAGCCTTGCATATGCAAAAGTCAACGAATTGATTTGCTGTGCAGCGACAACTTCTCTTTCCGATTTGTGCACAACGCCAACTGTGTAGAGTTTTACATTATTTTTTGCTGTTGCTTTGTGGCACAACAAGCTGTGAGCTGCACTTATTAAATTTCTGCATATATGCAAAGAGACCCCCCCAAGAGCTGTTGGTCTGTTGCTGTTGATTTTTAATGATTCGCTAACGTGGGAAATTTGTGCAGCTTGAAACATTTTCTTTTGCATTAGCATTTTGCCATTGTTGCTGTTGTGTCTGTTGTTGTTGTTGTGTTTGTTGTTGTTTATTGTTGCTTGTAGCAGCTTGTTATTTCTAATTTTTACACTACAATTTTTTCTATTTTTCTATCATTTTTTCTCCACAATATTACACGTTAGCCGCCGTTGGCGCCTTTGTGCCACGTTAATCACATAATTAAATCAAACTTTCTATGATTTCCGCAACAAGCGCGATAAGGGTGAAGGGTGGGGGATGGGGGATGGGGGCGGGTTAGCTAAATATTAGACAGGGATCCAACAAATTATGCACAGCGAAAGGGATCAATTCACATGGTTTGGTGAGAGAGAGGAAGAGAGAACTGCATTTAAATACAAAACATTTGCCTTCCTACTTGAAAAGACTCGACTAGCTAATACCCTGTACTGCTTTTATTATATTGCAACTGAAACAGAATCGTATACGTAATATTCGTGAATCACTCAAAGAGGGGCACAGCCACAACTCAATGCCAATTGTCGAATCTCTCAATTCTGAATGCAATCAATGACGAATCATTAGCTAGGCGTACGGCCAGGGGCATCAGATGCGATCACTTAATTATCATATCGTAATTGTGATCCAAAGCGATCAATGAGTAAGCATATATATATATATCTATATATAGATAGACAGCTAGAAGCTATCGTGCTTCATGAAGTGTGCCTCAACAAATGAGTTTAGCGAGCTCGGAAACAAATTTACCTATCAGATACTACGTACAGCTTACTTCTGGAATCCCTGAATGAAATCTGTAATAAGCATTTATCCCATTTGCCTTTTTCCTCATAGCATCTTAGATCCTTTTCTTTATCCAGTTCAATTCCATCGAAGTTATTCATTCATCTTTTTCTGCTCAGCTACTATGCAACTTTTTCTATCTAATCATCACTTTACTTTCCTTTTACTAGCTTAGGGTGTAGTTTATCTTATAGTTGATCTTAATTCTACTTTAAACTTCACTCTCCACTCTCCACTTATCCAAGTCTAAGACATGTCTCTCTAATCATCCATTATGCTTCCTAGATACACACGCTAACGGCCTCTCTTAGCCGCAGTTTGCATGGCCTTGCTCCGCATCTTATTAGCGTATTATATCTTTATAGCTTCTTCTTCCCTGCATTTGCATTGTAGAGGTAATCTTGTATATAATATCTTTCTATCTTCCAAGTTTCAGATTCATTGACATATTGAGTTAACCTAGATCCTTTTCAGCTCTTTCGGCTACATCTGCTGTTTCACATGGATATGCTATATCCTTTATCATTTACCTCTCATATAAATCTTAGATAGTTGATTCCATCAATTTTCAACTTATCTTCTCACTCTGTCTCTCTCTCTCTCCTCAAATCTCTCCCATTCCCTTATCTCTATCTGAAGCGCTTAAGCCTTTCTCTCTCTTTCTAACCCTCAGATAGTGTCACCTTTTAACTTCTCTTTGTCTCTTTGCCTCTTACTCTCTCTCTCGCCCTCTCCTTCTCCTTTCTCCTTTCTTTTCTCTTCTCTTCACTCTTCTTCTCTTCTCTCTTCTACCCTCAATCTTAAGAGCTTTAGCCTTTCCCTTGTTCTAAGTCTCAACTTGTATTGTCTTTCTCTCGCTCTCTCTCACTCTCTCTCACTCCCTCTCTCTCTCTCTCTCTCTCTCTCTCTCTCTCTCTCTCTCACTCTCTCTCACTCTCTCTCTCTCTCTCTCTCTCTCTCTCTCTCTCTCTCTCTCTCTCTCGCTCTCGCTCTCTCTCTCTCTCTCTCTCTCTCTCTCGCTCTCGCTCTCTCTCTCTCTCTGTCTTCCTTTATCTTATTATTTAATCTATTCTCTCTCTGTAGTCTAGCCCGCCTATCTTATAGACTTAGGCCTTAACCTTTATCTAAGTTTTTCTCTTTCTCACTCTCTTGCCCTCTCTCTCTCTTTCTCTCTCTCTCTCTCTCATGACATTCTCTTATTCTCTAATTTATCTGTTTTGCTTTGTGGCACTCACCTTCTTTGGTTATAGCTTCTGTATCGCAATTGTTAGCGGTTGCCTCGTTGCTCTCGTCATCGTCTTTGGGCTCGAATTCGACCTGCGAAGTATCAACGTCGTAGAAATTAACGCGGGTCACGTGACGCACATAGTCGGCGCTGGTGGTGCGATTGTTGCGTTGGCGAGCGCCAGTGGTGCGACCAGCGCTCGACTTCTCTCTCGATCTCCTATGCGATCGATTATGATTGTTAGTGGTTGTATAGCTGGCAGGTGTCTGTAGTTGCTGTGTAGCCTGTGGCAGTGGTGGTTGGCTTGTCGTTGGCTGCGCATAGATGCGTAACACCAGTGGTGCGAGATAGCTGCGCGGCGGCTTTGGCACCACATTTGCAGCAACAGCAGCAGCAGGCGCAGCAGCAGCGGGCAGTGTAAAGGGCGAAGGCGAAGGTAAAGGCTTGGGCTGTTGGCTATGACTATGACTAGGCCAGTGATGCAACTGGGTGGTGCGATAGACGCTCGCTGGTATGGCCGTAATGCCAGTGGATGCGGTTGAGGATTGATTGCCATTGCTGTTGCTGCTGCTGCTTCGACTGCGGCTGCTGCAGCTCGAGCTTAGTTGCTCTTGATGGTGGGCGTGGCTGTGAGTGTTGGTGGTGTTGGTGGTGTTGTTGGTGGTGCTGATGCTGCTGCTGCTGCTTTGGCTGCATGTGCATGGCGCTAGTAGAAGGATCACCACCATTCGTTCATCTGGGAGCGTTCAAAGTGTCCAATTGACTACATTGATGCTGGCTGCGAGCACCAACAACTGCCACGCCTACTGCCGCTGCCGCTGCTGCTGCTGCCGCCGCCGACGCCGCCACCGACGGTTGCAACTGCAACTGTTGCCTAATTAATGTTGCCGCACTTTCGCTGCAACCAATTTGAATTTGTTGTGCCGCACAAAACATTTCAGCGACACGCGATCCACGATCCACGATCCCCCGCCCGTTTCGCGTTCCGCCTTCCACGTTCCACGTTCCACGATCTCCGCTCAAATCTCTATTTGTATTTGATTGTTTTTTTTTTTTTCCTTAAGTTTTTGTTACTTTTGTGTATAAATTATTATCTGAACTGCAAGTGAAATTTTGTTGACGGCGACTTTGACATGAGGATGACGCGAGCTTCAAGTTGAGCCCACTCGATAGCCTCGACTGGCAGTTACCCAGTAGTCGAGCAGCAATTGATTTGCCTTGCATGCAGTTTGTTGTTGCAACAAAGCCCTACTACTTTGAGCTAACTTAGCAGAGTTATCGATAATATATTTCGATAAAAATCGATAGCAGCAATGATAAATATGTTTGTAAATTGTATGAATATGTTAATTAGTGACTAAACATAGCTTAATCAGGTATAATTCATATCGATATTAATCGATAGAGATTAGTTATCGATAACATAAAATCAAATATAGCTGCGCGTAAGCGCAAACTCCACAACATTTATGTATAGGTTTTATATATTATTTTGAAACATTTCAACAAAGCAGTCGATTTGATCGATAGCACAATTATCGATAACATGAAATATGCTTGATTGTTGATTGTTTCTGAAGACAAAAGCGTTGTACAACACTCCACAACATTTGTATAAAGTTTTTGAAAATCCTTTTAAAGCCTTTCAACAAAGCAATCGATTTCATCGATAAAACAGTTATCGATAACATGAAATATGCTTGAATGTTGATTGTTTCTGAAGACAATAGCACAACATTTGTGTAAAGTTTTTATATATCATTTAAAGCATTTCAATAAAGTAATCGATAGCATAATTATCGATAGCAAAAACTAAACTTGATTGTTTGAATAATTCTGAAGACAAAATCATTTAAAAAAATGAGAAAATATGTTATGTATAACCTAAGCTCTAGCTGTGCATATTTAGCTATCGATGTAAACTATCGATTAAAACTATCGGCAAGTAAAAAGCAAATGAAATAGCAAGACAAAAGTATGAACAAGATCTAGAAACTGAAAAGAGATATATATATATACGTATATACATACAATATATATATCATCAAATATGCTTTGTTTTATCTACTACATACACTCGCCCAACTAATAGATACCCCTTGATTTAATAACTACTCAAGTCAGTCAATCAAAATATGATTTTCTCAAGTTGCTCTGAAGCGATTCAGAGTCTATTAGATGGGCTGGCTGTGGGGGCGTGGCACTTGAAGTATGTCAAGCGTAAAGGCTTAGAACAAAACGGGTCTTCCCGTTGCAACACACACACACACACACACACACACACACACACGGCTCATAAAGTTAAGAGCCCATAAACCGAAGCAGCTGCTGGAGTGGGAGGGGGCTGCTGGCATAGAGGCAAGGTTTGTTAGCTTGATATTTGGTCAGTTGGTCTATTGCACAACAGCTCCAAAGAGCCGCAAAAGGTTGCTCGAGTTCGCTGTTAAAAGGGCAACAGTTCAAGGCGGTGAAATGGAAAGCAGCCAAGAAAGAAATCCACTTAAAAAAACCAAAAAAAAAAAAAAACAATAAAAAAAGAGTCAAAATAAAAAAGTCAAATGCTGCCAAAGGTCACGCCCACAGACGACAAAACCAAAATACGAAATAAGACACTAAAATAAAAAAGCTCAAAAAGATTCACAGCCAAATTTTTTGGGGCCCTTTGTCCAGCTGCCCATTTGGCCCATTGGCACTGATTAAAACGAACGACCCCACACGAAATGTGGGGCGGGGGCCAATTGTCAGTTCAGTTCAGTTCATTATGCCCCTTCACCCAATGTATAACTCAACCCCCCCCCCCCTTCACCCCCTTCGTTTTTAAGTACGTGACCAACAGTGAAGCCGGAGCATGCATAATGCAGATAATGTTGGCAACGTAAAGCTTCCTCATCCAGATATATTTCACACAAAATAGTTGAGATCAAATGAAAAGTATTTTTTGAATCGGCAATGATCGACTTGCATATACCATATACAAATAAAAAGAAATTCAAGTTAAAATAATGATTTTGATTACAAAAAATTAGAGAGTAAAAATAAAGAAGATATTGCTTTAGATCATGAAAATCGCTTGAAATTTAACAGAGTTATTAATGTTTGAAAAATATACTAGAACTGTCCACATAAGGGTTAAGCCCTGATCCAGTCTACAAAGCAATTTTTTTTATTGCCTGTCATTTAGCCTGCACTAGACGCCCAACCCAACCACCCCCCTTTGCTTACATGCTTGCATGGCAGCAGCGCAAGTCTCCACTTGCCCACTCCACAGCGAAATTGTCAACACTAAATTATCACAATGCGAATTACGACACACAGCAAAATTGCATAAAAGTTTATAATTAAGAAAATGATAATAAGAAGAAAATAATTGTTTGCCACTTAAACAATGAGCAACTCTACAAAGTTATTACATATTTGTCGGTTTTGCCTGCTTTGCATACGCTCTGAGCGCAAGTCTACAATTGCACTGTTTACCAACAAAATTGTCAAGCGAACTATTGGCAGCAAAGGAAATTGTTTTTTTTTTCGCTTGGTTCTCATTTTGGAATTATATTTAATTTAAAATCTTTAATTAATAAGTAAATATAATATATATTGAATATTGAATTATGTGAGTTATTTGCTGAAGCTTTAAGCCATGCCGCACTGTCCCATTCTACAAAGTTGTTCTGTAATTGTTTGTCGCCTGCTTTGCATACGCTCTGAGCGCAAGTCTCCAATTGCATACTTCACAATGCTAACCAACAAAATTGTCAAGAGAACTATTGGAAGCAAAGGATATTTGATTTTTTTCTATTTGCTTAAACTGAAAACTAATATTTCATTTTAAATATTTATATATAAATATATATAATATACACAGTATAATATGAGTTGTTCGCTTAAGGATTAAGCCATGCCGCACTGACCCATTCTCCAAAGTTGTTCTGTACTTGTTTGTCGCCTGTTTGGCATTGTGCTCTCTCGCACAGCACCTGCTGCTGCATGCAGCTGCTGAGCGCAGCAGTCTACACTTGCAAGTCTACACTGCTGAGAGTGCGCATTTGTGGACGCCATTGTTGTTGTTGTTTGTTTTTTTTTTTCTTTTAATTTCAATTTATTTATTGTTGCTTTTGGCGTGCGAAACGATTCTTGAATCGATAAATACGATTTTAACAATCAATTTGTGAGCTTTTGGTATTTGCTGCTGTTGTTGTTGTTGTTGTTGTTGTTGTATTGTGGCCTTTTGTATTGATATTCGCGCTGCGCGCTCGTTTTGATTTGGACTGCGGCGCGCGCGCGCGCGCCTGGAAGCCACGTTGGAATCACTGGAATATTGATCATCAATATGCGCATGACGTCAAACCGACACAACAGCAACAACAACAACAACAACAACAACGACAATTAAATTGTGCTTGCAATTTGGCCATTTTTGTAATTACTTCCGCCGGCAGCGATAGGACAAATTGGGAAACCTTTGGCATATACCCTGTGCGACAATTAAAATGGGGTATATTGACTTTGCCAGAGATAAGAACATTTGTTGGAAATGAAAAAGTTATCGAACTTTGAAATTCTCAAACTTTAATAAGAAAGTGATCAAACTTGAATACCCTGTACATGGAGTATGGGCATGAAGCATATTTATTATGAAGCAAAGCAAATCCATTTACTGCATTTGACAGCCCACAGAATACACTCTATTTTACAGGGTAATGCTTAGTCGAGCATAGCCCATTAAGCAACGTTCTAAATGCTTTGGCATTGGCTTTGGCTCTGCTTTTGATTGATTTTTACGGTTTGTGGCGCTGCTTATGAGCCAACAAATGTTGTTGATACACACACACACACATACATACATACATATACATATGTATATGAGTCAGCAGCTGCCACGCCCTAAGCTTTAAGCCAAATGACAATTGCCCGAAAGAAAAATATAACCCAAAAAAATTGAAAAGCCAAATTCAATCGCAAATGCCTTTTACTTGACCCAAAACCAGCAACAACAACAACAACAAACGACAACAACAATCGCAGCAACAGTTGCAATTTGCAACTTGCAACTGCAACAAGGCGACGCCTTAGCCATGCAAAGATTTTTTTTTTTTTTTTTTTTTTGGGAAAGGGGGGGGCGAGCCTACGAGTCACGCACTGGTCAACAAATATGCCCACACACACACACATATGTGAGCTGTGCCACGCCCACTTTGCCAGCTAATTTGCGCCATACAAAGACATTGAATTGTTGTCAGCGCACAAAGCAAAACAAAACAAGACAAAGCAAAAAAAAAACACTTCAATATTTCAAGACGCACAGACAGAATCCCAAATAACAGTAAAGCATTGTTGCTGCAACAACAACAACAACAAATTGTCCAAAACGCTTCACAAGCAGCAAAAGCAGCAAGCGAATCGCGACCTGCAGCTACCCTGTAGATAATTGCAACTAGACCAAATACACTAAACTGTAAATATGGCAGTAATTTATATAAATAAAATCTATATACATGTTTCGATATATAACAATATAGATTTCCAAGATTTATCAGTTATGCTGTTTATCTATGCGTGTATGTATATGCCGTTACATGCATACACTAGCTCAATTGCAATATAGCCCATGTGAAGTCAATGCACGCGGTATAGCAGCTCAAATAGCGACTGCTTGTGGGTGCATACAGCTCTCCTCTCCCTTGCTCTAATGCTAAGCCCGCTTCCACAAGCAAAGACGAACACCCCGCTACCTCGCTCACTCTCGCTCTCTTCTGCTGCTGCAAGCATTTGTCCATTTTGTGAACGAATAATGCGCGTGATATTGTATACATGTATGTGTGTGTGTGTGTGTGTGTGTGTATGCATGTGTGTGTGTGTGTGTGCGCTTTAATGGTGGGAAAATATTTTTGCTGTGATTTGTTGTTGTTGTTGCTTTTTGGTATTTTTTTTGTGTCGATTTTGGTTTTTGGTTTTGGGGCCGCATTTGGCAGCGACTGTGCCGCAGGATCTTTTCGAGGTTTGGCGCACGTTACGTATACGCAACGCAGCGCTTATGCAACACGTGGAAGCAAGGCCCAAGCAAAAGTAGTGCAAAAAAAAAACACAGCAGAAATACAAAGGCAACAAAAAAAAAATAGGCAAACAAACAAACAGACAACAACAAATGTCACGACAGCACAAACAACTAGAAAAACGCTGCACTTAACGACAGCCAAACAACAACAACAACAACAAAAGCAACGTCGGCGGTTTTAATGATTAATTTTTTGCACGTACTTTGCCATGTAAAGCGCGCCACTTAAAGCTGGAACAGCGGAGAGTGATGGGAGAGTTTGTGTGTGTGTGTAGAGAACGTCATGTTTGGAGAGTGCGGCATGTCGCTGTATCTATGCGTGTGTGTAGCTCTGTGTGTGTGTGTGTGTGTGTGTGTGCATAGTTGCCATTTGATCAAATTAATTAGTACAAAAAGATATGGAAAACTTAATGAATTTAGCTAAATTTTAATTCAAAAATATTTTAATAAAAAAATAAAATACAAAAAAATAATAGTAACAAAATGTCATTCACAACAGAAAATTTAAAAAATATGTTGAAATATGCAACAAATAAAATAATACTAAAAATAAATATTAATAAATATTAAAAAGTAATTAAAAATTTAATGTTAACACAAAAAAATTTTGTAATATATAAATTGATTCAAAAAGGAAATAAAAATAGTAAAAAAAATTAATTAAAAATGTTAAATAACTGAAAAACAATAGCAGCAAAAAAAAATTATTAAAAAATTTTAAATTCATTTAAATTAACAACAAATCAGCTTGTAATTTTAATGTTAAAGCAAACAATTTAAAAAATATATAAATTGATTAAAAAAGGAAAAAGAGAAAACTTGAACTAAACTAGTCCAAAAATGTTAAATAAATGATAAAAAATAAATAATAAAAAATTTAAGTTCATTAAAATTTAAAAAAAAAATCAACTTGCAATTTTAATGTTAAAGCAAAAATTAAAAAAAAAAATATATTTAAATTGATTAAGACAAATAAAAGTAAAGCTAAATTAAATTAAATATATAAAATAAATGTGAAACCATAGCAGCAATTAATAAAAAATAAATGCAAAATTAAAAATTGATAAGTTCATTTAAATTAAGAACAAATCATTTTTGTCATTTTTAAGCGCATTCAAATTTCACAGAGCAAAACAACAACAAATATCCAAAAAAAAAAAAAACCCAAGTGCAGACTAATGGGAAAGAAGAAATGAAATGTGAGGGCGAGCGCGAATTGTATGTGTGTATGTAAGAGAGAGAGAGAGAGAGAGAGAGAGCGCGCAATACGAAATATCACAACAAAAGGACCACTTGGCTTAAGGGAAATAATAAATAACAAATTTAGCACATTTGCAAGCAAGTGTGTGTAAAACAGAGAGAGAGATAAGAAATATCACATAAATAGGGACCACTTGGCTTAAGGGAAATAAAAAGTACGATATCTAGTACTTTTGCAAGCAGGCGTGTGCAAGCGAGAGAGCAATAAGAAATGTGACAAAAATAAGGGCTAATTAGCCTAAGGGAAATAAAAAGTACGAAATCTAGTACGCCACAGAGCAATAAGAAATATCACAAATATAAGGACTAATTGGCCTAAGGGAAATAAAAACTACGAAATCTAGTACTTTTGCAAGCAGGCGTGTGCAAGCGAGAGAGCAATAAGAAATGTCACAAAAATAGGGAACAATTGGCTTAAGGGAAAAGTACCAAATCCAGTACATTTGCAAGCGTGTGTAAGCGAGAGAGCAATATGAAATGTGACAGAAATAAGGACCAATTGGCATAAAGGAAATAAAAAGTACTAAATCTAGTACGCCACAGAGCAATAAGAAATATCACAAAAATAGGGACCACTTGGCGTAAGGGAAATCAAAGGTACCAAATCTAGTGCATTTGCAAACAAGTGCAAACCACAATTTACATGTGTGTGTGTGTGTGTGTGTGTGTGTGTGTGTGTGTGTGTGTGTGTGTGTGTAAAAGGGCACGAAATGTCTACACTGCAGCGTTGCCCCCCTTTTCGGGCAGACTTTGGCAACAAACAAACAAACAAACCAAACAGCAGAAACTGTCACAAATATGCACATGCATGGGCATATGCATATGTACATACATTCATATGTATGTGTGCACGTATTTGTATTTAGTTCTTTCGATATTTAACCAACTTTTTTACTGCACGCAAGCGCATGCAAAATGCACAAAACACGATTCAAAGTCGCACGTCAAACAAAACAAAACAAAACAAAACAAAACAACAAAAAAAAAACTTAATGTAAATAAACAGAAAAAAATAATAAACGAAATAAAAGGACTATTTCAATGTGCGCGCGGCGTGTTCGATACGAGGGTGCGTCGACGACTGCGGCGCTGCACGAGCTGCACCGTTAGTTTGTTACACCTGAACTGAATCGAGTTGAGGCGCGCACGTTGAGTCACAATGAGCGCGCGCGCGCGCACGTTGAGCCAAGTGCGCGCGAGCAAATGTCCGCCCGCTCTCTCTCTCTCTCTCTTTCACTCTCCCACCCCACTTCATTGTTCAAACTCTACACACACACGCCAAGAGAGAGAGAGAGAGAGAGAGAGAGGGCTCGCTGTGTGTGTGTTTGCTTGGATTTGTTATTGTTTTTGTTTTTCTTTTTGTTTTTGTCTCTTTTGTTTCACTTACCAGTTCGTTCTGCTCCTCCTTGGCGCCAGCTTTTGTTTTGCTCGTCTTGCTCAGTGCCATACCGCCTCGTGTGCGTGCGAGCGAGATAGAGAATCGGAGAGTTTTGTGCCAGTACAGTGAAAGCTCTGCCTCGCTCCCTCTCTCTCTCTCTCTCTCTCTGCCTAAGCCCTTCTAAGTCTCCTTTAAGCACCAAACTTTAATTCACATATTTTTAAGCACCTATTTTTTTCAAAATAAAAATAAAAAACTAAAAAATTTTGATTTATATTAATTTTTTTATATTTTTTAATATTTATATAATATTTCTTTTTATATTTATTAAGCTTTCACTGTACTTGCACTTTAAAAAAATCAAACTTAGTTCGCTCTAGCGAGCTTTCACTGTACTTGCATTTGGCTGCACTTGGGGCACACAAAATTCCCTTGCCTAATTTCAGGCGGCGCATGCCAAAAGCTGTGGTTCTGGTCTTCGCTAAGCCTAACTGTTTATTTTGCAACAACTTCTTTGAGGTTATGCAACGATCCTGCTACGCAGCATCAAAAGCTGCCAAAGCTCTCTTGGCCATGCAGGTAAATCCCCCAAAATGACTCTGTGTAATTGCTGCGACAGCTTTTTTTTAAGTTTTTTTTGGCGCCCACTCGCAAATATTTGAAAAACAAAAACGAAACGTTTTTGGTCAAAATGAGTTTTACGTATTTGGCTCAAACTTGAAAAAAATGAAAAAAAAAACAAATTGACCGCCCACAACGCAGCTCAAATAGTTTGTAAAAAAAAAACATTTTTGGAGGATTTTTACGACACAGAAATACATATTTGCATGTGTGTGCGTGTGTGTGTGTGTGTGTGTGTGCGCAAATATAACAGATATTTATTTATTGACAGCCGCTGGAAATGACGAAATGAACGAGTTATTTGCGCGACTTAGTTTGAAACGTCCCACACACACATTATAATATACATATATAAATACATATATGTGTGTGTATATATGTATGTGTGTATGTGTGTGCTTAAAAGAATTGCTTATAAATGGAAATATACACACATACACACACATGCATACATATGTACATTAGCATATGCATATGGAAATTGACGGACAGTCGTCTAACTGACATACATACATACATATGCATATATGTAAGTGCGAGTGAAATGTCAGCATATACATACAAGCATACACACATACATATGTACATATGTATATATGTGTGCACGCACTTCCAGCTGCCTGCCCGGCTGCGCTTCCTATGCAAATAGCTTCAACTGGCAGCCAGGCAAGGTCAAGCTGCACAACAAACAAAATATACATACATAATGCATATAGATATACATATATTAAAGCATTTAAACAGCAGCTGAAACTCTCTATTTTGCTTCATTTTTGTTGATTTTTTTGTTGACTGGCCAAAACAGATGTTGCTTAAATCGCAAATAAAACGGTTGAGCGCGCAAATAACTGTCGCATGCCACGCGCCGTTGCGCTGCAGATGCAGCAAATAAGCCAAATGGGGCATGGCCAGCGACCTGCCGCCCCTGCCCAAGCCCTTTATTTGCATTAGGGAGGAGGCGTACCGAAACACACACCGAAAACGTTCGATGAATTTGCAATCTATCGATCGGCTGTGCGATATACATTGCACTAGCACGCACGCACGCACACACACACACACACACATGCGCACAGGCACATGTGTGTAAGGCTATATTAGCAGGGCGTGTTTTGTTGTTGTTTGCTTGTTGTTGCCGCGCGCAACCACAAAAACAAAAACAAACGTTGCAACTGGGCAAGGCGACACACACACACACACACACATACACATGCATAAATATCGATACACTAATACACACGTACGTTTTGGAGGAGGCGCGCAAAACGTTTTTTTTTTGTTTTGTTTTTGCTTTTCGTTTTTTGTGCTTTTTTTTTTTTTTTTGTTAGCGAGTTGCGCGTTGCTCCGAGCCAAGCTAAATGGTTTGTTGTCGTCCGTCCGTGCCAGATTCACAACTGATCTACCTGCTGCTCGCTGGCTGCTAGCTGCGAGCTGTTAGCTGTTAGCTGCTGTTGTTGTTGTTGTTGTTGTTGGCACAGCCAAATTGGTATTGGCGATCGAGCTCGCGCGCACGCTTGCGCCTGCGCCCGCGCCCCGCCCGCAAATCACATTCACAACTCGCTTGCCTTTTGCGGTCCATCTGCTCAGCGCGCCATTCATTTCATTCGAAGAGACAGACGGAGTAAGCGAGTGAGTGAGAGAGAGAGAGTGAGCGAGCTTGCGCTGTTGTCATGTAATGTCCAACACTGGCCAGGCATTCATTGTTGTTGTTGTTGTTGTTGCTGCTGCTGCGCCTCATCAGGTTTTTTCTTATTATTGAGCAAGAAAGAGAGCGAAAGCATTCTGCAACTCTTGTTGTTGTTGCTGTAGCTGCGACAATTTTGAAGCTGGGCTGAAGGTTAGCCGCTTGGAATGTTGGCCCGGCGTTGGCGTAAGCGTTGGCGTGCCAATAAAGAGCGCACACAACATGGAGAGTTTTGAGAGCGAGAGAGAGACTTGAACAAACACACACACACACACACAGCTGTGCGCTGTCTCATTGGCAATTCGTAGAATCGAATATTTGAAATACTCTTCCGGCTTGCAAAAGACAATTGGAACGTGCAGCGACTAGGCAAGCGTTGCCAGATAATTTATAGCTCTATATGATTGCTTACAGTGAAAGCTAGCTAGAGCATACGCGCTTAAGTTTAGTATCTCAAATGCACAAATAAAAAAATTGTTTTTTTTTTTTAAATACTTTAGCAAAACTTTTACTCTAAGTCTATATATCTTTCATCATATATGTATATATATATATATATATCTTTTAAAATAAAATTGTTTATATATATTTTCTTTTTCTTCTTTGTTTCAAGTTCTGCACAATTTACTCTCAAATGTCATTTTTATTTGTCATCAATTTTTGCCGTTTTTTGTTTCAGTGTGTTTTCAAAATTCAACGAAATTTTTTATATTTAATTTCTATTTGGTTTTTGTATTTTTTTTTTCTTGCTTTTTGCACTACAGATTTAATTGAATTGAAAGATTTTAGTTTTAATTTTAATTTTGTTTTTTTTTTGTTCAAGATTTTTTTTTGTTTTTGCTTTTTTATGGTATTATCTTTCAAAGGGCACATAATTTTAATTTTAATATTAATTTTAGTTCATTTTTTTTTTGCATTTTTCTTTGCTGTTTTTTTTAAGTACATGATTTTAAAAAAATAATTTTTTTTTGTGCGCAAAAACAATTTTTTTTTTAAATAAATCGAATTCAAAATGTTGCAAAAATCGTGAAAAACTTGCGAACTTAAATTATTTATCTAGCGAAATCTAGTGGCAATATATGTGTGATGTATATATATATATATATATAATATATATATAGTATATGATTATACATATATACATACTATACATATATAATGTATATACTTTAAGCTTTTCTTCTGTTTTAGTTTTATTGTTGCTTAAGCTAAGGACAATTGTTTGTAGTTCTTGTTTTATTTATTTTTTAGTTGAAACGCGCGAATGTTGAAAGACAAAAAAATAAACCAAATTAAATATTTAAAAAATAAAAAATAAATGAAATGAAATATTTAAAAGTATTGAAAAAATAAAAAAAAATTAAAAAACTAAAAAAAAAATGAAATGAAATATTTAAAAGTATTTAAAAATTAAAAAAGGAATGAAATAAAAGATTTAAAATTTTTTAAAAAATAAAATGAAATATTTAAAGGCATTTAATAATTTAAAGAAATTGACAAATTAAAAAAAAATGAAATGAAATATTTAAAAATTAAAAAAAAAATTTAATTAAATATTTAAAAATAAAAAAAAAAAATTAAATGAAATATTTAAAGGCATTTAAAAATTTAAGAATCTTGCAAAATTAAAAAAAAATTAAATTAAATATTTAAAAACTAAAAAAAAAATGAAATGAAATATTTAAATATTAAAAAAAAAATTAAATTAAATATTTAAAAATAAAAAAAAATAAATGAAATATTTAAAGGCATTTAAAAATTTAAAAAATTTGCAAAATTAAAAAAAAAATGAAATGAAATATTTTAAAATTAAAAAAAAAAATGAAATGAAATATTTAAAGGCATTTAAAAATTTGCAAAATTAAAAAAAAAATTAAATAAAAGATTTAAAAATTAAAAAAAAAATAAAATGAAATATTTAAAATTATTTCAAAATTTAAAAAATTTGCAAAATTAAAAAAAAAGAAAATGAAATATTTAAAAATTAAAAAAAAAATGAAATGATATATTTAAAAATTTAAGAATCTTGCAAAATAAAAAAAAAATTAAATTAAATATTTAAAAAATTAAATGAAATATTTAAAGGCATTTCAAAATTTAAAAAATTTGCAAATATAAAAAAAAAATGAAATGAAATATTTAAAAATTTAAAAAAAAAAATGAAATGAATTATTTAAAGGCATTTAAAAATTAAAAAAAATCTAGTTAAATTGCTAAAGCTAGTTAAAAACAAAAGCATGAAAAATAATTATAAAAGTGTGTGTTTGCGTGTGTGTGTGTGTGTGTGTGTGTGTGTGTGTATGACTGTAGCAAGTAGTTGTGCATGTGTGCTAAACGAGCTGATTTGTAAGTGTAAATTTCATGTGAATGTTGTTTTCGCTCGCCCTCTCTCTCTCTCTCTCTCTCTCTCTCTCTCTCTCTCTCTCTCTGTCTCGCTCTGTGTGATGTGTGAAAAGTTTTTTAAACTAATTTACATAGATATTATAAATTATGCTAAAACTAGCGCGCAAAGCGATATATATAGATATATATATCTGGATATATATTTTCTGTTTTTGTTTTACTTTTTTGTTGCTACAAACTAAAAATCAGCTCAGTTTTTGCTCCGAGCCGAAAGTATTTTTCCTTTTCCTTTTTGCTCGCTTTAAGTCTGCTTTTTTGTTTTATATATTATATTTTATGTTTTGTTTTATATATATATTATATTTATAATGTTTTGTTTTTATATATGTAACTGGATGCACTTTTCTTTGGAGTTGGTTTTGTTGTTGTTGTTGTTGTTGATGTTGTTTCCGTTTCAGCTTTAAGAATTTGCCAAGTTTTTGCATATTTTGTTTAAGTTATCTGCAGTTGGTTTGCCTGTTGCTATAGTTCACTGTAGATTTATGCCTGCTGCTGGCTTTACCGATAGATATACATATATATATATATATATATGTGTGTGTATATATATATATATAAATACATATACAGTTGGCTGTTGTTGCTGCTCAACTATATATATCTATATCTATATATATATATATATACTTATATATTTGTTACTGTTCAATAATATATATATATATATGCATATATATATATATTGTTTATGCCTCTCATAATCTCTTGAGCATGCGTTTTTTCTCCTTGAGCAGCTTCTCCTTCTTCTTATCCTGCAGCTTCTTATCCAGACCCGCGTGCTTCTTATTCGATGGACCATCATCATCTTTGGCATCGCTAACGCCGCATTTCACGGGCTAAAAGCAAAACGTCAAATACATTAATATCAGATATGAATATATATATAATATATATAGGTAATAAAGTCATTAAGTCTACGCTTTTGCACCTGTGCATGTATTTCCGTCATCATTCGCGCTCGCTGTGAATAGTCGTCGTAGCGTTCGAGCAACATTTTGCCAGCCTCCTCGTTGAGCGCCGACTCGGGATTGGGCACAATGAGCAAACATTTGATTGTTAACAATATATGCTTGATGCCCAGATCTGGCTTCCAATCCTTTTTCAACGTGTTCACACAGATTTCACCATTGGCCGCCACATTTGGATGGAAAATTTTGGTTAGGAAATATGCCTTTGGCGGCGTCTGTGGAAAATCTTTGCTCAACGTCAGTTTGACGCGAAAGATGCCAACGGCATATGGTGTGCCAGCTGGTCCATCGATCAGTGCCTGTATATCGGTGACATCGCTCTCATTGATCAACACTTTGATGCCCTCGGGTGGTGTTGTTTCCATATCCTGCAGCTCCTTCATCACCTGCCGTATGGTCTGCGGCGACAGATTCTCCACATTCGAATATTGCTAAAGACGAGAAGCATCAGCACCAACACAACAACAAAAATTTAAATAAATATTTATATATGTATATATTGTTTTTATTCATTTGTTTACATTACCGAACTCATTTCTGCGTCTGCTTGCGTGCGTGTGCGTACGTAAGTATGTGTGTATGTGTGTGTGTGTGTCTGCGTTTCTCTGTGTGTGTGTGTGTGTGTGCGTCTCAAGGTTTGCTTAATAATCCGCTGCTTTCCAACTGTCCTGGCTGAAAGCGTCGCTTAAGCTAGCTATTCTAACTGTATTTTCTTCACTGGCGTCTCGCGAATAGAGAGAAAACGTTTTTGGCTCTGTTTTCGTTTTCGTTTTCGTTTTCGCTGATGTTTTTCTAATTTGCGCCCGTTTACTTGCTGTTCGTTGTTGTTTGTAATCGATTTGTTTTCCTATTTGGCTATTGGCTTTTCGAAACATTTAAAAAACACAACAAAAAGAAATAAATGAAGCGCACACACAATTTCTACTCAATTGCACACTTCTACACGCTCAACAACAAAACACACACACAAAAACAGCCTCCATTTACAGAAACCCTCGTCGTATGGCATGCGCTACACTGTCGGCTATTTAGTTTCTTTGGCGTTGTTGTTGATCTGCACACGCACTCCGGTCGCCACTACTAGTTGGCCGCCTCAAATAATTATATTTTGTTATTATGACTATTTAAGTTAGCTTGATTAGCAGCAAATAAGCTCACTTGATTATTTTAATTTGGTATCTTATTGTTGTTAATTGTTAACTTTGCATATACGCAGCGTATGCATATGTGGCTATGGTCTGTACCATTAAACAGCTATCTATACTCCTTTTATGCGCATGCACTAGTGTTGTCTCGCTTGTGTCTATCGAATTGGACAGTACCGCAGCAAATTCCTAAAGTTTCCATATAGAATTCATTGTAGCCAAATAAATAAAACTTTATTTCTAAATATACATTGATTAAACGACAAAAAAATATATTAAATTTGTTGTTATTTATATTAAATTTTATGCAATTGTGCAATTGGCGTTGCCACATGCGGACAAATACTAGGGGCGGTGGTTTTTTTTTAGTATTTATTCTTATCGATAAGTTAGACGTTTCGTACAAATTCAAAATGTTTCATTACATTTACTATATTTAAAAAGTGCATAAACGTAACATATGCATTAGCTTTGAATATTTATGTTGTATATATGTATTGTGATTAAATATCAATTATGTTGAAATTATGCACGATTAAATTAGGTATTTGAAAATATATCGATATACATGCATGCAACAACTGTGCTGGTGATCGCTGCACGAAAAAAATCGCGATGTCTCGATGTTTTTTTTACACAAACGCCAACGCATAATTTAGTTTTAGTTTAGAATTTTGTTCGAATTATAATTTATTATACAATTTGTTTTTAACTTAACCTGGGCCAACCAACACGTTTGGCTGTCGCCGCGACGGCAACTTGAATGAACACGCACTGCAGCAGTTGTGCGCTCGTGTTGTTGCTCTAAAAATTGTGTGTGTGCAATTGGAAGTGGGCAAAAAAAAAAGAAAAAGAAATAGATATAAAAAACAAAAATGTCGAAGAACAAAATAAACACAACTGCAGCGATGGCATCAAGCACCGAAACGAATCTAATCGAAGTGAAGTCAAAGGTGAGCCAACCAAGCTAAACCAACAAATTCACTCAATTCTTTTTTCGGGCACAATTTGTTTTGGGATCATTATGAGAGATTAAGTGGAAGCGACGGCTGCGGCGCTGCTGATTCATGCGTGCTGGAAATGACAGTAGAAACGAGTTGTTGCTGTTGTTGTTGTTGGCAGTTGGGCGGCATTGCCCAGCTGATGTATGTATGTTTGATATTGCGTCAAGTTCAGCAAGGAATTTAACCGTTTGCTTTATATCAGTTTGTTGTTGTTGTTGTTGTTGTTGCCTGTTTGTGCGTGCGTGCAGCAACAGTTGGCCAGCGTTGCCAGCTTGTTTTTGCTGTTTCAGCTTCCATGCAGCAAATATATTTAGATGAACGACATTTGTCAAGTGACTGAAACATTTTGTTTACTTTGCTTTAGTTCGATGCAGAGTTCCGACGCTGGAGCTTCAAACGCCACGAGCCGGAACAGAGCTTCGATAAGTTTGCCACGCTGATCGAGCAGCTGCACAAATTGGCCAACATCCAATTTCTAATACTCTACATTGATCCGTGCGACAACGATCTGTTGCCCATCAACAACGATGACAACTTTGGGCGTGCACTCAAAACGGCGCGGCCACTGCTGCGCGTCATAGTGCAGCGCAAAGGTAAAAATCCATGATTATAGTTAACTATATTTATGTATTTATATATCTGCTTGATTCACAGATGACTTGAATGAGTATTCAGGCTTTGGCACGATGAAGCCGCGCAATTTAATTGGCAGCATACTTGGCCATACGCCCGTTAAGACCAAAGCACCATCCATATCCATACCGCACGACTTTCGCCAAGTGTCGGCCATCATTGATGTGGACATTGTACCAGAGACGCATCGACGTGTCCGCCTGCTCAAGCATGGCAGCGACAAGCCGCTGGGCTTCTATATACGCGATGGCACCTCGGTGCGTGTGACGGCCAATGGATTGGAGAAGCAGCCGGGCATCTTTATATCGCGTCTAGTGCCTGGCGGCTTGGCCGAGAGCACTGGCTTGCTCGCTGTCAACGACGAGGTCATCGAGGTCAATGGCATTGAGGTGGCTGGCAAGACGCTGGATCAGGTAAGTGCCACAACATTGTGTGGATTGCACAACATTCGCTAAACTGATTTTTGGCTGTACGATAGGTAACCGATATGATGGTCGCGAATAGCTCAAATTTGATCATCACTGTGAAGCCAGCCAATCAGCGCACTTTGACATCGACACATCGTGGCTCCTTCTCCAGAAACAGTCAGCTATCAAGCGGTTCACATCATACGAATCATACCAATACGTCCGATGAGCTGGAGCATGATGATCAGGATGATATAGTTGATCTAACTGGTGTAACGCTCGACGAGAGTCCCATCGGTGGCAATGGAGGAGCAGCAGCAGGAGCAGGAGGAGGAGGAGGAGGAGGAGGAGCTGCTAGCAGTGTTACAGTAAACAGCAACAGCAACAGTCAACAATTGTCCACGTCGCCGTCCATGCATCATAAACAAGCTGCCTCGAATGCATCCACAATTATGGCCAGTGATGTCAAGGATGGAGTTTTGCATTTGTAGAAAGATGCAAATCCCATGAGCAAATGATAAAAAAGACAACACACACACACATGTTTAATATATATGTTATATATGCAGCTATATGCAACACGCAACACGCAACACGCAACACACACACAAACACATTCCACATTTCGTCTAACGTTTCCATTTCCAATTTTGTTGTGCACAGACATTTGTTTATTTTTAATTCATATTTTCCATAAGCATTAATGTCCTTGTTAAACATATATACATATATATATAGATATCGATATGAGATGTGTTACACTAGTTAGAGTGAGATAGAGAAAGACAGAGAGAGAGAGCGCGAAAGAGCTTAGTTCCAATTGGAACTTTGTCTTTATTGCAATTAGCCACGCCCACAAGCTCGAAACATTGCATTCCATATATGTACACACACACACACACACACACACACACACACACACACACACACACACACACACACACACACACACACACATGTACTTACTACTTAAAAACTTAAGCAAAAAAGAAAAGAGAAAAAGAAATGTTTGTTCGTCCTGTCTAAAAATTATTATTTTTTTTTAAATCTGTTTTTTTGCGAACTTAATTGAGAAAAAGTATATATATATATTTACATAAATTATTTTATTTTATTTTATATAAATTTTATTTTATTTTTTTTATAATTTGCTTTTAAAAAATATGTTTTTCGTCCCATTTGAATTTTAGAAAACTTACAAAAAATAATAAAAAAAACACCAACAGCGCCTTTAAAAAAACAACAACAATATAGCAACGCATAACGTTTTATACAATATATATATACACACACGATATGAGCTAGACTATATATATATAGAGAGAGAACTTTTTATACACATTTCTATTATTGTAGTCCAATTCGAGAATCAATTGAGAATCAAGTTAACAAACAAACGAAAAACTGAAAGAAGAAACAAACAAACATATTTTAGATATATATACAATGATAAATCGGCTAAAGCTTAGTGTTAAACAGTTTCATGAAACTACAGAACACACACTCTATACACTATCTATATACATATAATTAGCTAAGCAGCTAACAAGATTGTTGAAAGCTAAACGAGTATTGCATATACCACTAACTAAATACAAATCGAACAACTATATAGACTACTATATACATATATAGCTATATACACTGACAAAAGCAACGACAAAAAACAAAAACACTTCAAGAAAAGACAACACGTCATATTATTGTGAAAGTATTTTGAATAAATCTTGGGTGAACTTTTCAGTGCACTGAAAAAAAAAACTTAATACAAATTTGTTGGTGTTTTCTTTGTATGTTTAAGCAGAAATTTTGGGAATAATAAAGCTAAATAGCATAATAACTAACTAAACTAAACATTTTTGTGTAACTTTAAAAACTTAAGTTCAAAGTTCCAGAAATTTGAGGTTAAAATAGATGGTAAATTATGCATAATTGAACTTTTTGGTATAGAAAGCCCTTTTTAAAACATATATAGCTAAATACCGTTATCTAACCCAGCAAATCCGATCTATTATTCATCATTTTCAAAACTAACCTCAAAATTCTAACCAAATTTGAGGTTAGAATTGAGAGAATAGTCAACGTAATAGAATTAATTGGTAAGGAAAACCATTTTGTAAACATATATAGCTAAATACCGTTATCTAACCCATTAATTCCCCGCAATTTATTCATAATTTTTAAAACTAACCTCAAAATTCTAACCAAATTTGAGGTTCGAATTGAGAGAATAATCAGCGTAATAGAAGTAACTGGCAAGGAAAGCCCTTTTTTAAACATATATAGCTAAATATCGTTATCTAACCCAGCAATTCCCAGCATCTATTCATAAATTTCAAAACTAACCTCAAAATTTTAACAAATTTGAGGTTAGAATTCATGGAATAGTTGGCACATTAGAACTGATTAGTAAGGGTATCCCTTTTGTGGACACAAATAGCTAAATACCGTTATCTAACCTTAGAAGTTCAAAGTTTTACTCATAGATTTAAAAGCTAACCTCAAATAATTAAGAAATTTAAGGTTAAAATTGATGATAGGCATAAAAATCAATTTTTAGACAAGGATAGCTGATAACAGTTATCTAGCTTAGCAAATCTGAAGTTTTATGTATTTATTTCAAAACTAAACCAAAAAATCCTGAAATTTGAGGTTAGAATTGATGGTATAGCTAACATAATGGCACTGCTTGGCAAGGGAATTCTTGTTGCATACATAAATAGCTGAATACCATTATCTAACTTAGGAAATCTAAAGCTTCATTCATAGATTTAAAAATAACTTCAAAATGCAAACAAATTTGAGGTTAGAATTGGAATAAGATGGGTTAGATTGGCAAAGAAAACAATATTTTTGTGCAGAATTGTGAAAGATTTAGAGCGTATCGTTTGTCTACGTAAGTGTAAAGATGAACATTTTAATAAATTCCAATAGGCATTTGTAGCCCCAAAAGGGTTATTATGACTAGGTCAACAAATAGCAAAACGTATGGAAGTGTGTTTGACTTTGCTGTCTACTATCTTCTATCTGCTAGCTTTTGTCTTTTATATTCTATCTTCTATCTGCTATTTCCTGTCTTTTATCTTCTATCGTGTATCTTCTATCTCCTATATTTCGTCTATTCTTCATCTTCTATCTTCTACCTTTTGTCTTTTATCTTGTTTTCCATCTTTAATCTTTAATCTTCTATGTTCCATCTTTCATTTATAATCATCCGTTCTTCTATCTCCCATCTTTAATCTTTTATCTCCCATCTTTCATCTTTCATCTTTCATCTTCCATCTTCCATCTTCCGTCTTCCATCTCCGATCTTCCATCTTCCATCTTCCATCTTTAATCTTCCATCTTCCATCTCCCATCTCCCATCTTCCATCTTCCATCTCCCATCTTCCATCTTCCATCTTCCATCTTCCATCTTTCATTTTCCACCTTTCATTTTCCCTTTTCCATCTCCCATCTTAGATCTTTCACCTTTCATCTTTCATCTTTCATCTTTCATTTTCCATCTTCCATCTCGCATCGTCCATCTTTCATCTCCCATCTTCCATCTTCCATCTTCCATCATCCATCTTCCATCTTCCATCTTCCATCTTCCATCTTCCATCTTTCATCTCCCATCTTCCATCTTCCATCTGCCATCTTATATCTTATATCTTCCATCTTCCATCTTCCATCTGCCATCTTATATCTTATATCTCCCATCTTCCATCTTCCATCTTCCATCTTCCATCTCCGATCTTCCATCTTCCATCTTCCACCTTCCATCTTCCATCTCCCATCTTCCATCTTCCATCTTCCATCTTCCATCTTCCACCTTCCACCTTCCATCTTCCATCTCCCATCTTCCATCTTCCATCTTCCATCTTATATCTCCCATCTTCCATCTTCCACCTTATATCTTCTAGTATATATAGTATATGACATATATACATATATCTATGTCTATATCTATCTAGAAAATACTAGGATATCATAAAAGTTGTATCACTTCTATATAGAAGTTTCAAAAAAATACGCCAAAAATAATTTCTAATTTGTTTATTTGCGAATTATGGACAAAAATGAACGAACGTCGGTTTATTTTGTTTCTCTTTTTCTTCTTTTTGTTTCATGTTTTGTTTCACATAGCGTAAATGGAATACATGGAATACATGGAATATTTATAATATTTATATAAATGTAAAGATATATGCTGAATCTTAAAGTCTAGTTTGAAATATGTGTAAATACAGATTCACGTTCTTTATCATTTTGTTTTGGCCTTTGTCAATGTTTTGCAGTTTATGCATTATTTTTACAGCAAGTGGTTAGAGAGAATTATACAAATATAGAGAGAGGGAGGTGGGGAAAGAGAAGGTGTTTCATACATGGCTAACACGCATACAAAAACGAGCAAAATTTTTAGTTTTCGAGTTACAATTTAGTGCTGCTTGGGACAGGCACGAAGAGTGAGGGAGAAGGACAGAGTTGATGGAATGAAAAAGACAGAGACAGCTCTACAGAGAGAGAGAGAGAGAGGGAGGGGAGAGTTACAATTAGAGTGCTTATTAAACTATGTGTTTTTGTTTTAATAGTTAACATTTAGAGTTTGCTAATTGGCAGCCAGATGAAATTGAATGACAAAACTCAGACAGACGATTTTATTCGCTGACTGAATCACTGGCTGCGGTCACATTGGCCGCATTGTTCTCAAAGCACTGCCAAATGGTGCGTGCTGCTGGCCGATCCTCGCTGTGGGCATTGGTGCACAAGTAGAAGAGCTCCACAATGCAATTGTAATCGTCGCTCAGCTGGAATGCCACTGGCAGTGGTGGTCGTGTGCCATACGCTTGCTCCACATGGCTCAGCGAATAGTCGGAAATGTCATTCTCTTTGGTATCATCGTCGTCGGTGTCCACAACAGCATCGACGGCAGCATTAACATCCTTGACACTGCCATCTAAATCGACAACGCTCATGTTGCCATCATCCGTATAGTTGAGCTGTCGCTGGCGCTGCTCCTGTGAGTTGTCCAACTCAATGATGGAGCTGCTATTGAAGGCGGCGTCCAGTTCGAGCGTGTGCGGCGGCACCAGAGCCAGTGTCTCATAGATGATCAGGCCGAAGCTAAAGATATCCGCTTTGCTATCAATAATCTCCACCTCGTCCATTATCTCTGGTGGCGACCACAATTGCGTGCCTATTAACAATAAATATATCAATATAAATATAGTAAAATAATAAACTATATACGATATATATATATATATAAAGCTAATCCAGTCAGTCACCTACCCACATATTGCAGCTGGGGATTCTTGTGAAAGTTAATCTCGCCATTCTCGTCCAGGGGCAGGCTAACACCAAAATCACATAGTTTACAAATCTCAAACTCGCCCTTGACCAGGACATTGAAGGACTTGAGGTCGCCGTGCAGCAGTCGCGCCTCAGTGTGCAAAAAGTCCAGTGCATGAGCAATATCCATGATCATTTTGAATGTATGTTTGGCGGGCAACGGTCCGAGATCCTCATCGTGACGCTCCTCCAATATGGAGCCCAGCGATGTGCTGCACATTTCCAATGCCAATGCATTGACGCCCTCCGACGACTTAATAACGCCACGAAATCCAACAATATTTGGATGATTCAGTTTGCTGTGTGTAAACATAACAAACATGAATTTGATATTATATGAATAACTGTGTGTGTGTGTGTGTGTGTGTGTGTTTGTATTGGTATATTGATACATGCTGCACCCAGTTGGAAATTTGATGCAACTCAATTGCCTGCAAGGCGAGATCATACAGGGTGTCCATGACATGGCAACATGACAGCCAGTGTCAAATTAAAAGAAAATTTAGCAATAGATAAAAGTCTATATGAAAACCATTTATAAGTGTCAAGCACATGACATCCTTATAAACATTTGCTTAAGATTTGCAATGTCTTTTGATCATGTCAACAAACGGTTTGTGTTCATTTAGGCCCTTTGTCTAACAGGATACATTGCAAGAGTTCTCATCATCATCAAATTTCCCACAGGGCATGGGGGGGGGGGGAGGGGGACACCGCAATTGTGTACACCAAATGCACGCACACATGAGCGACGCAGCAGCCACACACGCATATGCACACGCATGCATTCGCAAACACACACTCACACACACACACACGCATATAGCCAACGGCTCGCCCACGTGTGTGTGTGTACATGCGTGCGCGTGTGTGTGCGTGTGTAGTATACAGCATTAGTTGGAAAATACATACATGTATGCATATGTGCAATCAGGCCATCGCAAAGAAAATGAAAATGTTGCCAGGAGTTGGGACTCACCGCAAAATGGCTGCTTCGTGTATGATGCGGTCATTGAATAGCGTATCCTTTTTGGCCCTGGTGCGCTGTGTGATGCGTTTGACAGCCCATGGCGAACGTATGTGGCCCAGCTTTGGTGACCTATCCAGGCGATAGACACTGACACCGGTGCCATGACCAAGTGTTTTCAGCATCGGTGATGGTGGGATGCGGATCGGTGTGCTATTGTTTTGCACATTCTCCATGTGCAGGTTGCGCAGCTTGCGACGCGGCGTATCCATTGTATATCCCTGTATAGAATCGCCTGTTATGGCCCACAAAGATTGACAGCTATTTGTGAAAAGTAGCAAAACAACTTGATATCTAATGTGACGCGCACAAAAATGCCGTTTAATTGAAAAGTAGGGATGGCTAGAAATTAGCTATCGATTGGTAGCATTAATCGGTATAGTAATAGACATGGGCACGACGATTAATAAACGTGCGATGTTTTTTTTCTCAGCGCCTACTTTTAAATCATTGACATTTTATACTTGGAGCACATAGATTATAAAAATCAATGGGGCGAGCATTTATAATGAGGTCTGCACATTTTTGTTAAATATTTAGATGACTGAGTTTCAAAATATTGCGCAGCGATATTGGTCACATATCGATATTTTTTATTGCGCATCCGTTAAATTCATTGCATAACGGTTGGGATATTTGTTCAAAATATTGTGCAGCAGGCAATCTCAATGCTCCAAAAGGATATAGAAAAGTTTACTGGCAGCTTATAGTCGAGGAAATATGAGCATGCAGTTATTTTAAATGCTACTTTGGTACGCAGAAGTCTATTATAACAAGTCAGATGAAAGATTATGAGTTGGCTGAATAGTGAAAGATGATTTTCTTCTCTCACGAATATTTAAAAATTATCCACAACAATAGTTTTACATATACAGCTTCTCGTAACAGCGCTAACAAATAGCTGTACTGCATTTATGCTGCAGCAGGAAATTGCCAAAGGTCATCGATACCTGTTGCTTATGGTTTAAATCGATACAATGAATGATACAATGGCTTATCAAACTCCAAACGCTACTTGTTATTGTTCAAATCATGGCGCGAAACACGTTAACTATCGATACTTGTTGCTTATGCATTCGATTTGCTGGTGACGGCAGCTCCCTCTCTCTCTCACTCTCCGTGACATACCAGCCGTTTGTCATTATCGATACTTGTTGCTTGAAACTATCGTTTGTACTCGATTTACTGGTGACAACTGTGGCTTTTCACACACTCTCAAATAACTTTGAGCCGTGCGCTGTGTGCTGTTTGTTATTTATTTCATGTGAAAATTGTGTGCGCACTGTGAAGTCTGAGAAAATGTGTCTTTTGCGTTTTCTGTTGCAGACGCGTTCTACGCTGAGCCGCGTAAGTGAGATGGTGCAATAATAAAAATTATTTTTTCTTCTCAATTAGTTGCATTGAATTTCAATTTACAGTATCTGCCCGATAAGACGGCCACTTCGTCGACAGCCCGGCAAACGCCCACGGCCACGGTCACGGCCACGGCTACGGCCGAGGCCACTGCCACGCCCACGCCCACACTTGAGGTGAACCAACGCAAACTCAATTTAGTGATGGGCAATGAGTCGTGCGATTTGGACTCAGCTGTCTCAGCTCTAACGCTCGCCTTTATCTATGCGGCCAGGCAGAAGGATCAGGACTTTGTGCCCGTGCTGAATATACCACGCACCGATTATCCACTGAAGACGGAGGTGGATTACATGTTCCAAAAGTGCGAGATCACTGAGCAAATGCTCGTCTTTCGCGACGATCTGCCCGAGAAGTTGGACAATCCAGACATCAATGTCATCTTGGTGGATCATCATGTCAGCAGCTGGGCAGCCAATGTCACTGAGATACTCGACCATCGGCCAATGGAGCATCATCCAGCATTGGATCAGCTGCCGGCCCACTGTGTGCGCTACATCGAGCCAGAGCTGGGCTCCTGTGCCACGCTCGTAGGCGAACGTTATATGTCTGAGCAGGAGCCGCGCTCCATCCATGTCACTAAGCTGCTGTATGCGGCAATTGTACTCGATACAATCAATTTTGCATCGACTGCTAAACGTTTTTGTGCCCGTGACTTGGCCATGGTCGAGCAGCTGGAGCAGCAGCAGCAGAAGGAGCCCTTGGAGGACAGCAAGCGGAAGCGTTCGCGCGATGTGCTCTTCGCGGAGCTGGTGACGGCTCGTTCCGACATCAGTAATCTGAGTCTGTTCCAGGTCCTGCGCAAGGACATGAAGCGTCTACAAACGGAGCACTACATGGTGCCCATGGCCGGACTGCCAATGATGGCGCGCGACTTCGTGGAGCTCGGCGATGCCGAGGATGCCATACGCCAGTTTGGCTACGGCACCAATCTAATTGTCCTGCTGGGCATGTATGTGCCGCCCTTCAATGGCGGCCAGGTGATGCGCGATGTGGCGCTCATCTCGCTAACCGGGCACGCTCCGCTCCTGGAGCGTGTGCGTCAGGGTTTGCTGGCATGCTCCACGCCCAAGCTCGATTTGCGTCCGCATCCATTCGAATCGAATTTCCTGGGCGGCAGCTTCTTCAGGCAGCACAACGTGCAGGCCAGCAGGAAGCATATTTTGCCTGTCATCAAGCGCGTCCTATTGGACTTGGAGGCATCGCAGCACTGCGATTGCGACGATGTTTATTTCTTCAAGGAGAAGCCCAAGCTGGGCCTCTCCTAAGCACACGGAACGATACAGTGGAGATTGCCTCGCAAGTACAAAAAAACCAAAATCTAAATCAAAATCAAACACAAGCAGCAAGCAACACACATCCAGCCCTAGCAGAAACCGAAGAGGAAACAGGAGGAAAACACACAATTTCCAAGTGGATTTCGTATGCGTGAAACGAATTCCAACTGAATCTGATTACAATATGGAAAATCCAATTTGAAACCAATTGAATCAGATTCACACAAATCAAACTTAACCAAAATTTATTTATTGTCTTAGCAAATAACAAAAACAAGTAACAAAAAAAAAACGGAAACTCGAATTCAAATTTGATGTCAACAGAAATGCGATCCCCAACTGGATTGCAATTCAATTCCAATTTGCAAAACAAATCAAACAAACGGCGGATCCAACTGGATGCAAATTGAAGCGGATTGATGAGATTTCCAGCAATTAGTCAAATATAAAACAAATTGAATTTAAAACACGCAAAACTCATTTGGCTGCTATTCCAATTGGCATAGATTAAGTGGATTTTCAAATATCCAATTAGTAGTCAAATATTAAACAAATGCAAGCAAATTACTTAACCAATTACATAAATACCAATTGGATAATGCAATTCCAAATGGCATTTCTCACTATAAAACCAAAAAGAAACCGAACGTAAACAAAAAACAATACAAAAAGGCAAATTCAAGCTGTAAACTCCAACTAGATGTGAGTTACTAAAGTTCTAATTGTAAAACCAATAGGAAAAGGAACTTTAGCAAATTATAACTGTACACGCCAATTGGATGTGCTTTATTCAAGTTATAGTTGTCCCAATAGGAAAAGAAACACAAAAATTCAAACTGCAAGCCCCCATTGGATGTTCTTTCATCAATATCTAAATGTTATATCCAATAGGAAACTTTACCAAAACCAATACAAAAAGGCAAATTCAAACTGTTAACCCCAATTAGATGTGATTTCACCAAGATCTAAATGTAAACCCAATAGGAAAAGGAACTTAAACCAATTCCAAGGCAAATTCATGTTGTAAGACCAATTGAATGGAATTTCAATGGCATTTCAATGGAATTTAGTTTGAATTTTCTATCTGTGAAATTTGTAATTTTTCTATAATTCAATGAAATGTTCGAATTGTTTGCTTTGCATAAATAATCTAATCTAGTCTTATTCGAAATCTATTTATGTTTACAACTTTTCCAATCAGTTGCAAATCTTGATTATTATTCATCTATCTCTCTCTATCTCTATATGTATGTAAATCGAATTTATATATAATCAAATTCCAAGAAAAACTATCAATTTATATGTGTAAATCTAATAAGAGCTACGAGCATTGCTTACTGATTTGAATCTATAATCTTTCATTGCACCAATTGGCAGCTATTGGAATCTTGCATTCTAACAGTGTCTCATTGGAAATGTTCTGCTTTATCAAGCATTTTTGATTATCTAATTGGCATGTTACGCGTCTAACTTGTTAACACGACTTCGCTTATTAGCATTTTGCGTTATCTGATTGGATCAGACACTGATCTGATGCGCCATTGAAATCTAACTAGTTTATGTAAGCACAAACTGAAAATCTCGCTTTCATGTCGATCAGATATATATATGACTATATATCTGATCTGTAGAGTTCCTTTATATCTTATTAAAGCCAATGTTAGCTATAAAAACAAAAAATCAATTTATCGAATGTTATTTTTGTTTGTTTTATTCCAACAAATTATATATGTGTAGAAATATATATATATATATAAATATATATATATATATATATATATATGTATATGTGTGTGTGTGTAAATACATAATAAAAAAGAGACAAAAGTTAACAAGACTCTTTCTTTAGCTGTGGCATCTGCAGCTCCGCTTCCTCTGATCGAATGGATTTGCTGTGCTGCAGCAGCAGCGGCGACTCCTCCTCCTCCTCCTCTTGACTGGGCTGCTTACTGCTTCATCTGCTTTTCTGCGAATCTGCAGTTTACTGCCACTCCTACTCCAGCACCAGCTTCTCTGCCTTCCTCCTCCTCCCCCTCCTCCGCCTTTCTCCTCCTCCTTTTGACTTCCTCCTCTGCCTTTCTCTTTTTCCCCTGCCTTTCTCCTCCTTCTCTAGCTTCCTCCTCCTTTGCTGCTTCTCTGTCTTCCTCTTCCTTCTCTGCCTTTCTTCTCCTTCTGTATTTTCCTCCTCCTCATCTGCTTTTCTCCTTCTTCTCTGCCTTTCTCCTCCTTCTCTAGCTTCCTCCTCCTTTGCTGCTTCTCTGTCTTCCTCTTCCTTCTCTGCCTTTCTTCTCCTTCTGTATTTTCCTCCTCCTCATCTGCTTTTCTCCTCCTTCTCTGCCTTCCTTCTCCTCCTCTGCCTTCCTTCTCCATCTCTAACCTCCTCCTCCTTCTCTGCTTCTCTGTCTTCCTCCTCCTCCTCTGCCTTTCTTCTCCTTCTGTATTTTTCCTCCTCCTCATCTGCTTTTCTCCTTCTTCTCTGCATTTCTCCTCCTGCTCTTCCTCTATAGCCGCGTCTCCGCCTGCTGCTGCAACTCCTTCTGCCGCTCTCATTACTTCAGCCTTCTTCGCTTTTCTTTTCCCTCAAGACTTTCTCCTCCTCCTTCTCGCCTCGCCATAATCCAGCTCTACAGCTGCGGCTCCTGCTGCTGCGCCGCCTCCCCCTGCTCCTGCTCTTCGTCCATTTCAACGTCCGCACTCTCTAGCGTCATATCCTCGAGCATCTCTTCCAGCGTTATCTGTGGCACATCGCTCCCACTCTGCGGCACCTCAAGGGGCAGCGACTTCTTGCTATCGCGATAGACATTGATCTGGCCACGTATATCGGGATTCTCTTCGATGTCATCGAGGAACTCGTGATAGTCATATTTGCTACGCTCATCCGTCGCCTCATTCGCCAGATGCTTGATCTTCCACAGGCGCTGGCTGAGACGCGTCTGTCGATCGTAATGCTTGCGCACAAGCACAACATCCGGAATCTGCTCCGGACTCAGTTTATCAAATTCCGGATCATTGATGTTCGCCTCGCCCGTATTGTAGCCCATCGCTGAGTCGCCCACCTTCAGCAGATGGCCCAGATGCGAGCGTGCATGTATGGGATTATCGTTGATGCCCAGCTCCGAGGCGCGCACCACCCAAATATCGCAGAGGGCATGCTTGAAGGAGACCATGCCCTGACCCGGATACGTCTTCCGATCCTTCTCGTGCACCACATCAATGTCCATCACAATGTACTCCACCAATTGCTTCGGATTGCAAATGGCCTCGAACGGAGCACGGTAATAGACCTGAGAGTTCACCTCGGCTATCTGCGCCGTGAGTGGATCGATCAAGTGAATGCTGCTCGAGACACGATTCACCAGGCAAACGGGTGAAATGTTGCCCAGCTGCTGGCGCAGCTTCTTCGAGAGGCAGACAGCGCTGTCCTTCGAGATCGGCGCAATCTCCACCGACCAATTGTATTTGTAGTTGTAGTTGTTGCTGTGTATGTCGTGTGAGATGAGACGCTTCGATGTGGTCACCTTGACAGGTATCATGGTTTGCAGGAAATCCACCATGCGCCTGGCATGGTTCTCGCTGACATAGTAGAAATCGAGTCCACCATGCTCGGGCTTAATGCCCAGCGTGTTCTCGTGTGCCTTGTATTTGAGTATCAGCTGCTCCAGATAGTAGAAGGTTTTCTTGTTCTCAGCCCGCTGACGCACCTGGACCAAACAGCGCCAAAAGTCCTTCGCCTCGGTGCGATGGCAATCGGTGCACATTTGATTCTGTACTGTAAATTCGACAATGAAGACCTGCTGCAGCACGGTGCCGCCGGTGATTTCGCCATGCACCGTCAACTTCACCTTGATCCGCTTCGAGTGCTGCTCTGTCCAGATGAAGCCAGCATCGACCAGTTTCACTTCCTTCAAACCCTTCAATTTCTTGAGGCACACGGCAAGCAGTTCCCTGGACTCCAGCGCCGCTCGCACCCACTCATTGGGCGGCTGCAGGTAACGCTCGCAATTGCGACAGAAATGCAGCACCGCCTGCTTCGGTATATTCTCTGTGATATCCACATGATTCCGCAAACATGTTACGCACATATTGGCAGGATTTGGTTGTATGGCCACGCCGCATTCGCAGCAGAGGATCATGGCATTGCTGGTGTTGGTATTCTCGATGCCCAGCGTGCTGACGCCCGTATAATTGTCGTGCTCCATCTGGCACGTTTAATATTGCTACTTAATGTTCCTTTAACTCCAAATAGAATAACAAATAAAACAAAACACGTGCAAGCGAACGAATTTCGCAGTAAAGTGCAATCAGTGTTGCTGCATACACTTTAAGCGCAAATACCAAAAAATACTAAATATTTTGACATGACACAAAAATACTATCGTTAAAATTTGACATTTCTTCATGTACTTAACATTAATATATATAACTTTTATTGTAATATTAATATACAATAACAAATAATAAGTTAATAAATATAGTATCTCTTATCAAACTTAAACATTTACATTACTTGAAATTTGGTCAAATAAATTGGTATTTAATATTCGATATGCAATGCATCGGAAAATGCAAATTAGTATTTAAATAGTTTAGAACTATTGATAGTTTTTGTTTAATAATTGAATAGTTTCACACACATATATTGTACACTTGTTTTAACTCAAAAAATGATAAATAAAAAAAACTTGCGTCGCCTGCACATATAAACTGTCAGCCACTTTGGCGCCAACACTCCCAATTCTACACATTCAGCAAACAATCTCGATAACACAAATATCGATGCACTGTGCACGGTTCTGCCCACTCGATAAATCAATAAAACAAAAACAAAAAAAACAATGCAAATTTGTAGTCCATCCCCGTTGTGGACATTTGGACTTTTGTTTCGCGTCTTATCTTAAAATTCCCCCATCCTCAAATCGGCTGCTGATCAAAACCAACTAACCAGTTACGTAGCAAGATGTCGTTGCGTCCACTTGTGGAAGGCGATTGCGGCGCTGTCAATCCATTGGTGCAACTGGGCGGCCAATTCATACGCGATGTTGCCCACAAGGACGAAGGTTTTGCTACTGCGCAGTTCGAACGCAGCTTGCGCCCCGACGAGCAACTAGTTAACGATTTTCTTGGCCAAGCAGCTGGGCCACCGCAGTCATTTCAAATGGATACGCTGCTACAGGAGATGCGCGGTGTGAACATCCATGGACCAGCTCCACAACAACACCATGAAATGGCCAATCAATGGGGTCGAGATTTCATGCAGCACCAACAACAGCACCAACAGCAGCCCAATAAAACGCTGCAAATAGCGCAGCCCATGCAGTCGCAAGACTTCTTCGACGAAACCATGGTCTGCACCCAAAATTTTATGCCCACCCAAATGATGGCACAGCCCTACATGGCCATCACAGCTGGACCCCAGGAGCATCATCAACAGCAGCAGCAACAGCAGCACGATACGTTTTTCGACGACAACATCGAGACGATCATTACTGATAATCTGCCAAGGGTGGAAACCTATGCAGAGTCTCTTGAGGATTGGATCAGTGACTATCAGCGCAACAAGGAGCACAACGAGCAGACGGCAACAAATTTCAATGAGAAGTTCTGGCAACGTCTGCAGGACGAATGGCAAAAGCTGGCCGAGGAGAACGAACATCCCTGGCTCTCCGAATTCAATGAGAATCTGGATGCCTACAAAGAGTACGAATTTGCCGAGCAAAACCCGATGACCGAGCTGGACAATGCCTTTGAGAAGGGCAAGGAATACTTGAGCAAGGGTGATATACCCAGTGCCGTGCTCTGCTTTGAGGTCGCCGTCAAGAAGGAACCGGAACGTGCGGAGATTTGGCAACTATTGGGCATCTCCCAGGCTGAGAACGAAATGGATCCACAGGGCATTGCGGCGCTCAAGAAGGCGCTCGACTTGCAGCCAGAGAATCGTCAGGTGCTGATGGCCCTGGCCGTCTGCTATACCAACGAGGGCTTGCAGAGCAATGCGGTGAAGATGCTGTCCAATTGGCTGGAGGTGCATCCACAGTATAGACACCTGTTGAACGCCTATCCGCAGCTGCAGTCGGAGGTGTTCACCATGGCCTCCTCGCTGATTGGTGGCAATAAGCTGCGAGATTTGCAGCAAGTCTATTTGGAGGCGGTGCGCATGCAGCCGGCCGAAGTTGACTCCGATCTGCAGGAGGCGCTCGGTGTGCTCTACAATTTGTCGGGCGAGTTTGACAAGGCGGTTGACTGCTATCGATCGGCCGTGCATGTGGATCCACAAAATGCCAAACTCTGGAATCGATTGGGCGCCAGCTTGGCCAACGGCTCACGTTCCGTGGAAGCAGTGGAGGCATATCAGCAGGCGCTCCAGCTACAGCCAGGATTCATACGCGTACGTTACAACGTTGGCGTCTGCTGCATGAACCTGAAGGCCTATAAGGAGGCCGCCGAGCATCTAATTACAGCGCTCACTATGCAGGCGCACACGAATGCCGCGCGGGAGCTGCCCAATGCCCAGGCCGTTGGCCAGAATCAGATGTCCGAATCGATCTGGAGCACGCTCAAAATGGTCATCTCACTAATGGGGCGCAGCGATCTCCAGGGTCACATCAGTGATCGCAATTTGTCGGCACTCAATGCAGCCTTCAAGGATTAGGCTGATAGGCCGGCCGTTGGTGTCTAGTAAATAACCTTTGAAACGTTATGCATTCCTACCCCAGTCGATGTGTCCAGTTTTCCTTCCATATAATAATGTTAAATGGATTTGTGCTTTGAATGTATTTCTCTATGTGTTTAGAATTTAGAAGTTGCAATTAAATTGTTATCGTTCGATCAGTCAGAAAGGTTTTTTTTGTTTGTTTGTATACCCTGAACCCATTGAAAATGGCAAATGTATGTAACAGGCGGAGGAAGGCGTGGCAGATCCCATAAAGTATATACATATGTATATGTATATACGAGCTGAGTCGATTTACGCCTGTCCGTCTATGTGTAGAGACTTGAAATCGAAATCGCGCGGATCGAGTTCGTTTCAAAAAATCGATAGCTATCGATTGAAAACCCTATCGAAACGCAGTTTAAAAATGATATCTCGTACATCTTTAGAGCGGGAGTCTCTAAATATAAAATTTTTTTGCTTTTTTATTTTTTTTTTTTTTTTTTTTTTTTTTTTCATTTAATGTTATTTAATAAGAAATGATAAAATAGTTAAAACTTTTTTTGATTTCATTTTGATACTTTTAAAGGTTGCTGTTTGTCAGAAACAAACATTTAAAAGAAATAAAATTATTACATTTGCTAATAAATTTGATTTGCTCTGTTTGCTTCAGAAAGAGCGAATTTTGTTTTGGTTAATTATTTGAGGAGTCTTCAATTCTGTTTCATTATTGTCTTCTGTATTTGTAAACACGTTTTTTTTGCTGGGTTATTTCTTAAGTTTAGCTTTTTTAAACTTTGGTCTTCTTTGTGTCTGACTGCTTTTAGTTTTTATAAACCCCTCTTCTTTTTTTCTTCTAATTTTCTTTGTTTTGGTTGTTTTTATCAGCTCTTGATTTTAGTGGTTTCTATATTATTCCTAATGATTTTTAATCTATTTTTTATTTTGCACTTCAAAGGTGTGCTTTAATAGTAGAGTGGTCCTGTCGTTATAATTTCTTACTGCCCTTTGCTAATTTGTTTTCTGATATGTTTTCTGTTTCTGTTTATGTTTATCCTAAATTTCTCTGCCAATGAGTTGTGCAGTTTTCTACATCTGCTTGCCTGTTGGCTGTTCGGTTTTGTTAAATGTAATTCATATTTTCTCGCTTATAGTTCTTTAATTTTATTGATTAAATTCATTGTCGCTACAATCTTTTTGGTTTGCCTTTTTTGTAAAATGATTTTCGATCTGCTCTACAATGGTTTTGGTTCCTTCGTTTAGTGGGTAACGGCTGAAATTTGAATTTTTTTAGTTAAATTGTGTTTTTTTTACGTTGTGTCTTTGTTTTTTGGTTTTTCCGATGGAGTTTCTGTTTTACATTTGTTTCTTGGGTTTTGTCTTTTGACTTTTTGCAAAGTCCTTGGTTGATCCTTTGTTTTTCTTACTTAGGGTATTTTTTTTTTTTTTGTTGTCGTCTCTTGTTACCTGATGCTATTCTTGTACTGGTATAGATTTTGTTTTACAGCTCGTTTGTTTTTTTTGAGCTCTTGTGTGTTTAGTGATTTTTTGTTTGTTGTTAGAGTTAATTGATTTTTTTCTTGCCTTTTTATTCTGATCCGGTGTCTGATTTGCCTCTTTTCCTTTGTTTAAGTTTTTGTAAATTCCTTCCTTGTTGGGAGTCGTGTTTTGCTTGAAAATTTTCTTTTTCTAATCGTTTTACACTTTCTGTTTTGCTTTGTTTTTTATTTGTGTTTTTTTTTTTACTTTTCTTCCTTTTTGAAAATGATCCTGTATTTTCTTCTGCTGATGTTAGTTGTGCTAACGAATAGTTTCTTCTGTGTTTCTTTTGTTTTTGTTTTGTCTGATTTTGTTTGTTTCTTGCTGTGGACTTGCTCCTGTATCTTTATGCTACATATCTATGTTTATCGATACTAAGTTCTAATAATGGTAGGCATTCCGAGGCTGCTTCATAAAAAAACTGTATTATTAACCTCTGCCTGGTCGTAGTCATTTCTTGTTTCTTGGGAACTGTTTGTATCTTGCTTTGTTTCTGGTTTTCTTTTCTGGGTTCTGAGTTCCTTGACCTTACTGTTTTGACTGTTGTGAATTGTTTGCTGATGATTCTGGTTAGGGTGACTCTGTCTGATTGTGTTGAGTTAATCTTGTCTGTCTGACCTGAGTTGTTTCTGTACCATTGTTGCTGATTGTTTTGTTGGTAATTTTGTTGATTATAGTTTTGACCACTTTGGGGTTGATATAAGATTGCTTGTTTTGTTATAATTTTGTTGATTATTGTTGCTTCTTGTTATAATTTTGTTGTTGGATATTTTCGTTTTTGTAGTTATGATTTTTCTTGCTTACTCAGCCTCAGCGTTATACCTTTGGGTTTACTTTTCTTATATTGAAATCTAATCAACTATTTTCGTTCTACGTACATCATTATTTTTAGAATCTCTTTAAATTTCTTTCTTCGTTATTTTATCAAGTAAAGTGCCTTGAGTCATTTCTTTAGCTGCATTTACTAGTAAACTTTCTACGTTCTTAATCTATAAATTTTGTTTTGATGGTAAACTCTTAATTCGTCTGTTTTTACTTATATTTTGTAGTTCTGCTACAAGTTCGCTTACTGTGTCTACTTTTAACTCATAAATTTTACGGTAAATTTGATGGGGTTCCGTGTCGGTCGATACCTCAGCTTTAGCGTTGACTTGATTAGTCCCAGTTGTCTGGTTCCGGTATATTGATAACTACTCCTTCGCCTGTCCTTGGATTGTCTTGTTGAAGATTGTCCTAGTGGCCTCTCGTCTTAGTCCAGAGTCCTCCACTCCTTGGAGAAGGTACTCCACGCTGCTGAAGAACGCGTTAATTGATTGTCGCCTGTTCCCGTGAACGTTGTCAAATAATTGATGTTTTGAAACAATCGTTCCTTCTGAGCCGCTTGGTATTTCCTGAAGCGTGACGTAAGCTTGATGTAGCTCCTCTAGTTGCTGCTCCTTGCTGATCAACTGCTCATATAATTGCTGCGCTGACATTTGTGGGTTAGCTTGTGCCATCTGCTTTTGTCGTATATGCTGCCCTTTTTGTTTTCTGGTTGCCGTCGTTGCGATGTACTTTTTAAAGCTGTCAACTTTTTGTAGTTTGACCTCTTTTTTCGATTTTAATGGTTGTACTTATTTTTAGTTTGACTTTTTATTTCGATTTATAAAGGTTGTCAACTTATTTTTAGTTTGACTTTTTATTTCGATTTATAAAGGTTGTCCTTATTTTTAGTTTGACTTTATTTTTATGATCGATTTATAATTTGTCGACTTATTTTTAGTTCGACTTTTTATTTCGATTTATAAAGGTTGTCCTTATTTTTAGTTTGACTTTATTTTATAATGATCGATTTATAATTTGTCGACTTATTTTTAGTTCAATTTATCCAGAATCCTTTTTTTTTTTTTTTTTTTTTTTAAAAAGGATCCTACCGGCTGCGCCAATTTTTTTTGAGTTCTTTATTTTTTGAATTAAATAACAGAGCTCAACCTCTTCAGTTAAGTCTCAGATTAGAACTGATCTTTATTCAAATCTCTAGCCTATTCTTGCGACGTAGCTGTTTCTTTTTATTTCACTTTGCGACTTTTGTCCCTTGCATCTTTTTTTCTTTTTTTCACTTTATTTTCTCTCCCTTACTACTCTCTTTATTCTCTACTCACGCAGATCGAGTTTGTTGTCAAAAAATCGATAACTATTACATTTTAAATGTTATCGATTAAAAGCCTTATCACAATTATACATATCTCGTATATCTTTTAAGCTAGTTTCGAAATTTTGCATTTAGCTTTTCACATATTTTATATAATTTTGACCTTTTTATATTTTGTATACCGGCTTGACCAAATGCTTTAAATTGAAGATCAGTTGCAAATATGTATTTAAAAACACAGATCGGACGGGGTTCAGGGGATCTGCTAGTCGACGGGCATCCCGACTAGATTTTTCCTATTTTTTTTTTCACTTTCAAGGAAAACTTGTAAGAAATGTATTGAAAACTTGAGTTTTATCTTATTTAAATAATTCTGTATGTAAAATTATTTAATATAAATGTATGTATATCAAAAATGTCATTGATGTTGTTGCTGAGGTGTTCTTTCACCAATGAACACATTTGAGTCTGTAGACAGATTATAAATTGTATAGTTTAGAACACGCTGTTGGACCTGAGGTTCGATTGCTTTATGGTATATTGGTCAGACGTTTGTAGTCGATCTTTTCTAGTTGCACTAGCGGTTTCAGTTGCTCGGCAAACACACGCATCTCCTCACCCACATTCTCCTGGCCGGTGGGCGCCACCACAGACAGTTCGACAATGTAGCTCTGCGAGATGGGCTCATTGGCCATGTCCTGTTGCTTGCCGGGCACAATTTTGATGAGCTTCGAGACGGTAATCTTCATGCGGCCCTTGCGAAACATATAGCCTGCCAGGTCGGAAACAGCAGATGAATAATAACCTGCTTGCAGTTGACTCGTAAATGATTTGACCAACCTTTTGCTATATACTCGAATTCGAGGCGAAAGCCCATTTCGGATAGGAAGTCGAGTATGCCATTGGTGCAGGCGCAGTCCATGCAACTGCGCACTAGCGTCGGTCGTCGCATGTCCACCTCCGGCTGTCCCAAATAACGCAGCTGGAACGGCGCATCGCGTCCAAGTGCACGTCTCACGCGTAGCAGCAGCAAGGGCTGAGGTGAATTCGGCTGACGCAGACTCATGCACACCTCGAGATCATGGAAAGCCTCCGGCGAGGTATCCACATTATCACATAGGCCCTTCAATCTGCAAATGCAGGTACAGTAATCTCAGCTTTGTGGCGGTGTTTCGTTATTATTTTACCTGTGCATCAAATGCTCCACGGCGGTGTCTAAAATGGAGCCCTGGAGCAAATACTCCAAGTTGGGTAGAAAGCGATTTTTCAATGCTAGCGAAAGGGATTCCGTTGCTGATGGTATGGCCATAATTAAATAATAATTTGTATATACAATTTAAATAATAAATATCTAGGTTTGTCTATGTTGTTGCACTGTGCTTGTTGTAAATTTAATATACAATTTTAATAATAAATATCTATGTTTGTTTATGTTTGTTGCACTGTGTTTGTTGTATCGTACAATTCCCAAACATTTATCGATATATCGATGCGAGCTGTAGCGCAGGCATGGTCAAAGGTAAGAAGGTTACGCTATGCGCAGCTTTCGATAGCTCAGCGATAGTTCTAGATGACGTCAAAGTTGAATATATATATTTGATATTTAAAAATTCAAATTGCAACATTTCTGCAATTTAAGGAAATTTGTATTAAATTTAATTACTGCTGTAGTGGGTGTAATTAATTATTGTTAGCAGAACGCATACAACGTTATTCACATCAATTGTGACGTAGATGCGCAGAACACACAAATGCCTTCAACGACTTTCGCACTGCATATGCTGCTTTGTGGCGTTATCTTGGGCGATAATTCTTGAGTCACTTGGATGCGGGTGGGGTTGCCAGCTGAAGAAGTCTGCATGCAGATAAGGATGCCAGACGCAAAAAAGCGAACGGCCACATATCGTCGCAATTACAATTATTATTATTGTTGTTTAACAACAACGTCGACGGATGTGTGGGTGTGTACATTAGCCAACTAAATGGCCAAACTAGCGCAATACAAATTGCCAACGAGTTCTTTTCGAATGCTCTGCCATAACGGTAGTTAATAGCTGTTCGGACTCTTCAATTACACACAAAGTTACGTGAACAACAACAGCAGCAGCAGCAGCAGCAGCGACTACAACAACAACAAGAGCAGCAAAGAAGACACCCATTTGTAACGTATATATGTCTTTATGTATATGTGCACACATACAAACAGCATCATAACACAGTGAGATGACATCTAACGGCAACAATAATAATTATAATTACAACAACAACAACAACAGCAACAGCAACAACAACAAGCAGCTGCAATGAATGTAAAGAAAAGGCCACGTCTGGAGCTGGCCACAGCAAGTGCAACAGCAACAGCCGCAGCCGCTGCCGCCGCAGACGTTGCATATGCCACATATAGTAACGGGAATGGCAGCACAGCAACAAACGGTATATTTCTAGCGAGCGGCGTGGACGTGAACAATGGTGCACAAATCTATTTAACCATATGCGGCGACGATGACAATTCGAATGAATCTCAAGAGTTTTATGCCATCGAGAGCATTAAGCAGGAACCAGATTTGGATGCACTGCACGCCCTGTTGCCCACCAATCTGCAGTTGCCAACGGGCTGTGAAATCTATTTAGTTAAAGACACCACCACAAGTCCCAAGGCGAATGAACAGTTGCTGCAGAAGCAACATCAGCACCAGCAGCAGCAACAGCAACATGCACAACCAATGGCTTCCATTAAACTGGAGCCAGACTCCATTGCCACACCGTCCACGAACGTGCTGTACGTTAGTGGCAACAGCGGTGCAACAACGACCACGCACAACATTGTTGTTGCTGCCAGCAAGGATTCGCCCAGCAGTGGCAGTGGCAGCGGCAGCGGCAGCGGCAGCGGCAGTGGCAGCGGCAGCGGCAGCAGCAGCTCCTCTCTGCCAGTGGTTAGCCATGCAGCCACTGCAGTGCCAGCTCTAGCCTCGGCTGGCTACAATGTCAAGATGGATGCGTTTAAGAAGCGCGACGACAAGCGACGTGCCACTCACAACGAGGTGGAGCGACGACGTCGCGATAAAATCAATTGCTGGATCTTCAAGCTGAAGGAGATGCTGCCCACGGAGGGCAATCGCTACAAGCCGATGACCGAAACGTTGGACAGCCAAGCGGCAAGCATGCGGAATAGCCAGCAGCATGGACGCACACCACCCAACGATTCCAAATCCCAAATACTAATCAAGGCCTGTGACTACATCAAGAGTATGCAAAATGAAATAGACAGGTGAGTGCATGGAACTTCAATATACATATATATAGGTATACTAGATATATCTGAAATTATTGCTCAATTTGTAGTCTGCGCGATTGCCTGCAGGAGGCGGAACATTTGCGTTTAAGCAATCAGGCGCTGCGTGACGAATTGGAAACATTGAAGCAGCAACAGGAGCTGCAGGAGCGTTTCAATACCGCTGGCGGCTCATTCAACGTAACGCTTAATTCCCTCAATAGCTCAGCTACTAGTGACCTCTTCGATAATATGGATGGGGCGGCCAATCTCTCCGCCGTCTCATCGATTAACTTCACCAAACGGGGCCTCATGATCAGCGACTACGATGAGTAAAACCGAAAGCCCAACAAAAACAAAAGCAAAAAAAACTTACAACCAAAGAAAAGATAATAGAAAATTTATATACATACAGACAAACGGATATATATATATATATATATATATATAAAGTTAAATCATTTTATGTGCCAGAATTCGTTGAGCAGACGAAGCAGAAGGAAGATGCAGCTTCGGTTAAATCGAAGATATTTTCTTGTTATCGCTTTTTGTTAAATATTTGCTGGCAATCCTCATATATACGGCATACGTACATACATACATAAATACATATTCATATACATTTACATATACATATACATACATACATATATGCTGACTTACATATATATAAAGATATATATATATATATATATATATATATAAAATAATTCATATTTTGAGCATATATTGTGCTTGTTTTTTCGATTTTATTGTAATTGTTACTCGCACTAATTAAATAATGTAAACTAATTTGTAATATCTTAAAAAAACAAAACAAAAAAATTATCAAAAGCTACCTATACAATTATATATATACATATATACATAAAGCGGTTAGTTGAAGTCTGCACAGGCTCAAATGTTGTGCCTAACAATTTGGCAACATTATATACATACATATATAGCCCGATATCGAAGGAATATTACAAAATTGTCGCAGACATAACCGCAATCAGGCAAATCATAGAACAAGAGAGAGCATATATGTATGTGTGTGTGTGTGTGTGTGAAAGGGAGCTAGACTTAGCTAGCTATACATATACATACATACATATATGCATTCGCTCTTGTCACATGATGTGTACAGAATAACGTTAAAGACAATTTGTAAAAACCTAAAAAAAAAAAAAAATAAGGACATTTGAACATATATATATATATTGTTGTGAATCGTTAGAACAATTGTTTTTTGGTATAGCGTTGATGAAATGAAAAGTGCAATTTGTGTTACTTGTTGCTATCTACATATATACCAGTTAATAATTCTATTAAATTCAATAAAAATCAAAAGAAATCATTTTTGTCTTACCTTTCTCCCATTCCGTTTTTGCCCACATCGCAAAACTTGTAATTTGTATTCTGGATTTAAAACGCGCTATGTGCACTTACTCAACACTAACTTTTGACAGCTTATTTTATAGCACTGCCGTCCAATCGATTGGCCGCCACTTGCGATGAGTTGTATACCTATCGATGGGCACACGATAGGCATCGGACAAATTCTATCCGAAACGATTCAACGCAATATTTACAAGTCTTAATTTCGTGGTTGCAACGAAACCAAAGTAAACACACATTCAACTAGTGAGCTCGAGAACGAAATTTTTTCTGGTGGCATAGCAATTTTGGCAGGCCAAATGCAAACGATGTGACTAACTGCAAACATCAATAAATATAGATATTTATAACTACTTTAAGTAAACAAACAAATCCTATAAAAATTGCTAAGAAAGAAAGAGAAAAAAACAACCGAAAACGGAAAACATAAACAAGTGCAACAGCAGCAGCAGCAGCCGCCGTTAAATGGAAAAAGTGTAAAATTGTAATTGGGCAAAAGATAATCTGCATACCAATTGTGAAAGAACAAGAACAGAAAAACTAGTTTGCAGCAGCGACGTCGACCGCACGATAACAAGAACGACGCCAAGGTAGTTAACGAGCTGACAAGGGGAGTCCAGTGGCCAGACAAGCGGGCGGGAAAGAGATAGCTAGATAGGCTAACAAACAAGTGCGAGTGCAAAGGCAAGCGTGTGGAACCAGTTCTCTGCTAACGGCAGGCACTATGCAAACCAACTGAACAACAACAACAACAACATCTTCAGCAGCAACAACAACAATAAGAAGCATAAGAATAGCAGCATCAACAAGTTAAATCAGGATGAACGTAAAATGGTTGCTGGCAGCATTGCTGCTGCTTACGCCAGCCAGAAGCGGGAGCAGCACTGCCATCAGCAGCACTGGCAGCAGCAGCAATGCCCCGCCCGAAATCATTTTCCGCCAGTGCGAACCCATCCGGATCGAGATGTGCCGCGGCATTGGCTACAACGAAACATCCATGCCCAATCTGGTGGGCCACGAGCTGCAAACGGACGTGGAGTATACGCTGCAGACGTTTGCGCCACTCATCGAATACGATTGCAGCTCCCAGTTGAAGCTGTTTCTGTGCGCCGCCTATGTGCCCATGTGCACACCGAAGGCGCCGGTCCATTCGATCGGGCCATGCCGCAGCCTCTGCGAATCTGTGCGCATTCGCTGTCATCCGGTGCTGCAGGGCTTTGGGTTCCCATGGCCGCCGGCGCTCGACTGTGAGCGCTTTCCGCGCGAGAACAATCACGAGACCATGTGCATGGAGGGACCCGGCGAGACGCATCTCACGCTGCAAGATCATGAGCTCTATGGCCAGCAGTTGCCCGGCCTTAAGATGGGCGCACCGCTGCCGCTCGACTGCTCGGCGCTGGCCAAATCCCATTTGTATGTGAAGCTGCATCGTTCCGGACGCTGTGCGCCGCTCTGCGAGGCGGACATTCTGTTCACGCCCAGCGAAAAGCATCTATCCGAAATCTGGGTATCCACCTGGGCGTATGCCGGCCTGGGACTCGCCTGTGTTGCCACGCTCTGTCTGCTGCTTGTGGGCAGTGATAGTCGTGGGCGTGGCGCGGCCAATGGCAATGCGGCCGCCAAGTGGTCGCGTCTGTTGTCGCCGCTGCTCTGGTGCCACAACATGGTCACCATTGGCTGGACGGTGCGCTTCATTGTCGGACGCACGGGCACCGCCTGCGGCACCGATCCCCAGGCGCCCAACGAATCGCTGCTCAGCGTCGATGGCCTCTCCAATGCGGCCTGTGCCAGCGTCTTTCTGTTGCGCTACTATTTTGGCATGGCCGCCTGTGCTTGGTAAGTGTTGGAACTAGTGCTGGAACTTGTTCAATTGATCTTCTATTCTGAATGAGCACTGGAACTTGTTCAAAAATTCATATAATGTAGGGTGTTCATGTAAGCAGCAGTCAGACTGGAACTAGTTCAATAGGTCTTCGATGCTACTTGAGTAGATGAATTGTGGAACTTGTTCAAAAAGTCATAGAATGAAAGGTGTTCATGTGAGCAGCAGTCAGACTGGAACTAGTTCAATAGATCTTCGATGCTACTTGAGTAGATGAATTCTGCAACTTGTTCAAAATGTGAACAGTGTGCTGGAACTAGTTCAATAGATCTTCGATCCTACTTGAGTACCTGAAGTCTGGAAATTGTTCAATAGGTCTTCGATTCTGAGAGGCTTTAATGTGGGTATTTGAGTATCTGAATACTGGAACTGGTTCAAAAAGTCATAGTCAGGACTCAGTCTGGAACTAGTTCATTAGCACTTATGTTCTTATGCTCTATGAACTTTTATATGATGAGGCCAGTAAAGCTGGGAACCAGTCTTTGGCTTCAAAGATTTTATGCTCAGTATTTATTGACTAAAGTCTGGAACTAGTTCAGTAGTTCTCATTATTATGTGCCTAAAAAGTCGTAAATTCTATGTTCAAATGAACAACAATTTTTTTAGATTATAACTAAAGCTAAAGTTCCATTTGTTTTTGTATTCGGCTCATGGTAGACAGTAAATTTGTATTACAGACTGCGAACCGGTTCACTTCGATGCCAAAGCTTGTTTTACGACATGTCCATAAATATGATATATCTTATTTTTGATGTCGTTCGTGGCGTGTGGCTGGGTATGATAACAATAGAGATAGCAATTCGCTAACGCACGTTATTTATGACTGAAAACGATTTGTCTCTCAACCCAAATCTAAATTGGTATATAGAGTATATAGTATATCAAGTCTATATACTATATTTACATCAAGTCTATATACTATATTATATATCAAATCTGTATTTAGATTTGGCCTCAAAGAAATCATGTTTAGTTGCTTCGCCTAAGAAACAGTTTTCGCTAAGTTTTCTGCTTTCAATTTAGAAATTCACCTACAAAAGTGAAACATAAGTGGAAAAAGACTAGAACAGTTAAGATTTATTATTGGCTGTATTTACTAGCATAACATTTGAGCAAAGACTTATACTCAGACTGATATCAAATCGAATCGTATCGAATCCACCTACAAAAGTGAAAGATAAGTTTAAAGAATCTAAAACACTTTCAGCTTAGATAGTTTAGATCTGCTTACTAGATCATTTGATTGACTTCATATAGACTTCATAAATCCACCTAGAAAAGTGAAAGATATGTGGAAAGGTGGAAGAATGTGTATTATAGGTAAAATCTGTTAATACTATTAACTTAATAGCAGTTATTCCTTTTAGGTTGTATAGGAGAAGTAAGCTGTATGGAATACACCCACAATAGTGAAATATAAGTGAAATAGTGAATAATAGAGATACGAGTTATAGCTTATATATTTATTTTATAATAATATATTATATATTTATATAATATTGATTAACTCTAATTGGAATCCTAGTTTACATCAGCTATAATCGTATCTATTTTCAAATACAAATCCACGCGAAATTGTGAAAGATAAGTGCAAAATAGAACTCGCCCATGGTGGCAGCAACTAAAGTTAGTTATTATATTCATAATATTAAATAATATTTTATTAATAATATTTAATACTTTTTTATTAATATTATTAAAATGTTATATTAATATTAAAAAATATGATGTTAATAATATTAAAATATTTATTATTATATTGAAGAAGAGTTGACATCTGATTACTATATGCTATATGCTATAGTCCAAGATGAAAACTCAAATTCACGCAAAATAGTGAAAGATAAGTGAAAAGACTACAAATGTCCTCAAGAGACTCCAACTGGTAATAGATAACCCATTGAAAATGGGAAATCAGGGTATAATGGTTTTGTTAAACTGTCAAATGTATGTAACAGGCAGAAGGGGGCGTGGCAGACCCCATTAAGTATATACATATATTCTTGATCAGGGTGACGAGCTGAGTCTGTCTGTCCGTCTGTCCGTATGTATGAAAGCGTCGATCTCAGCACTTATAAGAGCTAGAGGCTTGAAATTTTTTCTGTGGGTCCATGTATAGTACGAAAATATCAAGTTTGTTTAAAAAAATCGATAACTATTCCCATTTTATTGTTATCGATTAAAAACCTTATCGAAATCAAGTTATTAAATTATATCTCGTACATCTTTCGAGCTAGAGTCTCCAAATTTTGTATTTAGATTCATTTATATTTTATACAATTTCGATTTTTGTTATATTTTGGATTATTATTTAATTTTATATTTAATAATGTAATTATTAATAAATACATAACTGAGTATATCTAAAAACGCAGATCGGACAGGGTTCAGGGGATCTCCTAGTCGGGCACCACCGACTAGAGTTTTCTTACTTGTTTTCACTTTGGTGTAAGTGAAATTCAAATCTAATGTCGATTCCACTTGAAGCCAACACGAATTCACTCACCTCAGTGAAAGAGAAGTGGAAAGAGTGCGCTTAGTTTAGCTAATATATAGCAACAGCTTACAACTCTGCCTCTTAAATTATAAATATTTGGTTGTGCTTTTGCAGGTGGGCCATTTTATGCCTCGGCTGGCATCGGGACATACGCCGCAATAGTCCCGATACCAAGGGACATATAGCGCTGCCCACGGCCAAGCGGCAGGCAGGCAGCAGCAGCCATAGCAGCGCTCAGCAGGACTTGGCGCAGAATAATTTCGTTTGTTTCGTGGCCTGGGGATTGCCGGCATTCCAGACGGCGGCGGTGATTGTGATGCGACTCGTCGATGCCGATGAACTGTTGGGTATGCTAAGCGTGCTTATACCCTGCAACTGCACCAGCAACATGACTAAGCTGAATTTTTGTCTCTCTTTTAACCAGGCGCCTGCTTTGTGGGCAATCAGTCGGATAAGGCGCTGCAGGTGCTGGTGGCCACGCCCGTGTTTTGCTATTGGATCTTTGGCTCCATGAATCTAATCTCTGGCTATTTGGTGCACTGTCGCAACAAGGAGATATTGCGCAACAGCAATGCACTGAGCCTGCAGCAGCAGCTGCAGCTGGGCGTCCACAACAGCTCCGGCATTGGCATCTTTCTGTTCATCTATGGCATCGCCTGTGCCCTGCTGCTGCTCGCTGTGATCTATGAGTTTGCCAACATTGATGTTTGGCTGAGTCAGCGGGAGACGAGCACACCGCTTTGGCCATACCTAACGCGCGCCTTCATGGAGCTAATGCTGGGCATTTGCTGTTTCGCCTGGATACTGGGCCCCAGCATATCCAGTCTCTACAAGCGCCAGCTGTCCATGCGCCCGCTCAAGCAATCGGCCGATCGCCATACACAACAGCAGCTCCAGCTCCAGCAGCAGCAGCAACAGCAGCCGTCGCATCTGCATCAACATCATCACCATCATCATCACCATCTGCAGCAACAGCAACAACAGCAGCAGCAGCAGCAGCTGCAGCTGCAGCAACTGCAACAGCTGGATGGCCAGAGCAGTTCGCGTGGCTCCCACATAGCATGCAGCAGCACGGTTGTCTCCTATCATTCGGTGCGTCCCTCGCACCAGTCCATGGTCAGTGCGCCGCCATTGATTGGCAGCCCCTACAAGCACAAGGCACCACAGACGGGCGCCGGCTCCATATCGCTTAACCAAATGTCTAACTATTCGCTGGGCCGCAGCACCCAACAGACGCCGCATGCCCACTCGACGCAGCGCCTCTACTATGCAGCCTCGAAGCAGCCACATGGCCATCATCATCATCACCATCAGCATGGCAACTATACGCACTATCCGCAACTGCAACGATATGGCAACGAGACGTTGCTCTGAGCGTAAGTTAGCCAGCTGCATTCACTGCTGCTGCAGTTGCTAACAACTTTTGTTCTACAATTCGCCAGAATCATCGCTGCCTTTGCCAAGAGTTCTTCAAGTCTGAGGCCGCACGTTAACTAAAATGCGGCTATAACAACGCAACGTTCCTGCCAAGGTCAGCATAGATTCAGCCTAGTTAAGCTATTGAGTTAGCTGCATTTAAGCACAATTTGTTTACTTAATTTAGGTAAAGATTTTTGTACAGGTTTTTTTTATGTGGATTATAAAGAGAGAGAGAGGGGGGGGGGGGGGGAGAAAGAGAGAGCAAAGTCAACATTGTGCCTTAGAGAGAGACAGAGTCTAGCTCTCTCTCCCTCTCTAACTCTGCTTGTTGAGAGCTATTGAAATTGTCATTTTAAAAGATATAAGAGAACTCTTTAGCAACCAAGTTGTATAAGAAGTTGAATTGTTTATATACGATACGATTTATAATCTAATTGCAAAGTGCAAATGGATGCAATTCCTTAAACTACAAAGAGTCAAAACTTAGCCTGACTAGTTCTAGTTCGACTTGCGCACATGCCTTAACTTTAGCTAGAATTCCTTGAGCTTATGTCTATGGAAAGTCTATATATAAATCAAATTGGGTCAACAAATTGTGCATAATTTTGTTTAGGTTTCAAACTATTTCTGACTTTTGGGAACCCACTTAAATGTATTTCTGTAACTGTATTAGCTTGTGTATGTATGTCTGTGTGTTCGTACTTAATCTACTTATTTTTTGTGTTCCTTTAAATGTTGCTTGAAATGCCATGAAATGAGTGAAAATCAAGGAATTGGCTCAAGGTGGAAAGTTTTTTTTTATATTAAATTATAAAAAAAAAACTATGCAAATTTTTAGCCAGTTGCTTGATTTTGGGTTTATGAAAGAACAAAATTGTGCAATATTTAATATTTTTTATAAATTTTTTAATATTTAAATTTTTATATTTCAAAATTATTTCCAAGTTCAAATCGAAATTGTTTTTGAAAAATCATTTAAAAAATGAAATTTGGCCTTATTTACTTAAACGTGAATTTTTCTATATTATTTCATGGCACTTTTATTTTTTTCATTATTATTTTTTAGCGCGTAACCAAAGTACAATACACTTAAAACAATTCTTGCCCCATATTATAATTGTTATTATTAGTTTTTTTTTTAATCAGTTTGCTTCCTATATATACATAAATATATGTAAATTCTGTGATACTGTGATTCATGTTTTAAAGTTTTAATAATAAAAAATAAATTTAAAAAAATGTACTTAAATGCAAAATCGATTCGTAACGCAAGTGTACTTAAATCAAACATTAATTGTATTCATTGTGCCATTAGAATTAATAATTAAATGAAAAAAATTTACTTAAAACATATATATATTTATACATATTTACAGAGCTGTTAAAAATTCCATTTGAATGGAAATTCAAAATGGGTTTTCAGAACAAAAACCCATTTTGAATTTCCATTCAAATGGAATTCTTAACAGCTCTGCATATTTATAGCATTTAAGTTCTATAACTAAGAGAGTTTTTGAAAAGCTGCAAGAATGATTAATTCAATCAAAGCATATCAAGCTCTATTTCAGTATAAGAGAGCATGCTATATCCGTGTCTTTTTGAAATAAAACCATTTTTTTTTTATATAAATATGTAATATGTATTTTGTAACTTATTTATAGCGAATAAAGTTGTCCAAAATGAGTTAATGCTGTTTAGTTAATACATGAATTTTCGTTGATTGTTTTTCGGTATGTACAATTTTTTCTTTTTTTTTACAATTTTACCTGATGAGCATTTTCTTTGTCTTAGACGAATTTCGCATTTCTCTTATATTGGAGCTGCCACCAGTGGAGTTCAGTGCACGTTCAAGTATTATTGTCGACTGGGTGGCAACGCTGCGGCCTCGTCGCGTCGAGCGGGCGCGCAAACCACAATCGTATTGCCTCGATTGTTGTTGTTGTTGTTGTTGCTGTTGCTGTTAGCTTGCCAATTGTCAAGGTCCTCGTCGGCGGCGGCCTCGGCCTCGGCCAGCTCCTTGGCACGCTGATGGTATTTCATTTCGCTGGCATATTTCGAATTGGTAATGCCCAGGAAGGAGGCAAGGCCGCCGCCAACGTAATCAATGCCGGCCAATATATTATTGCCCACCTTGGTGGCCTTGTAACGTAGGCGTGGCCCCAGCGGCAGTTCGCGCTGTTTTCCGAATGAGTCACAAAATTTGCATTAGCCATTCATCATCGATAGCAAATCATGCCAGGGCTTACCTCCAATTGCACATCGTAGGCCTTATCGGGCACGTCCGGCTCGGCGTCGCTATCGCTGGAGGAGGAGAGCTCCTCCATGACGCCATCGCTAAAGTACAGCATCCGTTTGCTTGACTGCAGCTCGAGGGCGGAAATGCGATCGGTTTCGGAGCGGCCGTTGGGCGCGGATTCGGAATTTATATTCACTGTGGTCGACATCTTTCAATTATTATTATTATTTGATAATTATGAATTAATTATGATAATTATGAATATTTGCTTTGGGTTAGTCACAGTGAAATGCGAGTTGGACAAATGCACGGCGCCGAGTGAATGGCCGAGGGATAACTAACAAAACAAACACAATTTGAGCGGCTCAACCGTCGTTTTGGTCTTGATTCGCCAAATACTGAAACCAACACTCAAAAAAACAAACAAACAAAAACACGTTAATGTCGCCTGTCCATATGGGGGTCGTTTATGTCCTTGGTTTGGGGGCCGGCGTTGCGTGCCAAGCGCCAGTTTGCCATATATAATCAATAAAATGCCGACTCAATGCCGATGTCGTCGAGCGCATCAACAAAAACTCCAACAACAACAAGAATTGTAATAAAAACTGTATACAAATCGAAACGTCTGTTATCGAAACTATCGAAAGTATGCATTTCAAGTGCAACAGAACTTGGAAGATATCGCCACGTTTGGCCGCTTCAATGGCCATCTACAGGTGTGACGTCACAGCGTTTACTACATATCTGTTTCTAAAATGAAATTCATTTAATTAATAAAGCATTATGAGACAGCTTGCTGCAACTACAAGTTATTGAATTCACAAAACTAATAATCATATAAATTATATCATATAATTTATTGCAAAGTTGATTAGATTTTTATAGTTCAGTTTAGTTCATTTTCATTGGCTCTCATAATGCATTTCTCATTTGGCAAACCGATAAACGATTTATTATTACAACCTTTCAAATTGATTCATTCTTGACCATCGTCTATCGGATTCGCCAAGTGTGACCGCATCTGTTACAGACAGCTGTTTTCTGATTTCTCATCGCGTCGTTTACAATTGAAAATTTTGATAATAATTGAAAATTAAAATAATGGAATCGCCCATATCAAATCCTGTGACAAAAGGTATGCACTGCACACTAAATGATAAATCCGCGCTCAACGTATGCTTAGATTTTCAGGTGGCTGGCGTTTCGCGCAGCGGACGCGTACGCAAAAAATCCTCCAAACTGTTGGACTTCGAGTCACCGGAGGAAATTGAAAAGCGAACTAAGCGACCGGGCAGACAGCCAGCCAGATATCCAGGACGCGGCCGACCACCCAATGCGCTGCGCGAGCGTGAACAGGAACTGGCGCTGGCCTATGCCGAGGAGGAGGACGACGTGGATGAGCTGGAACACAATCACAATATCTCCGATGCGGAGACGACAATGCCCACAATTGGTGGCACAGCCGATTTGCGTGGCGCCCTCATGAACTCCGATGATGAGGTCGACAATTTGGTCCAAGATCTGGTCGATGGTGTCGAAGCGGAGGCCTCCTACACAAACGATTCACGTGTCCGCCAAAGTCTCTACATGCGGGAGAAGTCGAACAATAAGCGCAAGCTGCTCAAGGATAACAAATTGCAAAGAAAGGACAAGGTGCGGGTGCGCTACACAGCGTACAGCCTGTGGGCGCGAGAGGTGCGCAAACGCGACTTTCCCGATCTAGGTGAGCCATCATCCAACAGCTAAAACAAATCATTAATCATAATCTTTCGCCTAGACTTTGCCAATGCGGCACGACGACTCAGCGAACTGTGGGCCAATGTGTCCAACAAGGAGAAGAACGCCTGGCGTCGCAAAGCCAAGGTGCTGGCCGCAAAGGCACGCATCCGGGAAAACAATGCTCCGGCGCAGTTGGCCACAGCGCAAGCGCCAACCAAGGCGAGCAATGGCAGCGCCTCGGCAGCGGCAACGGCGACGCTGGACTCGTCTTTTGTGAATCGTGCCACAACGAGTCGCACCAAGAAATTGGCTGCAGAACGACGCCAATTGCCGGAGCAGGCGACAACGCCCTCGACGTGGGCACAAAGCAGACAGAGACGCAACAACAATACCCGGATGAAGGCGAGTCCCGTGGCCGGCGCCCAGGCGAGCGCAGCCGCTCGCCAAAACGCTGTGCAAATGGACATGGAGCTGGCCAGCGGCAAGGTGACGCCATCGAGCATTGAGGCTATTGATGCGGCTGCCCATTTAAAGCTGCTCGGCGAAAGTTTGACAGTGATTGGCGAACGCTTGAAGGAGCACAATGGCCATGTCGCCCTCTCGGGCAGCCTGTCCGTCCTGCTGGACAGTCTCTTGTGCTCGATGGGGCCGCTGCTCTGCATGACAACGCAGATACCGGGTCTGGAGAATAAGAAGCAGCTAAGCACAAATCTGGCCACAACGTTGGACAACATTGCGTATGTGATGCCAGGACTCTAAGCCGAGTTCATCAATATTTCTAGCTCCCCCTGCAAGTACATATAAAATTGTTTATTGCCGTATTATGGAAGAGATCAGAGTGTGCGCATTTGCTCTAGGCAGAATTAACATAGCAACAATATTGTATAATTATAAATAAAGAAAAACGATTGTACAACGTGTATATATGTACATAAGTTGAAAAACGTAATCAGCTATCTATTAGTAAAAAGAAAACGGAGAGAGAAGTTAATTATTGAAATCATCAAAATTGGAGGGAAATTGGTGTATCGCTAAGCTAATCGATAGGCAAGTGCAAGTGCGCTATCGATTTAGGCTAAGGTTATCAACTATCGTAATTTTAAGCAATAGCTGCAATAATGATTAAAAAAGCCTAAAAACCCGCACACATTGTTTTATTCTCATTAACATTTTTTATTTAATTGATATTTTCTTATTTTATATTATATTGACTGAAAATGCTTAATTGAAATAATAAAGCGCTAACTTATTTTGAGCATCATTCGACAACGTATAACAAAACTACAACAAAACATAATTTAAAAAAAAAACTCAATAATTTGCAGCTCAGGTAAAACTGTTATGAAATGTAAAAACCCAAACTGAATATTTTCAAGACATTATTTATACAATAAATTGCAGAAAACAGCTGAAATTTGAGCATCTAGCGTGAAATTAGCTAAAATACCCACGCTACCAGCTGGTTGCCTGGCTGGCACTGCACCCCTATCGATACAAGCTAACTGAAAATATCGATGCGGATGCACTTTGAAAATGCCCATCACTATAGCGATACCATTGCGATAGAGTTTTTCTTTTACACGGAAGGGAATTGCAATTTACTGGTCAGCATTTTGCAACTTTGAATTGAATTCAGACCTGCGCACACCCACACAGGCGACATGTTAAAACAATATCCAACGAGCAAAAGGAAAAAATCAGCAGAGATGCAGCTGCCCTGCGGCTGGCGCGACTGCCAAACGGTCTGCGATGGCGAATGGCTGCTCAATGGCCACATTGCCGAGCATCTGGAGGAGCGCCTGGGCGAGGACAAATCTGTATGCGTGTGGAACGATTGCAGCTTTCAAACGAATTGCCGCGAAGAGTTCGAACGGCACAGTTACTATCACGGCTATTACCTTAATCTGCTGCTGCAGGGCAAGCACGAATGCGAGCTCCACCCCGAGATACCCGCCTGCTTTGCCCAGCCACGCAACGGCGACAAGCTGCCCGAGCTGAAGCAGAACTTCCAGTGCGGCTGGAGTGACTGCAAGCGTTCGTTCATTTCCATAGTCGAATTCCAGGATCACATAGTGCAGCACGCCTCCTTCGAATATGAGATACAAAAGTCACCGGACGACGAGCGGCCCAAGACGCAGTGCAACTGGACGCTGTGCAACAAGCTGCTGGAGAACAAATATCGCCTCATCGAGCACATCAGCACGCATTCGAACAAAAAGCATGTTGCCTGCTACCATTGCGGCGAGCTGTTCAGAACGAAGACAACGTTGTTCGATCACCTGCGCCGGCAGCCGGACAACAACAGTGAGTGGATGGCTAAATAAACAAACATATCTCTCTCTCTCTCTCTCTCACACACACACTTTATTCCCCTCTCTCTCTCTCTCTCTTTCGTCATTTAGCACACAAATTTCAATGTGCCCAATGCTTTAAATTCTTTGCCACGGAAAAGCTGTTGCGCGGTCATGTGGTGCGCCATGTGAACTGCTACAAGTGCAGCATGTGCGATATGACCTGCAGCTCAGCCAGCTCGCTGACCACCCACGTACGCTATCGCCACCTGAAGGACAAGCCGTACAAGTGCACGGAATGCGATACGCGCTGTGTGCGCGAATCGGATCTGGCCAAGCACGTACAGATTGTCCATTCCAAGCTGGTGCATCAGTGCGATCAGCCAGGCTGTCAATATTCCGTGCGCACCTATACGCAGATGAGACGTGTAAGCCCACAATGCTTATTTCCTTATCTCGCTATCACTCTTAATGGAAATCTATTTGCTTGCAGCACTTTCTGGAGGTGCATGGCAATAATCCGATCTTCTATGCCTGCCATTGCTGTGAGCGCTACTTCAAGACGGGCAAATCCCTGTCCATACATCTGATTAAGAAGCATGGCTTCCGTTTGCCATCGGGCCACAAGCGCTTCTCGTATCGCGTCGATGAGAATGGCTTCTATCGGCTGGAGATGACGCGCATTGAGAGCTTGGAGGTAACACAGCAGATATTGGCGCCACATATCAAACAGGAGCCGGATCTGGCCGGCAGCTGCTATGAGATTGTGAATCCCATTGGCGTTGACTATGAGCGCATTATTGTGTCCAATGATGCCAACGAGGCGCAGCTGGTGGGCGAGGTGACCATCTCGTTGCCCAGCCTAGATGACGAAGACTTCTGAATGCTGCATCGTCCATGAAAGTTGTAATGGAAATACAGTAAGCACTCGTTAATACCACATGGTGCTCCTGTCCTTCCAGAACCCCGTTCCTGTTCCTATTCCCATTTCACTTCCATTTCAATGCACCGCCGAGTACTCATAGTTTGTAAGCATCGTTTATCCTTAACAAGATTTGCTGGAGACACTGAACACTACAGCTGCGGCCCAGGCACGTCCAGCGATTGCCCACTGTAGTCCAAGGTCATCAGTCTCTAATACACACGGCATGTTCGCATTTAGAAAGAATTCATATGTATTGCAAACTAGAAAACACATTTAATTTAATTATAAGTGAAATACTTTAAGAGTTCGACAAGCATATTTAATAAACCAAACCATGCACATTACTAAAAATCTATTTAATTTCGACTGTCAATTTGTAGAGTTTTCAAATAGATCTGGCAGCTCGATGCCCAGAGATATTCCAGATGTCATCATTGAAGCTAAGCGGAGGAGAAGAGAAACAAAATCACAAACTGTGCAAACTACAGTTATGAATATTTCCAGCTGCATTCCATCATTTACAGCATGTCTAAGAATATTCCAATGTATTACTTATGCAAAGTTACCATCATTGTTTTCTTTGTGCCAATTCAAGCTAAGCGAAAGAAAAGAGAAACAAAATCACAAACTGTGCAAACTACAGTTACAAATGTTTCCATTTGCATGGCAAAGCCGGCAAGTCAGTGCAAGCTCAAGCAAACTCCTAGAATATTCCATGAGTTATTGACAAAGGTGGCATCGCTGTTGCATTTACAGCAATTCCAAGCCAATTGAAACAAAAAAGAACAGTTAAGCTTTTGCTTAAAATGAGGTTATGGCACAACTAACAAATGTTCAACTTTCGTTTTGGTGCACTCGAAAAAAATAAACACACAAATGCGCAATTATTGTAATTAGTTTTTTAATTGTGGCTTCATCGACTTATTCAGTTTTCTTCTTTACACGTTTTAGCAAATGTTGTTAACACCGCGCAACATAGATTTTCCAAATAAAAAAAAAACACCGTTGCTGTTGTTTTTAAGTGTGCTGTTGTTGTTGTTGTTGGTTGCCCAAGTATCTTTTTTTACTTGGCATGAGTCTGAGCCTTCCTCAGCTGAGTGAGAATGTTGGACAGTTCCTCGCGCTTCCTCTTGGCACGGATGTGTGTGCCCAAGCGGCGCTTCAGGAACTTGAGGGCGCGCTTATCCTTGGACACCTTCAGCAATTCCATGGTGCGCTTCTCGTAGGGCGCATGTCCAACCACCTCACGGACCAGATCGCGAGTGAACTTGGTGTGGCGGGTTTGAATCTGTGCAAACACAACAAAAACAATGTAAACAAAAGATGTCATCAGGATTATATATTATTGATTTTTCTCCACTTACGTTCTTCAAACGGGAGCCACGCAGACCCTTGACCTTCTTGTCGCCGGTGTACTTCACATTCTTGACTTTGGTGGTCTTGTGGCCCTTGTTGAGACCAATACACAGCTCGTAGCGGACTGCCATTGTCACTGCAAAAACAAACAGAAATTGTAAACACAGTTTTTGATTAGTTTCATTTGTTATTTGTATGCAACAATTGTGCTATATTTAGCATTGATATTTGCATTTGTTATTGCACACATAATTTGCACATACAGCTGAATGATGTTTGCAATAATTTTAGAATTTGTACACAAGTATTTTGCGGCCGACCTACCTCAGTTGCTGTCAAATGGTAAAAAGAGCGCTGTCAAAGCAAGTTAACAGGAAGCCGTATGCGCTCTGACATTAGCTTAGAGTTGCCAGACTATTCAGTTTCGGCCCTACTCATACGTTACGATTTAATATTTTGAAATTGTACAACTGACAATTTGTTGATTTTTATAGATATATATTTCGTTATAGATATATATTGTGAATAAATATTAAATATTATGAATGTGTTATAAGGTGGCATCATTGCTGTTAAAGCTACCACACCACAGTTGCTAATCATATATCGTTCAGTATATTTTTTAAAAAGTACGTATTTTGTATATCGATGTATTGATTTAAGCAATTGCCAGTTGTTCAATCTTAAAATTGTACCCTTAAATATAAATTTAATATCAAAGGAATACTGCTTAAATTTGAAATAAAGATTAACATGACATTGTTTAAAGAATTTTGGTATTTATAGATGATGTTAAATTTTATCGATTTTCTCGATTACTGCTAAATACAGCAATGCTCTTGCATGTGTTGTCATTCAGCCCGATTAACTGTATTCACACGCGTTTTAGCAATTTGTGCAAACAATTCCAGTGCAATACCATATGGAATAATATTCAAACGTGAATTGCTTGTTAACTAAATGCACTTCAATAAATAAAAGAGAACTGATCGAATGTTGTCAGTAGTTTATCGGCTTGTGTGCACAGTGATGGCAACACTGCATACGCCGGCCATGTTATGATATGTAAAAGTTGAACGTAGACACGTGTTTAATTTGTGCTCCTAGAAATACGCTAAAAATTTGTGTCATAAGTCAAATAAATAATAGTGAATATAAGTAAATATCAAAAATAAAGCAGTGAACAGTTGTGCTTATTCAAAATCAATTCAAAGAATATTCATCGCCCCACTGGTTTCAAAAGGTAAGCGCAATTTCGACCACGCGGAACATAACCTACTACAAAACATTTGCCAAAACACTCGCAGGGCAAAGCAAAGCAAAGCAAAAAAAATGGTGTCATGTTGCTTGAATGTTCCAAGCAAACGCAATTTATTTGCTGTAAAGTGCAACGTAATTTGAAATGAAACAGAGCCGAAATGCAATGTTTTTTTTTCTATGAAATTTAATTATTTTTATTTTTTTTTTGTATATGTGTCTGTGTGCGAAAGAGTGTAAAAAAAATGCGCAACATAATCAATAGGTGGCAACATCTTGTTGTTGTTTTTGCTGTCGCTAACACATGCGGCATTTCGGTATCTGCATGAGTGTGTGTGCGTGTGTGTTGAGATTGCCTTTGTAGTATGTGTGCGTAGGATCAACGTGCTCAACGTTTTGGTCCTTATATTTCTTATGCTTGCCGATTATACAATGCAAATTTGTTGCTGTCTCTCTGCTTACATATATAACATTTGTATACATGCATAAGTATCATATAAATATATACATATATGTAAAATTCTGCTTGTGTCTGAGTCATTTAGACTAGAAATGAATTTTGTTACGCTTTCCATAGAATTTTGGTTTAAATTGAATTTAAAATGCGTGTGCGCATTATGTTTTGTTTTGTTGTTTGACGGCTTTCACTATGCCATTCAATCAAACGCTTTGTTGCTGATAAGCAGCCAGCAAACAACAACAGAGCCAAAGTAGAAGGAAACAACCAGAAAACAACAACTAAAAACCGAATCAAAATATTACACAACTACGAAAAAATGTCGTTGTCGTTGTCGTTGTCGTTGTAGCAGAGCATATGATCGCCGACCACGTTGCCAGATTATAGCAAATGGGCAAAGGGACGGGGCCGGGTGGCAACTCTTAGGCCAAAAGTAAAGCAGATCGTTGTTGCACTTGGTTTTGCGTGCGTGCGTGCGTGTATTAATAGATGAAGTTCGCCTTCTCACTCGCACATTCACGCAGACGGCCACCCTTTGTGTGTGTGTGTGTGTGTGATAACGAGTTAAATACAATCCATAGGCCTTGGCTTACAGCCGTGGCCGGTTTAACAACTGTCAAACACTAAAATGTTATGTGCATATATAATACAAATATTAAATGGAATTTTACTAAAACACTGCTAACTAATTGTAACGTGCTTTTGCCACCTTCTGCAAGTTCAAAGTCAAGCGCCAAGCGTCAAATATGTTTTGTTTGCATAGACACACACACACACACACATGCAAATAAACATGTATAAGAGATTCGCAGCTTTAACGGCATTCATGCTTAACATCAGTGTTGCCAATTTAGCTATTTTCCTGTCAGCTCTGGCGTTTGACAAACGCAAAAATAGTGATATATAGCTTTTGGCGGTAATTATGACTGTTTTCAATTATTAAATAGCTTCTTTTTAATGGGAAAATGTCAAAATTAGATGTTTTAAGCTAATATTATGCTAAGAGATGGAATTTGAGGGCAAAAAGCAAAAAAAGGGCTCATAATTATCAGAATATGGTAAATGATTTCGATTTGTTTTATGCTTGTCAAGTCAAACATCAAAATGCCAAAGAAAAGCATTTTTTCTGCATTTTTCTATTTATGTCGAGCTATTTCTAGCTTTTTTGGCTTGCCGAAGCGCTGAAGAGTTGCCAACACTGCTTGACATACATATGTAAGTGTTAAATAGTGCTCACTTCGTCCAGATGGCAACACTGCGCTGCATGCTAAATGTGACAACTGTTGATGGACAACCTCTCACAACTGTCTGCCCTGATCGCCCAATTCCTACTATGATGACCTTTGTGCCTATATATTGTGATTAGGGCTTATCAATGGTGACGAAACCAGCTCTCTATAGATATATGTATTTGCCTGTGTGTGTGTGTGTGCAAGTGTGTGTGTGTGTGTAAACAACAGACAAATCGACACACACGGCAGCAGGGCAACAGGTTTGCCCAAAAAAAACAGAGAGAGAGAGAGAGAGCGAACGCGCGTAAAAGAGAGCGAGGTTAACGTTTTTATTGTCTCATTGAAATGCTTTGACGAAGGGCGCTCTTTGCTGTCTATCTATCTGTCTGTCTGTTTGTCTGTTCAATTTTTGATCGAATTTTTGTTTTGAGGCTGTTGACACTGCATTTGCGGCTCTTAGCTGAGTGGGTGGTTTGGGTGGTTTTGGTTGCTTTCGGTTGCATTGCCAACAATCGACAAATGGCAAATGTCTCGCTAGAAATAATAAATAGAAAAACGAAGCAAATCACACGATCCACCTCTACACACACACACACACACACACACACACACACACACATACACACAATCAGTGGGGGGTGGGGGGTGGCGAAATTAAAAAAAAAAAATGAAGAAAAAAATGTGAAACGCTGTTGGGTAGTTTCCCTTTGTATATCGAGGCGCTATCATCGCACGGCGGAGATACGCATAGAAACATAGAAACAAACAAAAAGCTCGAATTCTACGAGTCGCAACGCCGGCATCAAATCAACGAATCAAATTTAGATTTAAATAAATAAATACAAATTGAGTTATATTTCCAGTCGTAGCTCAGCGAAGTAAATCGAAACCCTGCGAAAATTTCAAGAAAGAAAACCAATCAAAAATAAATAAATATAAAGCTTCCCTACGAAAATAACGAACAAATAAGTTTCGAGTGTGTGTGTGGAGTGTAGAGTTTTTACTGTTTTTTTTTTGTATTGTTTTTATTTGGAAAATTCCACAATCAGTGTGCACAGTGGGGCAAAGTTGTAAAGGTGATTTCAAAATTTGTGGATTTTATGGCTCAAGCGTTTGACAGCCACTTGATATTTATTTATTATTTATTTGATTTATTTTGGTTTTTTTTTTGTGATTAGTTTATTTAGCAACGTTTTGTTTTGTAACGATTTCATAACAAATGCCGTAAGCGTAATGCTTGTTGTTGCCATTGTTGTTGTTGTTGTTGTTGTTCTTATGCTTGTTCTTTAGCTAGCCGAAAGCTGCTTGCGTTTGCTCTTTTTGCTGTTGTTGTTGCGGCTTTTTCTTCACACTTGACACTCAGCGCACGCGCAAGTGAGACACATGCATCGCTCTCACTCACTCACTCACTCACTCACTCACTCACTCACTCCCTCCCTCCCTCCCTCCCTCGCTCGCCTGCTTGTTCGATCTGCACGCTCTCTTTCTCTCTCGCTCTCCCACTCTTGCTCGTTGGCTTCCGCGTGGCATTCTGCTTCTGCTTCTGCTTCTGCTTTGCACCTTATTTGCTCTGCGCGTCGCTATTCGAATGATTTTCTATAATTACGTATTTTTGCTATAAATACGTCGTCACACACACACACACACACACACACACACATAGTTGGTTGTGGATGCCAAATAGGTCTCGTGATGGTCGCGACCCAAACAAATTGACTTTATGCAGCATTTCAAACTATTAAAGGTCTAAAAAGTATGCATATATGTACATATATATACATATATATATATATATATAAAATTATATAAAAATATATACATTTATACATATATGAAACATATTGCCCAATTTCTAACTAAATATATTCCTTAAGCCAATATCTATATATATTTTACTGCAGCATAAAGTTTGCAGCAAATTTCTTAAGCATTTGCATGTTTATTTCCTGCTCTTTTTTTTCTCCATTTCATTATGCATTTCGCATACTTAAACGTTTCAATGCCTTTTGCAAATAATGAATTATGCTGAAGTTTGTTCTGAGCCAGAGAAATTCATTAATTTACCCATTGAAAGTGGGAATTCGGGGTATAAATGGCTTAGTGGAAATGTATGTAACGGGCAAAACAAGGCAGGGCAGATCCCATAAAGTGTGGCGATTGGGATGATAAGCTGAGTCGATCCAAACCATAAAAGCTAGAGACTTGAAATTGTTATATTGCTATGGTCATCAAAATAGTAGTGTGACTGAAATGTGGCACAGCAAAATTTTGTGATGAACATATTTTGAAAACAATATTTTAATATTCAAAATATGTTTGAATTTGAATATATAAATATATAAATTTATAAATATATATGTTAATATTAATTCTCGTTTCAAATTGTTTTCAAAATTTTATGTTTATTACAAAATTTTGCAGTACAACATTTCTGTTGCACTACTATTTTTACGAACACAGCTATATATACCTTTGTATATTAGAATTTCAAGTCTCTAGCTATTGTTGTTTACAACTTCCTTTCGTTCAGACGAACTTATCGTATATCAATCATTCGATTTTCTTATAATATTTTCTTAAACGTAACTTGACCATCACAAAAGCGCGAGATATCGAATTTACTGGCTAGACAGATCGGCGTGATGGCTACATAGATTTTGTATACATTTCCCCACACACAGTTTTCTACAAATTTGAAATAGTAGGCGAGGCGATTGTGCTTTGTCAATAGCAGTGAAATGACAGATTCAGGGTATTTTTCAGTCAGGCACTACTGACTTGAGTTGTGTCAATTTGTTGTATTTGTGTTACTATTGAAGTAAATAGTTTCAGGTAATCAAAAAATGTTTCTTTTTCACTTTGATCATAGATTCGCGTCTGCATTACTTAAATGCTTTGCTCTACAATTATCTTTGGCATATTAAGGAAATCAAATAGTTTTTCTTATTGATTATTAATCGAATTGAAATATTTGTAAATATTTGCAGATTCTCCAATATTCAGCGAAAATGGTATCCGGTCGTCCTCTACTCTATCTCTCACTGCCCGGTGTAGCATTTATACTCGGCGTCTTTTGGTTTCGGCGTAGAAATAAAAATCGTGTTGATAAAAACGATGATGATGCCAGTGCCGCCGCCGCTGCCAATGGAAAGCCGATCAAAGAGGCCATCGAGCCGGGTGCACAGCGTAAAGCAGTGAATGGCGTTCAGTCCCACAATGGCAAATTGCCTACGGGCAATGGCAATGGAGCAGTACCTGGCACAGGTGCCACCAAATCGATGAACATCAGTGTGGGCAACGGTTCAGTGTTGAGCAATGCGGACTATGAGAAGGAGAGTCCGAATACAATGTTATATGGCAAATCGGCACCAATCACCATACAGAGCAATGGACGCGCATCGCCGGGCAAGCATCAGCAGCAGCAGATTGATACGGAGATGCTAAAGTCGAAGATACAAGATGCAGAGCATAAGAAGCTCTGTTCCATTGACGAGGACTTTGAGAATCTGTCATCGCCCAGAGATTTGCCTGATTCGATATCGAAGAATCGTGTCTCCTTCTACAATCGGAAGACTAATCAGAAGGCCGAGGAGCCGGTGGTCATCAAAGCGACACGCACACCAAAAATATCGCCAGAGAACTCATTTCTCGAGAGCAAATACACCAAGGAATGCGAGCAGAATAACAACTGTGAGCCAAATCTAAGTGCAGGCGCGGATAAGAAGAATCAGCAGCAGCTGCAGGAGGCAGAAGAGAAGAAGGAGCAGGCAATAAAGCCCGTCGAACAGACACAGCTACAAAGCACAGCTGCTGCTGCTGGTGCAGCACAGCTCAAACAGACTGAGAAGGAGGAGCAAACAAATGTGGATTTGAATGAGAATTCGACTGCTACAACCACTGCCTCGGCCACTGCCTGTGCCACTGCCACTGCCACTGTCACTGATGATGCAGCCAATGGCAATCAGAAGCGCAATGTGGATGCAGCCAGCCCATCGCTGAGCATTTGCAGCGTACAATCTGGTGATTCGGGCAAAGGCTCCAGCCTGCCGCGTTCGGAGGCAACGTCACGCGCGAAGAGCTCATATCGTTTCTTCTTTCCAAATAGCCTGATTGGCCAGCTCTATGGACGCAAGCGTTCGTTCATCAATAAAATCAAGTCGAAAACCTTGGCCAATGTCAGCCTGAGCAAGAATCGCTATTCATCCGGCAAGCTGCGCATTTGCACCATCGATGGCACCGACAGTGAGATCGATGCCGCGCTGGCCATGATACGCCAGCGTATGCCATCCAGACGCTATCCCAATTTCACAATGCAAAGAATTCACTATGCGCTTCCGCAATCCATAGTTCCTCTATCGACTGAAAGCCTCCATAGCTTACAAGTGAGTTAAAGGCAGAGAGTCTGCCGAGTCTCGATCTGTATCTGTCTGTATTATAATCATAGAAATACCAGAGAGAGAGAGTGAGAGAGAGATATTCTAGGGATGTTGATCGATAACATGAACTGTGTTGATCGATAATGCTTACGATTCCAATAACTAACTCAAATATGCATGTTTACAAAACGATTCGCATGAGTTATCGACTGTTATCGATAACATTAACCATGCCGACAGTGCACTATTGCAAAGAAAATCGATAAATGACTTCAAGCAATGCATTGATAACAAACATGAAGCTTAAGTAGCTTACAAAGCGTGCTATCGATAACTATGTATATCGTTCATACATGCCGAATGATCAAATGATTCAAAATCCAATTTGGATTCTTCATAAATGATCATTCCAAGCATTTATCGAAAGTCTATCGATCATTGCATTGCAACATCCCTAGAAAGCTAAAGTCGAACCCAAAAAATATACACAAACCCCAAAAGTAATGTCAAACTATCGATAATTAATCGATATTAAATGCAATTTTCATTGATTTCATATATTTAATGTTTCTTGTTGACATTTTCACAGCTAAATCTGATCGAGGGCATCAACAATGATGTGTCAGTCAGCGCCGTGCTCTCTGGTAATCATGTGTTCGTACAGCATCCGCTGCATCCATCGCACCCATCGCTGCATGCCCTGCAGAAGGCCATGCTCGATAGCTATTCGGCCATGGAGGCGCCCAAGTTGCCGAGCATCGAGGTCAGCGCCGTCTGTGTGATGCCCATCAATGGCTGTTGGTATCGCGTTCAAATCGTGGACAACGATCCCAACGACGATGAGGAGCGCTGCCTGATCAAATTCTTGGACTTTGGCGGCTATATGAATGTCAGCTTTAGTGTTTTGCGTCAGATACGCTCCGACTTTATGGCGCTGCCATTTCAGGCAACCGAGTGCATACTGTCCAATATCGAGCCATACGGTAAAGCATTCTACATCGATCTATATCATATGTGTCATATATCTAATCAGTTATCTTTTGTATATAGATGAGACCTGGTCTCTCGATGCGGCTGATATCCTCAACAAATTAACCAAAGGCATTGTCTTGCAAGCACAAGTCGCCGGCTATAACAGCCATAATATACCAGAAATCTATTTATTTGCTTCTCTAGGTCCAAACGTAAGTAAAAAGCCGCATCAAAATGACAGAGATGGCAAGAGTGAGTGAGTGAGATAGCCAGAAAAGCAGTTGAAGCGAGATAGCTAAGAGTTTTCTATTCGCGCTCTCTCACTGAGCTATTGTGTTAGGCAGCGCTAAAAATGTATCGTTATTGATATTTGGAATACGTTTTTAATTTATAATTTATTTTATTTTTATTTTTTTAATATTTTACTAACTGTTTTTCCTTCTCCATCTGCAGAACGTAATTTTTATCAATAAGGAACTTGTCGCCCGCAATCTCGCTAAATGGGACGAGATGAGTGACTAACAGCCCAAATGAACAATGAAACTTAACACATAGGAAACTACAACAACAGCAACAACAACCACAACAACAACAACAACAATGACAGCAACAACAAACAAGAATTAGCAGCTAAACGTTGGAAGTCTCAAAGCGCTGGAAAAAGCTCCCAAAATGCAAAAAACAAAAAAAAACAAAAAACAAGTTGTAGAACGCGACTGAGTCCGTATTTATTTATAAATACAACACACAACACACAACACACACACACACATATGCAGACATGTAACGCATTGTTAACACAAACACACACATGCACACACAGGCATAAACTATATATAAATATATATAACATTCATATCCAATGATCGTTCGTTCATATACAAAAGGCGTTTTAAAAAGGAACGAAAATGAGCAATAATTTTTGTTTGTTGCTTCAGTTGCGAATGCCTCTTCGATTTGTTTGTTGTGCTCTGATCCATAGCTGATCTCCGCATATAGGCAACTTAACTAAACTACAACTAAAACTAATAAAAAAAAACACTAAACTAAACTAAACTAAACTAAACTAACTAATTAGATTAGTTTCGAATGTGTATAGTCCTAAGAACGGAGCGGTTTCGATGGTTGAGTTATGTTAAGGATTGTGCACTGTACGAACATATTGCGTCAGTTCCGTTGGGCAATGCACCCACGCACACTAACACACTAAAATATTAACATATTAACACACTGGCACACACACTCAAACAGATGAACACCAACGAAACGCTTCAGATATTACCATACTCAGAATATAAGTAATATTACTTAGTGTAAATAGATTCACTTTTTTTTTTTTGTTTGTTTATTTTCAATATATAGCTACATATATAAAGAGAAGAGAGTTAAGGCAAAATGTCGAACTTACTTTATATGAAGTATACAACAAGATATATATGCATATATATATATAGATATATCTAAAGTAAACTCTCAACTAGCCTGAAGCACAGTTAGTTTTCTTTATTTCACAAAAGCATGTTGTATATAGTTATAATGTTTTTTTTTTCTCTTTCCTCTTTACAGTCATTAATTAACATTAATCTTTTTATTTATGATTTTGATTTTGTGTATTTAACATGAATAGTACAAGCATATTTCACAAATGTGTATTATTTTTTTTAATAAGAACAAAAAGAAAACAAAAAATAAAGGAAAAGTTCAAAAAACAAAAAAAAACAAAAAAAACAAGAAAAAAAGATATATTAACTGAAAGTTTAGATGGAAAAAAAAGACTTACACCGCAGCCTATACAAATTTTTACTAATACAACAAACAAACAAATCGGCAAACAGAAATTGTTTGTCTTAGCAATAAATGATGAGAAGAGAGAGAGACAGAGAGAGAGAGAGAGAGAGAGATCGATCAATTTCAAGCAGTCTCTCGTGTAAATACATAAATGCCAACAACACTTAACTAAAGCAATTTGTAACAAGCAACAACAACAACAACAAAACTCACACACAAACAGTTATAGATATATATATACAAACATATAGATATATAAAGATCTATATAGAAATCGAATAGTTTGACAATTGCTTAACTTCAAAAACTTTTGCACTTTGCGCAGTTTCAGAGTCAAAACTAAATGAAAATGAAAACGGAAATGGAAATGAAAATGTTAGTTATAGAATATGCCTTTTGTATATGTATTTCAAAGAAGAAGAAAACAGACATATATATATATATATATATAGATATATATATGTGTTTATCGGATCACAAATGATGTGCTATGCGTGTGTCTCTATAGCAGAAAGTAAAAGTTAATTTCTAATTTTAATTGTTTTTGCTAGGCTAAGCGTTGCATATGTATATGTATATCAAATCACACACACACACACACAACACACACACACACACACACACAACATGCTATATTTATTAATGGATTTTTTTTAAAGTTTTAATTGCAAGTAAAATTCGTTTTGCCAAAAGGCTAATTAATTTTAAACAATTGTTAAGTAAAGAAAAAGAAAACCACGTACAAGTGTCGATAATTATATGATATAAAAACTACACATATATAAACATATATACATATATACAATATGTATGTATATATATATATACACTTATAAGACTTGGCGCTTAATTTTGTTCTAATTATTTTTTTATTTAAGAAAAATATTAATATTTTTGTTTGTTTATGATTTTTTTCTTTTTCCCTAAAAATACAAAAATACAAAAAAAAAAACGGAAAAAAGTTAAAAAAAAAAAACATTAAAAAAAAACAATTGTAGTGCAAATTTGGATAGAATTGTAAAAGATTTTGATAATTGTTTTCTCATTGTCTGATTTCTGAATAAATAAAATACTTATTATGTTAGCATTACAAATCATGATACAAATATATGTATGTATATCAATTAAATATTACTTATGATTATTATCATTATCATTATCATTATCATTATTATTATTATTATTATTATTATTATTATAATTATTATGATTGTCAAAGTTTTTTTTTCTAGTTTTATTAATTTCACGTTGTAAAAACTTTTCACTTGTAAAATTGTTAACTGACAGCTTAACTGACCACACACAAACAACCACAAACAACCACACACACCAACACCTACACCAACACTTACACCAACACCTACACCAACACCAACACCAACACACACTGACATGCATAAAAACTTGATGTAGATCACATATTGAATCGTAAATTTAACATCTAGTTATCGTGTTATATTATCTATTTCTATTCAAATATATATATATATATATATATATATATATATATATATATATATATATATATATATATATATATATATATATATCTATATATATACATATATTATTTTTTTTCGTTCTTTAATTTAATAATGCTGAGACGATAAATACAAATAAGATTTAATTTATAGACACATTCAAGTGAAAATAATTTACAAAAAATTAGCTATTAACTAAATATAAAAATTAAAGCAACTATATTAAAAATAAAAACTATTGAAAAATCAAAAAAATATATTTGTTTTGTGCAAATGTGTGTGACAGGCGGTGGATGGCGTGGCAGAGTCCATGAAGTATATCTAGACTTGATCAGGGGGACGAGCTGAATCGATATTCTGCATATTGCTGTTCCTGCTCTTATTATCGATAATAATCTATCAATTGATTTGAAATTCAAATTTTGAATACACAGTTTATATACAATATTTTGGATGTTGAATACTTTCCCCTTTTCCCACATCAAGTTTGAAAAGAAATCGTATACTAAATAGTAGAGGCTTTTGCTTTGGTCAAAATATACTTCTCTATGCTATTATTACGCTCTGAAATTTTCGTAAGCAAAGTCTATTCAGAAAAAAAGTTATTCAAGAATTCATTTCCCATAGTAAAGCTCATAAGCGCAGCTCAAGTGCAGCCCAAGCGCAGCCCAAGCGCAGCCCAAGCGCAGCCCAAGCGCAGCCCAAGCGCAGCCCAAGCGCAGCTCAAGCGCAGCCCAAGCGCAGCCTAAGCGCAGCCCAAGCGCAGCCCAAGCGCAGCCCAAGCGCAGCCCAAGCGCAGCCCAAGCGCAGCCCAAGCGCAGCCCAAGCGCAGCTCAAGCGCAGCCCAAGCGCAGCCTAAGCGCAGCCCAAGCGCAGCTCAAGTGCAGTCGCTGCGTGAACTGCGCAGTAAGCAGAGGGCATACCCGTGTGTGTGTGTGTATGTGAGTGTGTATGTGTGTGCATGTGTTGTTTGTCATGTATGTATGTTTGTATAAAGAAGTAGAATGATTGGAATGGCAGCACTGCGCAGGGTTCAAGGTATCTTTAAGTTGGGCAGTGCCGACTCTTTTGTTGTTGTTCAAGTGACGCTGTTAATAACATTACCTTCACATGATGTTAAGCTAGAGATAGGATAGAGACAGGAATTTGTGGCCTTATTTATTGGCGATATCTTTAGAGCGGGCAATCGGCTATATACTCTATATATATGCTATATAGTTTAACCTTTCTAGGAACAAGTCTCGTTCGATTCAATCTGAAATTCCTAATAGACCTCGGCAACGTTGAACTTTTACAATGCTGTGTGTAAAAACTTGATATGAAACTCTTGAGCTAATGGATATTGCCTTTGTCTTTCGGCTCTGTATTTCCCTTGAGATATGCATGCAGTATGATTGCTCGTAGAGAACGGGTTTATTGCATTCGTCTGTCGAGTGGTAATAGTTCGATTGACTGGGTATTCACCATTGCATAATTGTTTTATCTGGGAATTGGCTACAGAGTGTATCTGACGTATAGTGGCGCACGACACGATCGGCTCTAGCTACAGCGAACCAAATCACTGTTAGAACACTGTTTAATGCTAATTAAACATATTTTTTTGGTATACCCTGTAAATATATGTGTTTCTTATATGATTCTAAATTTATATTTCGTATACCCTGTAATATTAAAAATACTTAATAAAAATATAAAATTCGTTTTTCTTACATACCCTGTAAATAAGCATCGAATAATAAATTTTGTATACCCTGTTAACATAAGAATGTTTAATTACAGCTAAAAGTTGAATATTGTATACCCTGTAAACATAATAATGTTAAATTGTAGCTTAAAACTCAATACTGTATACCCTGTAAACATAAGAAGTTCTTAATTTAAAACTAAAATTGAATATGACATACCCTGTAAACATAGGTAGTTATTAATATGAATCTAAAATTGAATTTTATATACCCTGTAAACATAGGTAGTTATTAATATGAATCTAAAATTGAATTTTATATACCCTGTAAACATAGGAAGTTATTAATATGAATCTAAAATTGAATTTTATATACCCTGTAAACATAGGAAGTTATTAATATGAATCTAAAATTTAATTTTATATACCCTGTAAACATACGAATACACAATACAAATTTAAATTTTTTTGTGTATGCCCTGTAAATACCCTGTAAATTTTGATTTCAACTTTAATTTGATTTTTGTGTATCCTAAAAACACAAAGAAGCGGCTGACATACAGATTTGATAAGTTTGGGTATATGTAACATGAGTACAGGGTAACTCATAGTCAGGCAGGGCAATTCTTACTTGCAAATAGCCGCACATTTTAAATAGTGTATGCTAATAAGAGTGAAATTGCTATAAAAAGTAGAGTACAGGGTATTTAGTAGTCGATCAGTTGACACTCATATATTTAAGCTATATTTGTTAATATATCTGCAAAAGTCCATTTACTATGTATGTGTGTGAAAATATGCTTTGAAGTTCTAAAGAGCTGAAAACAGGGTATCTAATAGTCGATCATTTACTTTTTAGAGCAAATATGCACAAACATGCGACAAGTCAAGCCAAGCCTTTATGTATATTTCTACATATATGTGTGCTATATATGCCATATTTTGCTTAAGGAGTATCTAGTAGTCGAGCATAGCTCTGTTTTGTTCAATGCGGAAATGCGTCAATTGTCGCTTTACTTCGCTGTGTTAAATACCTCAGCTCCAATAATCCTAATCACAGTTGCTTGTACTTTACATGCTCTCTCTCTTTCTCTCTCTCTCTTTCTCTCTCTCTATCTCTCTCTCGCTCCAGCTCTCTCTCGCGTGGGTGTCGCTAGCTGATGATCATATTGATGATGATGCAAGCACGTAGCTAAAGTACTTAACTGTGCCAATACTGATGATAATGACAATGCTGATGATAATGATAATGATGATGATAATGTAAGCTTAGATAAAATAAAGCATTGCCCATGTACCTAAAGCATTTACTTGAAGCAGCTCCAACTGTTGCTTTATGGCATAGGTGCTACGGCTGTAGCCGTCCACCTGTGTACCTACCTGTCTACCTATGTACCTGCCCGCCCGTCCGTGTACCTATGCCAATTGTTTTTAGCTGGTCGTGATGGTTCTTAAAGCGCTCAAAGCTCGACGCCGCCTCAGTTCTAGCCGTGGCATTCACGGCATCACAACTCAACCTCAACAATTTGAAATAAAACTAAACAAATTTAACCGTGTCTCGGCCTTTGGTACAAGTCGTTCTCTCGCTCTCTCACTCTCTTTCTCTCTCTCTCGCTCTCGCTCACACTTATGCAGTCGCTTGGCATTCGTTAAAAAGCCCATTTAAACAATATTATTAACTTTGACGCGGCGCTTGTGGTAATTGCATTAATTTTTATATTTTTTTTCGTTTTGTTTTGTTTTGTTGTTTTTAATTTTTGCTTAATTAAATGTTCAGCAGTGCATAAAAAAATAATAAATAAATATTTCTATATAAATATTGTAAAACAAGAAAATCATTAACAATCATAAAAACAAAACAAAAACAAGGAAAATTTGTTCGGGCGGCAAACGTGAAGTTCGCCTTGCAACATGGAATTAAAGACAATGCCACAAAATGGGGCCAATGGCAGCCCTCAACACAACAACAACAACAACAACGCCACCAGCAACAACAGCAACGGCAACAAGCCAGATGTGAGTACAAGAACAAGTTCCAGTAGCAAAAGTTCCAGTTCCATATACCATGCGTAGAAATTAGTTAAGAAATGCAAGTGCAAAAGTTTTTAAGTGATTGAATATTTTTTGGAAGAACCAGTTCCAGTTCCAGTTCCAGTTCTAGTTATAGTTCCAGTTCCGCTTGCCGTATAGATGGCATTTTAATCAATTAAAGTTCGAGTGCATAAACTTTTGATTACTATTAAACGATTGTACAATATATTTTTTAAAGTACCAGAACCAGTTCTAGTTCCAGTTCCAGGTCTAGTTCCATTTGCCTTATTGATGGAATATAAAAAGTTTAAGCTCACTTGTATAAATTTTTGATTTTTATTAAAAGATTTCAAAAACAGAAAAAAGAGAACCAGTTCCAGTTCCAGTTCCGCTTGCCTTATAGATGACATTTTAATCAATTTAAGCGCAAGTGCATAAGTTTTTGATTTCTATTAAAAAATTGTATATTTTTTAAAGTACCGGAACGAGTTCCAGTTCCAGTTCCAGTTCCACATGATTATAGACAAATTACATTAAATGTCAATTGAAGCTGAAAAGTTTTTGAGTAATTTGTATAGCTTTCAATATTATCAGATGAACCAGTTCCAGTTTCAGTTTCAGTTCCACTGCTAGTTCCTGTTCTAGTTCCAGTCTAAGATAGCTCATTGACTGCATTTCAATTATTTTAAGCTGAAGTACATTAGCTTTTGAGTGCTTTTCAGATATTGATAGCTAGCTGAAGCACCAGTTCTAGTTCCAGTTCTAGTTCTAGTTCCATTTCCAGTTGCAGTTCCAGTACCAATTCGTACTGCTTTCCAGACTACTCTTTAATTAGTTATTGAAGTACTTTTAGGCAATTGAATACTAGCAGCATTACTAGAAGCAGTTTCAGTTCTAGTTCCAGTTCCGGTTCCAGCTACAGTTCCAGTTCCAGTTCCAGATTACTTTTAAAATTAGATTTTGAGGTAGTTTTAGGGAATTGAATATTATCAGCATTACTAGAAGTAGTTCCAGCTCAAGTTCCAGTACCAGTTCCAGTTCCACTTGCTTCAAAGACTACTTTTTAATTAGCTTCAAGTGAAGTGGAGAAGGTTTTCAAGTACTTTGAAGTGGCTGAATATTGTCGGGAGTACCGAATAGGGAGAGACGAAGATGTGTGGGGGGAAAGTCTTGGAGTACCTGCCATAAGAGTACTAGAAACAGTCGTTGACGTTGTTCAAATTTCAGATTGTCAAAGACAATATGATTATTTTTGTTTTGTTTTATGACTTTATATAGCATCATTTAATCATTAAGGCCGACAAAGCAGCTAAAGCCATAAACCAAAACAAACTTATCTAATATGCCAATACAAAACAAAGTTACAGAACGTGGCACATAATTATCTCTATCAGCCGTAATAAAATGGGAAAATAATGCAACTCACCCTGAAGGGGATTATGTAAATTGCAAACATACACAGTGGAAGTGAGAGAGAGAGCAAAGCACCAGACTCTCTGCTTACCCTTTGACAGCTTTATGGTGTTTCCCCAACCTATTATGAACCGCGCTCAAACAACTGTGAAATCTTTAGATAGTTGCATATTGTGAGATATTTATGATGTGTATATTAGAGAATTTGCCAGTTGAGACTTGAGACTCGAGAAACTGTTTTGTTCTCTTCAGTAAACTTGTAATATTTGTATGAAGATCGGTTGCCAAGTGGACTAGCTGATTATAATGATTGTCATTACAGAGTTTACTTGTTTAGGCAGCAGAAGTAGTAGAAAACTGAATGCAGATCCTAAGATTTGTGCATTTGGCTTACCATTTGTTGTCAACTGATCTTGTCAGCTAATAGCTAACTATACAAGATAGCACAAGATCTATTAGCTGACACGATCAGTTGACAACAAATGATTAGAACATTGTAGATTATTTTTTATATTTTTTTGTAGATCAGAGTTGATCGTACATTTGTGTAGATCATTGTGGATCATAGTAGATCAATGAAGATTATTGTTATAGATGATTGCTGATAGATAGATTATTATATTGTATATATGTGTAGATCATCCTTGATCATTGCAGATCATTTTATATCATTGATTGATCATTTTGTATCATTTTAGATCATCCTTGATCATTGTAGATCATTATAGATCTTTGTTGATCGCTCGACATCATTGTAGATTTGTGTGTTTTGATCATTGCAGATCATTATAGACCATTGCTGATCATTGTAGATCATTACAGATCTTTGTTGATCACTCTATATCATTGTAGATCATTGTGCCTTGATCATTACAGATCATTGTAGATCATTATAGACCATTGTAGATCATTATTGAGTATTGTTGATCATTGTAGATCATTTTAGATCATTGTTGATAATTTTTGATCGCTTTAGATCATCCTTGAACATTGTAGAGCATTATAGCGATCTGCTGATCGCTCTAGATCATTATGTGTTCTGATCATTGCAGATCATCATAGACCATTGTTGATCATTGTAGATCTAGATCATCCTTGATCCTTGTGTAGATCATTGACAATCATTTTTGATCATTGTTGATCATTTTTTATCGTCTTAGATCATCCTTGAACTTTGTAGATCATTATAGATCTCTGCTGATAGCTCTAGATCGTTGTCGATCATTGCACTTTGATCATTGCAGATCATTATAGACCATTGTTGATCATTGTAGATCTATTTTGATGATTATTGATGTAGATCATCAGATCAGATAAATTAGTATCGATCATCTTCGATGGCTTTCCATTAGTGTAGATCATCCTTGATCATTGTACATTTGTGTAGATCATCCTAAAGCTTTGTATATTGGGGAATATCATTGTAGAGATGATTGACGGTTTCAATCGATCTTCAAGCTAATCAAAGAGATTTTACTGGAAAAACGTTTACATTCAACAAATTGAGCTCTTCTATTTAAGTAGACTGCTTAAAACTATAAATAGCATGATCCATTGATCACGAGCTTTCTTTGCTGATCTCATTTATAATCAAAACATTTCACTCAAAAAACTCAACTGATTTTGTTTTCATTTCTTTGTTTTTATTGAAGATCTCCAATCTTATTTTTATGGTGCATAAATGGGGCACAAACGACTTGTAAACAATTGTAAAGTAAAGACGATTTCTACCACTGCCCTTTGCAGAGCAATAAGATCTATAAATATTGTATATATAGGTATATGTATATAGACATATATCTGCAATATTTTGTCTGACATTATTTTGCTGGAGCAAACATGTCGCAAGGTATTTGAACTACAATTAAAAACGAAAACGAAAACGAAAACAAAAATAAAAATAAAAACAAAAATTCCATAAAATATTTTTTTATTTATGTGTCTTGCGCCTTTCTCGGCGATCCACAAATGCTTCGCACCTAAAGTTGCCGATCTCTTTGATGATATTTGCACAGACTTTCTGGCAAGCTGTCCAAACAACGATAATTATAGTAATGTCTTGAGGGCCCCCCTCTGACAACTATGTATATACTAGGTACAGACTAGCTTGAGTCACAGCGTCTAAGCGTTATTTCCTGGGTTTTCTTCTTGTTCTTCTTCTTCTTGTTTTCTTGACTTGATTCATCAACTGGTTTTTCGTTGGTTAATTGCAATAAAAAAATAAAATAAAAATAAGGCAAATATTATCAATAGTCATTGCCATTTGTGCTTAGGGCTATTCCAAACTGCGTTTTGCATACCGTATACCCTGTTGAAAATGCATGGCAATGGGGTATATTGGCTATTGCGCCAACTCTAACATTAAAGTAAAAGTTGATCTTTTACTTCCTTTTTTTTTATATAATTCTTAGCTTTAGGCATATTTAATTTTTATTTTATCTAGTCTCTAAATAAATAGAGTCAGCTTATTTGGCTGTTACTTTAACCAGATACCCTATAAAAAAAAGCAACCCTTATCTTTGATAGACTTTGCAATAGAATTTGGAATTCGAATTTGGTGTAGAAATAAGAATTGAAATAAAAGAAGAATTAGTTTAGTATTGTATGCGCCTTGCTGTGCACAGGGTAGCTAGTAGTCGTGCATGCTCGCCTAGCTTAGGCTAACTGGTTTTCAAACTGGCGTGCATTAGTCAAAGCTTGTTTCACATTTTGCTTTCCTAACAATTTACTATTATATTTATGACATGCATGTCTCTCCCTCTCACTCTCTCCATCTCTCCCTCTCTATCTCTATCTCTCTCATACACTCATTCTGTATATACATATGTATGTATGTATGTATATCGACATATGTAGGTTTAGAAACTATTCTGAACTGTGTGACTGCAAATGCAGTTGTTTAATTGCTTTAGCTTTTGTCACAGTTCTGTGAAAAGTTTTCGCATTTGAAAAGTTTTTTTCTTTTCTTTCTATTTATGCACTCGGCGTCCAGTGAAACGGGGAATTTTGAGGTTTTGTGAAATGTTTATTGCAGGTAGAAAGAGTCGTGGGGATCTCATTAAGTACATATATAAATATATATTCTTGATTGGCATTAACAACAAAGTCTATTTAGCAGCGCTAGAGTTGTCTGTCTGTCTGTCCGTCTGTCCGTCCGTCTGTCCGTCTCACTAAGTATATATATTCTTGATTGGGATTAACAACCAAGTCGATCTAGCAGCGCTAGAGTTGTCTGTCTGTCTGTCCGTCTGTCCGTCCGTCTGTCCGTCTGTCTGTCTCATTAAGTATATATATTCTTGATTGGGATTAACAACCAAGTCGATCTAGCAGCGCAGGAGTTGTCTGTCCATCTGTCCATTTGTAGTAGATTCCCTTATATTTTATATTATCAAATCAAGTTTGTTTCAAATAATCGATAACTTTTACCGTATCAAATCGATTAAAAGCGTATTTCAGACTTAAGAGCTGCCAAATTTTGCATTTAGTTTTTTGTTTATTAAATATAATTTTGAAATTTTTCATATTTTGAAATTCTACAAAATCAAGTTGTATGGCAAATTCTGTACATTTTTAACATAAATTTAGCTTTTTATATTCCATACAAATACTTATTGCTATATTATGATCATGTGCTGAAAGTTTCATTGGCGTCCGTTAAGTAACACTGAAGTTATTAAAGGAAACGTGTGGTCAATGGGCTAAGCCAGCCACGCGGCAATTAGCGTCAAGCGTTGCCATTTTCCCTGTGCATTCACTTTGCAATGCTATAAATAGAATGGAGCTTGCAAGTGAATTGTGTTTGAATTGTTAGCTGTGTCAGCTTAGCTATGCATTTGCCAGTGGGAGGGCTAATGCTAGGGTGGCGCTTGGGCAGGGACGCTGGCGAGGCTTGCACGTTGGCTCGGGTTCGAGTCTTGGCGGAGGCGGGCTGCTGCTTGTTTTCTTTCAATTTCATTTTATTATTTTTATTGCGTCTAACTTTTTATTTTTTGCGACTTACGTTGTCCAATTTCTTGGCAATCAAATTTGCTATCTTATCGAAGCCCTAAATCAAAATGTTTTTTAATCAATCAGTCTGCGATTTGTTCCGCATGCGGCTCAGCTTCAATCAAAGTATTTCTTCGTAGCAAGCTGTAAAAAACGACTGACTAACTATGTATATTGGGGCCAATAATCTGGGTCCTAACTGTCCGATATGACTCTCATTTATAGCAATTAGCTTCAACTTAATGAGGCTATATAGCCTATATAGTATATGCTTATATTATCGAAGGCTTTTCACGTGCTGAATGCGTCAATGAAATCAAAATTGCCTTTATTTTGTCAAATTCTTTACTAACTTTATGGGAGATAGGAGCTGCTGAGCAAGGCTCTTATATCTTAGAATATCTGTAAATAGAGCGAGCATATTCATAGATCTCTTTCGACAAAAACTATCGAGAAAGTATTCCATGATTCTGGGCAACTAAATATAGGTTAATCTATAGAGCAGATCCAACAAGATGCTTACTCTTAAATTGTCATACATAAATATAGTTTTCCAGCGATTTGATATTCCCCGAATCTGAACATTTTATAAGACATGGATATATGGGTGCATATATAGAAGTATATATATATATATAGCTATGCATATATGTATGACATAGAGACATACAAAAAAGAAAAACCAATGTACTTTGTTTTCATTTCTTGAACGAGCATAAAAATACGTTTTTAGCTATCTTATGATCTCTTGTAGTATATAAACTAATAAATGAAAAATCAAAGTTAGATAAAGCCGATAGCAATTTTTATGAGTGCTATAAAAACCAGAACTAGAATAGAACATTTAGGGGGGTTTTTATACTTGTTCACGAGGGGATCTAGGCGTATATTGGTTTTGTGGAATGGCGATCTAGCTGTTCTTAAGTATGTCCGTCCGTCCATTCGTCTATCCTTTCATTTATTCGTAGTTCATCCGTTCATCCGTTCGTCTGGCCGCTTGTCCGTCCGTCTGTCCGTCTGTTCATCCATTCCATCTGTCCGTCCGTTCGTCTGACCGTTTGTCCGTCCACCTGTCCGTCCATCCATTCATCCGTGTGTTCATCTGTCCGTCTGGCCGTTTGCCCGTCCGTCCGTCCGTCCCTCTGCCTGCCCGTTCGTTTGTCCGTCTATCGGTCCGTAGTGAGCAAGTATTAAGCAGTCGGTCCCGCTCGATCGCAAAACTCAAACTTCTACAACTTAGAAATGTATCTATTTTGGTATACTCTCAGACATGATATAAGAAAATAGATGTGTCTGTTATCTTACGAATTCCAAGTATTGTCAACTTGACTTCAGCGAATTTCTTTTTTTTTTAGATTTCTTGCAGAATTTTTGCCTATTCATTTTTTTGAGTCGAGCGATCAAATATTTGTGCTCGTGTCTGGGAGAATTATGTGCAAACATCAACATGGCATTAAATAAATCAAATATCAACTCTAGATGCGATAACATTGACCGAACTCAAATTCCAGCTCATCAAATTAGATAATGCAAGAGATGATGATGATGCGAGCCGAGTGGCATTTGAATAGCTAAGTGATAGAGATAGTTAGGTAATCTATTAAATAAGACTAGGTGCATGTGTCCCAAGAGATAGAGAGAGAGAGGAAGAGGGAGAGTCATAGATAGTTATCTATCAGCTTTCAATAGTCTGGCAACTCTTCATTCATATAATAACTGATTATTTCCTTAGAATAATGAGAAGGAGGCACAGCAGAAGGATGCGAACCGCACGAATTGGTCGAATGGCTTGGAATTCCTAATGTCCTGCATATCCGTGTCTGTGGGCCTGGGTAATGTCTGGCGTTTTCCCTTCACTGCCTACGAGAATGGAGGAGGCGCATTCCTGATACCATATATCATTGTGCTATTCCTGATCGGTGAGTGGGCAGCTCTTGTCGCTGTAAGCTAATCGTAATAGTAATACTAATGATAATAATAATGGCAATGAAAGCAATATAAATCATAATATTGATAGTAATGTTAATAATACTAATGATAATGATGATGATAATGTCAATGATGATGATGGTAATGACAATAATGATAATAATAGTAATGATAATGACGAAATATAATGGTGATGACGATAATGATATATATAATATAGATAATAATAATGAATAATGAATAATAAATAATGAATAATGAATAATGAATAATGAATCATGAATAATGAATAATCAATAATGAGTAATGAATAATGTATAATGAATAATGAATAGTGAATAATGAATAATGAATAATGAGTAATGAATAATAATTACCACTAGGCAAACCCATGTACTATCTGGAGATGATAATTGGACAGTTTACGAGTCAGGGTACGGTTAAGATCTGGTCCATTTGCCCATCGTTTCTGGGCGTCGGCTATGGCCAGGCCTTTGCCACAATCTGCATCATTACGTATTACTCATCGCTATTGGCCTTGACGCTCTACTATTTGTTCGTGTCCTTTCAATCGGAGCTGCCTTGGTCCTACTGCCGGGATGACTGGGCCAACTGCGTCAACTCCATACCAACCGAGGTTATGGAGACAGCATTGGCGAACACCACCTCGGCATTGGCCCTGGATGCGAATAGCTTGACGAATGTTACCAAACTGCAAAGCAGCTCCGAGCTCTATTTTCTGTAAGTAGAACTGGAGGCTAGAATTCGGGCTGAAGATGCATGTCAAAGCATCTTTGAGCGTAGTATAAAGTAGAAGGTTGATATAGCTAGATTCATTTGAAATGAAAAGAGTTTGATGAAATTTTCAAAATGCTTTGAATTCTTTTCTTTTCCAGTAATGTTGTCATCAAGGAGAAATCGGATATAACAGATGGCATCGGTACACCCGATTGGAAGCTAACCATTGCGCTGTTTGTGTCGTGGGTCGTCATATTCCTGGTGATAATGCGAGGCGTTAAGAGTTCCGGCAAGGCGGCCTATTTCCTGGCCTTGTTCCCCTACGTGGTGCTCTTCGCCCTGCTGGGCCGAGCCGTCACCTTGGAGGGCGCTGTCGATGGCATCATATTCTTTCTGCAGCCCCAATGGGGCGAGCTGCTGAACCCCATCGTCTGGAAGGAGGCTGTCGTCCAGTGTTTTTTCTCGCTGGCCGTGGGCTGTGGCCCCATCATCATGTTCGCCTCCTACAATCGCTTCGATCATGGCATTTACAGGTGAGTGTGCCTATATCTATCATCTATATAGATTATGAATATATATAATATGGAATGTTCGAATTGTAATACGAGTCAATGCTTCGAGCTTTCCATATATTGACATTGATTTTAATTTATTGAGCTCTTTCTTTCTAGCTTTTCCTATCGATAACTATATAGCATACGCTTTTCATCGAACTATATTGATCGATAACAGTTATCGATATTAATATTATAGAACTTTATAGCTGTATCTATTGAGCCTTATATATCGATTTCTGTGTATCAAATCCTGTTTTTCGAATCTCTTCATCTAATCATATGTATCGACTTTAATCTATCGATCTCCACTATATTTCTGTTATTGAACTTTATCTATCGATAGACATATATCAAATTCCCTACATTAAACTGTTCATCAAGTTTTACCTAACGAAATTTATCGAACTGATTTGATCGATTACTGCCTAATGAGCTTCTTCTATCGATATTTGTCCATCGATCTCTACGTATCAAACTCCATCTATCGAACTGTCTCTATTGTATACTTTCTATTGAACTTAATTTCCCAATCACTCTCTATCGATCAAATTCTATCTATCAATCAAGCTTCATCTATCGATCACTGTCAATCGATTTCAGTCTATTCAACTTTTTCTATGCAGCTTCATTTATCGATCGTCATTTATTCAACTAATCGATCTCTATATATCAAGCTCTTTCTATACAACTTGATCTCTCGAACTGTTTCTATTCATTCTGTATATTCAATACTTTCTATCGAACTTCATATATCGATAACAATCTATTGAGCTATATCTATCACTCTCTATCCATCTATTGAACTCTTTCAGCTCAACTCAATCTAGCAAAAACTATTTGTATCCAACTCTATCTAATATCTCTTGCAATCGCTCTCTACCTCTGACTCCATCTCTGTTTATCGATCATCCTCTAGAGACGCCATGATAGTCACGACCTTGGATACGTTGACCAGTCTGCTAGGTGGCATTACGATATTTGCCATACTTGGAAATTTGGCGCATAATCTGAAGGCGGACAATATCCGCGATGTGGTGCGCAGTGGCACGGGCTTGGCCTTCATTTCGTATCCGGATGCCATATCCAAGTTCCAGGCTGTGCCGCAGCTCTTCTCGGCGCTCTTCTTCTTCATGCTGTTCGTGCTGGGCATTGGCTCGATTGTGGCGCTGCAGAGCACAATTGTGACCATCATCTGTGATCAGTTCAAGTCGTGGAAGTATTGGAAGGTAGCGCTGGCCACATCCATTTGCGGTTTCCTCATGGGCCTGGTCTACGTCACGCCGGTACGTAACTTTAGTCGAGTTTTCTATGGACTTGACTAACGAGTTGTTTTGTTTTTTTTTTCCTTAGGGCGGTCAGTGGATCTTGACCCTAGTCGATTTCTATGGAGGCACCTATGTGGTCTTCATCTTGGCCATTTTCGAACTGTCCGGCATTGTGTGGATATACGGTAAGGATGGGTGAAAGCAGGGGACGGAATATTTATATATCGTATATGTATCTCCCAAGGGATATTTTACATATCGTATATGTATATTGCAGGCGATATACCTGAGGCTATCTGGCATATCGCATATGTATCTAACAGATGATAAGCTGAGGCTATCCGGCATATCGTAAATGCATCTCCCAGGCGATATAGCTGAGTCTATCTGGCATATCGTATATGCATCTCAGAAGATATAGCTGAACCTATCTGGCATATCGTATATGCGTCTAACAGATGATATAGCTGAGTCTATCTGGCATATCGTATAAGCATCTCCTAGGCGATATAGCTGAGTCTATCTGGCATATCGTAAATGCATATCCCAGGCGATATAGCTGAGTCTATCTGGCATATCGTATAAGCATAACTCAGAAGATAAAGCTGAGTCTATCTGGTATATCGTATAAGCATCTCCCTGGCGATATAGCTGAGTCGATCTGGCATATCGTAAATGCATAACTCAGAAGATATAGCTGAGTCTATCTGGCATATCGTAAATGCATCTCCCAGGCGATAGAGCTGAGTCTATCTGGCATATCGTATAAGCACATCCCAGGTCATATTTGAGTATATCTATTGTAGTTTAGTCTCAGTCTATCTAGCGTCTATCGCATCTCGAGTCTACCGCATCTCGAGTCTATGGCATCTCGAGTCTATCGCATATGCAACTCTCAGGCGACAGGCTACCTTTATCAGCCATAAGATACGTTTACATCTATATTCCATTAATGTACCCTTCTCAGGTCTTCAAAACTTTTGCGACGACATCGAATTCATGAGCAACAAGAAGGTTTCACTGTACTGGCGCCTCTGCTGGTCGTTCTTCACGCCAGTGATGATGATCGTGATATTCATCTACTCGATGGTGACTATCCAGCCTATTAAGTACAGTGATCTCTACTTTCCCGTGGCTGGAGATGGTAAGCTAACAACTGAGTGATCTATATATCTAGGTATTATCTCCAGTCTCTAATATTCCATATCTACAATATATAGTTGCGGGTTGGGTGCTCTTTGCTGTGGGCGCTGCTCAGTTTCCGCTCTGGGGCTGGTGGTACATCTCAACCCATAGGCGTGGCAGCTTTGCCAAGGTAAGTTCCCAGCTATATATATATCTAAAGCGCTTCGATTGCTAGTAATCATATATTTGCAGTCGTTCATGATGTCGCTCAGGCCCAGCAACAAGTGGGGACCCGCGAATCCAGAGAATCGGCACGCTTGGCTGCTGTTCAAGAGCGATTTGGCTGCCAAACGGGCGAATCAAGCGAAATCGAATAAGTTTGGCTTCTTCCAGCAGAAGCTGCGCAACCTGTGCGGCAAATAGAGTCCGAGATTAAACATATTGTACTATCTATATATCTGTACTATATGCCTAGTTCTATGTCCTTTCGTTTCGCCCAACTGCAAAATTCTTTTCAACAATCAAAAAACAACAAATATTTTCGCAATTGATTGTTCAGAATTCTGTCTATATATATGTATATAGCTATAACTAAATATATAACTTATATATGTGTATATATATAACTGTATATATAAGGTTGTCAAAAAAGTCTTGCGGTATTTTTATTGAATTTTCAATTGTTCATAAAATTGGTTATAATAATGCGATTTAAGTCAAATATGCGCGGTTTTGTTCGATGACGAGTTCCCAACGAGATGCCAACTTCATAATGCCCCTCTTATAGAAGCTCGCTTCCCTATTGTCAAAAAACTCGGAGAGCCAATTTTCACAGGACTCTCTTGTGGACAACTTCCGACTACCAAGCTCGTTCGCCATGGACAGAAATAGGTGGTAATCACTTGGTGCGAGATCCGGACTATACGGTGGATGCAAAAGAACCTCCCATCCGAGCTCCCGGAGCTTCTGGCGCGTCACCAAAGATGTGTGTGGCCTGGCGTTGTCCTGGTGGAAGACAATTCGGCCTCTGTTGATCAAAGATGGCCTCTTCTGCATGAGTGCTGCATTCAAGCGGTCCAGTTGTTGGCAGTACAGGTCCGAATTGAGCGTTGGGCCATAGGGGAGCAGCTCATAGTGGATGATTCCCTGCCAATCCCACCAAACACACAGAAGAACCTTCCTGGCCGTCAATCCAGGCTTGGCCACCGTCTGGGCAGCTTCACCGCTTTTCGACCACGACCGTTTGCGCTTCACGTTGTCGTAAGTGACCCACTTTTCATCGCCAATCACCATCCGCTACAAAAACGGGTCGATTTTGTTGCGGTTCAGAAGCGATTCGCATGCATCCGCAATACCGCAAGACTTTTTTGACAACCTTATATATACAAATTTGTACAATTTTTACAATTATTTCATAGTCCTAAATATTTTAGAAAGTTTTTTTTTTCTATTACTTGTATAATCCAAAAATTGCAATAAATTATATTTATAAATTTGAAACTAGTTTCAATAGAGGAAGTTATCTTATGCTATTCGCTTCTAAGTAGCTTGAAAAGTTAAGATAAAGTTTAAGTCTTTTGTGTTGAATCAGTTTAAGCGACTGCACAATACTCGCTCAGGAACTAGTTCACGAAACTAACTAAATTCATACTTTTGCAGGCTGACCCAATTAGAGCAGTAGCTAAAGAAATTGCCATTAAAAATAGCTATTCAGAGATTTATAATTTTTATTTATTTTATTTGGGTGCTATATGTTATGCCATTATGTTTGAAAGCAGATATCATGCAAATATCCAAAAAATAGACTAATTTTGAATAAGTTTAATTACTGAAGTGTTGACGTCAAAATGGCTTATCCTGCAATTCTTGCACTACTGTTTGCCATAGCAGCCATCGCTGCTTCATATCTTACCAAGCTTCATCTGACTGTTGCCTTAAGATACGTAGAGAGCGTTCAACTGCTTAAAACTTTAATATAATAGCCAGCACATATGATAATCTTCTGCTTTTAGAACACGTTAACTTAGCGCCCTGTTAACGTTGCACACTGCAGACGTTGCATCCTGTTAGCGAAACACCCTGTTACCGCAGCAGCCTGTTACCGTAGCACCCTGTGCTTAGTCTTAAATTAAAGCTTGAGAAATTCTCTTTCATGTATAGATGTCGTTTTATTTTTGAAAATATCTTTTCTGGCTCAAAAGTTATAAGTGGTGCAACGCACAGGCTCCACTGTGCGATGTTGCTTCTTAGCAACTGAGTTGAAGTTTTGTTCTAACTTTTTTTTATAACTTACATTGCAGTACAACCAAGTTTATTCACTATTGAATGGCAAAGCTAAAGTAATACTTAAACTGCTAACTGTTATCGATAACATCAAATGCTGCTGATATATAGCTAATGCTAATAGTATCACGCTTGCCTGGTCAGTCTCTATAGAACATAGTTTAGTTAGTTTAGAGCAGTTCAAAACAGATCAGTTGCTCTATATAAGTGTGAAAAGTATAAAGCTTAGACACGCCTTCCAGTGGGCGTATATACACGCTAAAGCTCTGTAATGAACTAGATTTAGCAAGGCTCAGAAATATTTCAAATTTAGGGCGTTAGTTTCAGTTAGTTGAAAGTTGAAGGCAAATCCAATACAGGTAAATCATAGGCAGCCAACTCAACTGCAGGTAAATCAAAGACAACTTCCACTAATTTTTCATACAAAGCCCTTTATTATGTTAAAATTTTTCAATTTTTCTTCATAAATTAATAATTTACAACTTTTACTTAATGTTTGTTTTTTTTTCTTCCCATTTTTTTGTTTGTTTTTATTTTATTTATTTTTTCTCTCATTTGTAATTAGTGTTTATTATTATTATTTTTATAAATTTTTGTGTACATTATAACAGTACAATTTGTTTTGTTTTTTTTTGGTTTTTTTTGGTTTTTTATTTTTAAATTTTGTTTTTATTTAATGGTAAATTTGCTATAAATATTTAGTGGGGGAATTCTTATGAGGTAAATGCTTAATGAGCAACAAAAAAAATCAGATCAGTTTATGCTACATACACACGCACATACATATGTGTATATATGTATATATATATGTGTGTATATATGGTATATATATATATATATATATATATATATATATATATATATATGTATGTGAAATAACAAATCGTAAATCTAAGAAAACATTTTTCAAATTCTTTACTGAAATATATATATATATATATATATATACACACATATACATATATATATATATATGTATATATTTTAGTAATTGTTTTTGTTTGTTTGTTTTTGAATTTTTTTTTTATTTTTTTAATAATTTTTTTTTAGACAAAAAAAACATTTTGTTTATATGCTTTTAAGAACTAGTTTTTTAAAATTTCATTTATGTTCGTCTGCTAATATATATATATATATAACTGTGTCTATGTGTGTGTGTGTGTGTGTGTGTGTGTGTGTGTGTGTGTGTGTGTAGTGTTGTATGTGTGTTTTCTTCTTTCACTTTTGTTTTTTAAATCGTAAAATACTAATTTAGCAAATGTAGGCACCCTAAATATTAAAGCTTTTGCAAAACACGATTTCTCGCTAAGATACATATATATATATATATATATATATATATATATATATATATATAACAATATGAATTGAAATTCAAAATAAACTATTTAGCCATTTTTTTTTGTTTTTTTTTTTGTTTTTAGCTTTTATTTCTTTTAGAAACTTTTTTTTTTTTTGTTGTTTTTTTGGTTTTTTTTTAGCGTTTAGTTTTTGGATTAGTTTAGTTTGTGTTTTTAAATGTTTTTTCTTTAAATTATTTTGTTTAATAAAAAATTGTTTCTCGTTCTTTTTAATCTATATATCTATATATATATAGCATATATATTGGTTTAATTGTTTAGTTTAACATAATTTTCGTTTATGCTTAATAAATTGGTCTTTGCTTCGGCTTTCGTTCAACTAGTTTTGAATACATTTTCTATAATACAATGTAAAGTCAAATATGATCTTCAATTTGTTACTCTTTATATATATATATATATATAGTATGTTGTTGTTGTTTGTATATGGTATATATATATACATATATATATATATATATATATATAGTATATATATTATTATGTTTTGTTTTTTTTTGACGTGTTGAGTTCGACTTTTTCTATATAGTTTAACAACTTTGTTAGTGTTGGGTATCGCTGTGTTGGTTTTTTTCTTTTGTTGAACTGTGTTGTACAGTGTAAATATATTACCAAAAAAAATTCCTCCTGTTTAGGTTTGTTTTGTTTTCCTTTCCTTTTTCTTGTCCACTTTGCACTTGACGCACTCATTTAGCTGGGAAATTGTGAACTGAAGCTTTAGTGACACACACAGACACACACACGCACACACATGCACATGCACACACACTCGCACACACACACACACAGTGTGCACAGTGGCTCCGCACACCTGTTACTTCAGAGCCAAGAACAACAAACAAAATGTCTATTCGAAAAACAACAACAAACAAAAAAAAAACTGCCTAAAAAGTTGGGCTCTATAAATTGGTTTTTTAGCACTAGAAAAGTACATATATATCTATATATATATATATATATATATAGCAATATATATCTATGACTATTAAAGATTTTTCGATTTTTGTTTTGTTTTTTTTTTTTTTTTTGATTTTTGCTGCCTTTGTACCACTGTGCACGCACTCAATCAGCCATGCAGCCATGCAGCCTATGTAAATATTGTTTAGTTAAGTTAAGTTTAGTTTAGTTATATATATATATGTATATATATATATATATATATATTGGGTTTGCATCTAATTCAGTTTTTGTTTTGTATAATTTAAGACCTGTCTTGAAATTTCGGTCCCTCATATCAAAGTTATTCATTTTGTTTTTGTTTCTTTTAAAGGTATTGTGTTTGTTTGTTTGTTAAGGAAACCAGTTCATACGCGGGAAAAAATGTTGTCTCTTGTTGAAATGTTCTATATGTTTGTTGTTCTGTTTGTTGTTCTGTTTGTTGTTGTTGTTGTTTAGTTGAGGTGTTGAAACCCAAATGTGCATTTATATAGTTAATAAACCATTAAAGCTGGGCATACTTCATACTTCATACTCCAACTGCATTTCTTTCTCTCTGTCTGTACTACATACCCTGTACCCATGGCAAAATGGGCATATTTGTTGCTTTTTAAGACTTCATTTGTGTTGTGTGCGTGTGTGTGTCTGTGTGTGTGTGTGTGTGTTTTATATTTTATGATAAAGCTATTTTGACAGCAGTCTTGAACGTTCATTTCAATTTAAATATTCAATATTATATAAATAGGTATACATTTTTTTAAGGGCTTCACTTTTCTCTTGTCGCTTTTCCATCTTTAGGCAATTTTCTTGTATATCCAAAACACTGTTGAAGCTATCGTTGGACTAACTGCAATTGGGTATAAGTATATATATATATGAATATATATATATTTTTTAATTTTTTATTATTTTTTGTTCGTATTTAGTTTTTACTCAAGCCAAAAAAGTCTACCAGGTAAAAGACAAACAAAATTCAATCAATTTACACATATTTATGAGAAATTTACTTTGGCGCAGCCAACTTAATGCGGACACTTGCTAAAGCGCAGCCAACTTAACGTGGTGCTGCCAGATCGTTAAGAAAAGCTAAAGCGAAACTAGAAATTGATTTGTATTGAATTTGCCTTTGCTTATGCAGCTGTTTGAATATGCAAACTAATTTGGAATGTTATTCAAAAATAATTCTTTTTTTTTTTTGGCTCTAATTGACGCATTTCTATTGCAGCGCTTGGTACAAGTTTAGCTAAACGAGTTGAAATTTTTGTCTCTCTTTTGTATAGTTGCAAAGTTCTACTTGGGCATTTCATTTGGGTGGCTTTTGATCCATTCGATTTAGCTGGTATTTTTTGTTTTTTGTTTACTTTTCTCATTGGCATATGCATTTCGGGGAATTCAGTTGTAAAACTTGTTGAACTCTTTTACGGATGGTTGGTTTTTTTTTTACATTTTTTTTATAGTTTTTTTGTTTACTTATTTGCGACTCGCCTAAAAGCTTTTTATAGTTTATGCGTTTTATATATATATAGTATCTTTATATATATATATATATAATTTTTTTCTATTTTTTAAATTTTACTTCATTTACCTATTAAAAAAAAAAACAATTAACTTCGATGCTCGCAGTTAATACTTCATTTCCTTTTAGAATCTTTAGAAAAACTTTCGTAGCTGTGCCACTCGCCTATAAACTACAAACTAACTTGTTTTTAGTACATTTTTTTGGTATTTTTTCGGTATTTTTTTCATTACAACTAATTGAATTTGTTTTTGTGGTTTGGTTTGGTTTTGTTTAGTTTTTTTTTTTAAATATTTTTTTACAAAATTCAATTGAAATTCATTTTACTTGACTATTTTGGTTTTTGAATCTTTAAATTTTGAATTTATTTTGTATTCATCTCGTAACTCTCTCAAAAGCTAGTCAGGTTCTTAATTGAGTTTCTAATGCTTGGGTTTTAGTTTTATTTATTTATTATTGGGCTATTTTAGCATATATATATCTATATACATATATATATGTGTATATGTATATATATATAGCAACATTTTAGTTGAACTTAGTTGAACTTCTTATTTCTTAAACATTTTGAATACTCGTCTTAACATCTTTATTATATGTTACCTATATATGCACCACACCCAGACCAAAAAAAAAGACATCAATCAGACACTCACACACTCACACACACACACACACACACACACACACACACACACACACACACACACACACTCACACACACACACACACACTCACACACACAAACTGTTGCTGCTTAGCCAAGTTTGCCAAAACATAAAGCAAAAATTTCTCTAAGATCTAAACTCAAACTGTGAATAGCAAATGTAGTCAAAGCTTTCAAAGGGTTTCTTCATACTCGCTCACGTATTTAAAACTGGGCATATGGGCTTTGTACGTCTGTTAGCATAAGTCTAAAGATTTGCAATTTGATTTACATTTTAGAACTCAACGTTTTGGCTACTAAATTACAGTTAACACGCTCTATAGACTGGCCATAAATTATATATATATATACGCCCCTAGGGGGCGTGGCAAACAGTTTAGCAGCTAGACTTATAAAGAAAGTTGTTTTTTTATTGCCACACTTTAAGAGTGCTGCAAAGTTGTTTCTATTTATAGTTGATATAAATTTGAGCTGTGAACGAGCATTGTGCAGTCGGTTATGCCCGACTATCGGCGACTGACTGTTTGGTTTCATCTAACATAGTTCTATTATAGTCAACTCTATGCATTTGCTATGGCTTCAAAAGCTTTGCTCTCTCTCACTCTCTGTCCTTTTGCTAACCCCTCTCTCTCTCTCTCTCACTCTCTCACTCTCTCACTCTCTCACTCTCTCTCTCTCTCTTAGCAAACTTGACTTGAATTGTGACTTTTCTTCTATTGTTCGCAACTTTCATTCATTCATTCATTCAACTTTCACACTCGCTTAAATTTGAACTCTATGCTAGGTAATGCCAATCCAAATTACCAGATAGATCATATGCTAGTCTTAGAAAAAAAAAAACACTATTCATATATATATATATATATAGTATATATATATATATAGTTATATATGTATATGCTAACATTTGACTTTTGTCTTTCCCATTTCGAAGTGGATCTATTTACAAAAGGCCGATTTCGAAATTAGACTTGTAGAATTACTAATATTACTATTACTTGTATTATTACTATTATTACTATTGTTACTATTACTACTATTATTGCATATACGTTCTCTTTTTCTAGTAAACTTATTCTCAGTGATCTTTGTGGCCATCGACGCTGTCATCGTTATCGGTATCGCAGTCGCACTCGCACCCGCAGCGCCATTGCCATCGATATCGATATCGATATCGATATCACCTGTTATCGTATTACTCTCAACATCTTCGGGTATAGCCGGTATGCTAATGCTCTCAACGATACGCTGATGCGAATGCGAATGCTGATGCTGATGCGAATGCTGATGCATCGATTGATAGTGTTGCAGTTCGATGAGCTGTTCCCGTTCCATCGATGATGTTGGCGAATGGAAACGCTGTCGCAGCGCCGTCTCCATCAATGTTGTCGTCGTTCTCGTTGGCGACATCGATTTGGACATGGGCATTGTTGTTCCAGTTGTTCCAGTTGTTATTCGATTTGTTGTTCCAGTTTGTATTTTAGATGATGTTAGTTCTGCTGTCGTTGTTGTCATGGGTCGTAATGGATGCATCTCAATGTTAATCACGGAGTTGGAGCGCTCTCTGTCTGATATTCAGCTGCCGTATTTGTTGGAAGATGCGTAGCTATTAACTGCAGATCCATTTGATGGCATGTGAGTATCAGGCACTAAATGTGGTGTTCTACTAGATATAGGTGGCAAAATAGGGCTTGTTGGCCAATGGTAAGTAGCAGCGGCGTTATTGGATGAGGGTACACTTCTATGCAAAAAGCAGTATATATATATAATATATATGTTAATTCTCAATTAGATTCGCTTTGCGGCCGGAAAAAGACGGCGTCTTTTACTTGTATCAATTATCAATTATCAATTATCAATTATCAATTCATTATCATTATCATTAGCATAAGATTATGTCAATGTCAATGTCAATGGTTAAATGTGTGTGTGAGCTCGATCAATATGCCAAAAGATAGCTATAGCTCTATGATATGAGATAAAAAAGCCATATGGAATGCGTTTTCAAACCAATCAAATCAACTCTCTCAACATTTTCTTTACTCTTTTCTGTTCGCTTCCAATTCCAATTCCAATTCCAATTCCAATTCCAAAATGCAAATTGATAGCACTCACAGACACTCTCTCTTTCTCACTGTTTTCTCTCTTTTCTTTTCTTTTCTTTTTTTTTATTATCAAAAATAATCACATGCATCTTGCATAGAAGAAGAAAATGCCACAAAATTTGTACGATGAGGGGATCTCGGGGACTTTGATCGATTGCAAATATCTGGAACTACTTGGACTCGCACAGTGACTCAGACACACACACAAACAATAAGGAACCACAAATAAACATAGAACGAAAGAGACGAAATGAAAACAACAAATGTATCGATAGTTGAAGTCCACGTAGTACTGTTAACATGGTTTCGATAACGATGAATATCGATCAGCTATAGCAAGTTGTTAGTAAGCAGATTAAAGGTTTTGCTTTGTGATACTCAAGCGATAACAATATATCGATATTCATTGTTATCTATATATATCGATTAATATGTATATCGATAAATATGTATATATTTATCGATATCAAATGCTGGATTTGTATGTTTAGCTGTGATATACAATTGATTACGATATACCGATTCATTGTTATCGGTTTTTTGGAAATTTGTATATCGATATATTGGTATGCACGTATGTAACGATATACAATATTAAATGTGTATATATTGGCATATGATATGCACTTGATACCAATGTATCTATATATATTTATCGATAACTAATAAATATGCATTGTTATCGATTGTTTGACATTTGGTAGCATATCGATATATCAGTAGCTAATTAGCATTGTTTGACAGCATGTGGTAGTTAATAAAGATCTAGTTGGATAATCAATAAATAATCATTGTTATCGATTGTTTGGTATATGTATGTTGGTATATATTAATATATCGATTGGTTGCTCATGGAACTCGCAGCTTTGGAATGTGATGCTCAATTGAGGACGAAACAGCAATATATATCGATAATCAATCTATAATTAATGCTATCGATTACTTTGGCACATATCTCTCTACATCCATCGATAGCAAAAAATGCTTTACTTATTGCTGTGAAGCGTATGGATAGAATTGCCATTGTTAGTTGCTTATCGATATTTTTATATATCGATAGTAAGTCAATTGTTTAGTATTTGTATTTGGGTCTCTTTACAAATTGAATTTTCAATATACAAATCTATTATTGATTTCGAATTTCTATCTGAAATATGTTTAGCTATAAGTATAGGGAATACCCCTAATTATATTGCAATTAATTAGATTTGCAGCCAACTCATTCAGTTTGATATCGAGTGGACTTCAACTATTTGAGCAGTTAATGGAAATGATATGTGCGAGTGATGACGATGACGATGACGATGACGATGACGATGATGATGATGCAATGCATAAGCTAATTGCAAATATGCTCGATGGGGCACTTACCTAGAGTGGGGGAACAGCATGGGGGCCGCATTGAACATGGATTGGGGTGTGGGCGGTTGAATCGATGGCTGAATGGCAGCGGCTGCTGTGTCCGGATGTAGAAAGTTGCGTCGTTGTTCGATGCGCTCCTGATGCTGGGTCAAACAACGCGATAATAGATCTGGAAGGCTTTCCATGTGCTCCTAAGCAGAGGAAGAAAATCATTGATCGATAACTCTAATCGATAACAACAGTTGAACTCCACTCACTTGCAGACTTTGCATTTTATCCTCTAGATTCGTAAGGCGCTCCTCGATGGCATCCTGTCGGCTCGACATTTCCGATATTATTTCATAGACCGTATTTTGTGTCTGCGATGAAAATATTTGGTATATTTTTGGTATTTTGGTATGTTTATAAATAATACGATAATTGTATAATAGAAGTTTTGTGGATTGTTAACTACCTTGGCCATATCGGTTATTGTGTTGGCATTATCCATTAGTTTGCGTTGATCCATTTTAACTTTTCGCAACCTAGCGGCAGGCGGGGGGAAGAATCATCAAGTTTATAAACGATATTATTGAATATACGAACAAGATCTAATTCATTATTTCGTTACATCATTCAAATTATCATTGTGATAGTGCGAGCAATGCATTGACGTAAGACGCCAATGCAAGACTCGGCTGAATTTCGAAACGGACAATGGGCTCAATATGCCTCGATGTATATATAGATATATACGATATATATATATAGTATATATTTATATATGATATCTCGATTTGATTGTGAGTAAATACAATAATAAAGAAACAATTTTGTTTCTGAAAATTTTGTGATTTTTTTTTTTTTTTTAAATTTTTTTTGTGCTTTTAAAAGTGTTTTTTTTTTTTGCCAAAATAATAAGTTTGTGTTTTTTTTTTGTTTTTTGTTTTGTTCTATTTGCTTTTGGTTTAGCGTTAAGATTGCAGAAAATCGTATCAAAATGATCAACAGACAAATGGATTTTTACATTTTCTTCACTTTCTTCATTTCCACTTCGATCGAAGCTTCATTTGTATAAATATTCATATATATGAATTTCAATGAGAAGCGAACTACATATGAGCTTAAGGATATAATTTTTCTAGTTTGAGCATGATGTGATTGAAAGCTTGTGCTGAAAAACGACTTTGAAAGCTGTTTTGAAAGCTGCTGGAAAGCTGTTTTTCGAAGATATGCTTCAAATCATGATTTCAGAGCTTTATGGGAATTTGCTTGCAAATAGTTTCGAAAGCTTTTCAAAAGCTTATGATAAGCTGCTGTAAAATTAGTTTCAATTTTTAAACTTACTCTATGAATACTGCAAGTTGTTAAGAAAACTGTTTTACAAACCGTATTAAAATCGGTTGAAAGCCTTGCAGACATGCTGTAAAAACTGTTGTAAGAACTTGAAAAGCTGCTTGAAAAGCTTTCTTAAAGACTGCTATTGAAATTGTGATATTGAAATTGTTATCAAAACATCTTTAGTAGGCGCTTGAAATGCTTTAAAAGTTGCTTGAAAAGCTCGTCTGTTAAGTTGGGTTTGCCTTAAAAACTACTTTTTTAAGTTGCTTTGACAGTTGTTAAAAGCTTTAGTTATAAAGAATTAGAAAAGGGATTGAAAGCTGCCTTAAAAGCTTTTACTGCCAAAAGCTCTTATGTATAGACATTTAATTAGTAGGTTCAGGGTTATCTAGGCAATTTCTAGTGTTGGTTAAATTGTAGTGTTGCAAAAGCTGCCGATAGTTTTCGATATGAGTTTCTGGAAAATTAACGCTGCATGCTAGGTATTTTGTGGCTAGTTTTCGGTATTATCATAACGTAAAAACAGGGCTTTACAACCTATTTACAGGCTAGTAAAACGAGTTCAATCATTTTATTATGTAGATTTTCTCTCTTTTTTTATTATATTTTTCTTTTTTTGGTTTTTCATTAATTGATATTGTTTTTAGTTGGTTATTGCACTCATTGATTGCTGTTCATTATCGTTTATTAGTTCTGTAATTCTATGTACATTTGGGAAAGTATATAACAGATATTATATATAGAAGCAGACTCTTCACATTCACATTACAATTCTTTGGGATTACTAGGCAAAAAATAAATGAAAACAGAACAAGTAGAAAGCTTGGATATAGTTTTTAGTGGGGAATACGCGAAAGCTAAGAGAAAGAAAATGTATTGAGAGTTGGAGAATTTTTAATAGCATACTTCTTTGGGGCATGCCAATTGAAATGTGAGAAATATATAGATATTGATATGGATATATCTTCAATACAATATGAAGCCCATTCGTATCGCCACATCCTTCAATAGGTTAACTATTCAAGTTTTTGTGATAACTGTGTGAATTCCTTAACATCAAGCTGAGCTGATTGGCTAAAAGCTTTCGCCTAAAAATGTGCTAAAGCAATGTTTGTCTTAAGCTCGATAACAGTTATTGAAAGCAGATGTCGATGGAAGTTATCAACTATGGATATCGATAAGAGTGGTCGAAAACACATATATCGATTCTTGTTATCGATATCAGTTGGCTATCGATAACACATATCAATGATAAATATCAATAACAGATATCGATACTACTCATCGATAACAATTATTGGTAACAACTATCGATTGCAGTTCTCGAGAGCAGATTTATATTCGTCGACAGCAGCTATCGATAAATGACAGTTGCTAACAATAGTTATCGATGACATATATCGATAACAGTTATCGATAACTATAGTTCTCGAGAGCAGATTTCATTCGTCGACAGCAGCTATCGATAAATAACAGTTGCTGACAGCAGTTATCGGTGGCATGTATCGATAACAGCTATCGATTACTATTGTATCGCTAAAATTGATCAATTAGACTTATCGACAACCAGTTGTCAATAACAGTTATCGACTAAAGCAATCGATAATAGCATCAATCCTTAATCAATATAAATAAAGATAATAGTTATCGACAAAATTGATCGATAATCGCTAACAATTACAGTTAACGATGTCTAATAGCAAGAAGCCATGACAATAGGTGCCCCACACACACACACACACATACGCACACACACAGATAGTTAGGTATATATAGACGCACATGTAAGGACAGTTGGACAAAGGACAAGAACATAACCAAAAAATTGTTTGAAAATTGTGATATTTATGATAGGGTTTAGTCGCACTTATTTGAGCTGTTCGTAACGGAGCTTTTATTGGGATTTCGTTCAGGCTATATGGTTGCATTGTACAACAGATCTATTAACTATATATGTATATATATATATATAAATGTATATATAGTTTGATATGCATACGTATATATATATATAGATATATATGGGATATATGTTATTGCTTGAGTCCTTTCATTTGATAGAGGATTCAGTTGTCGTTGTTGTTTGTTTACTCAGTTAAAAGTTCATGTTATATATTTTGATTTATATTTGTTGGTGGTTCTGACAGTTAGTTGTTGATATTGTTGATAGATCTCTAAAAATACTCACGCATATATAGCTAGAAGGAACTTTCTTTGGTGGGTTCTTACACGGCCGGGATTAACCCGTTTTACTAGTCTTGTATGTTTGTAAATGAGCCAAGTTTCACGTAGAACATTCGCCGCAGCATTTTTCAGCTATATTTTTATGAGAAGAAATGAATTATTAGAAATTATTAGAGTTGTGGGGTAGAGTTGTGTTCCTCTATTCTACGAGTACAGTAGTAAAGCCAAACGATCTATGTATCCTAAAAAGCGTCTATGTCTATCGAAACTCTTTCAATAAAGCAATCGATATTCGGTCGATGTCCGATGAAACGAAAGTCTAATTTCAGTTTCTCAGTTCAGTTTTCGGTCTTGGACTAATCTCATTGAGGTTAAGTCTCTATGTGTAACGGTACTCTATAGAGTTGAGTAGTAGTTTTTGTTGGTATTTTTGTTGTTGGTATTTGACTTAGCTCACTGAGCTTATGTCTTATGATAGCAGTCTTTAAAATTAGTTATTTAATTTTTTTGTTGGTATTTTTTCAGTATTTTTTGCTATATGTTTTTTGTTTGTCAAAGTCATGGCGCTGATTTCTTATAACGGTACTGTGTATAACAAGTAAAGTATTTTTTCGACATTTTTGAAAAATATGTTTGGTATTTTTTTGGTATTTTTTGTATTTTGCAGCAGTTAACTTAGTTCATTAAGCCTATGTTTATGTAGAAGTTACTCTGCACAGTTGAGTGGTTAGTTTTTGCAGTATTTTTGTGTATTTTTTCAGTATTTTTCATGTGCTTCACCAAGTTTGTCAAGGTCCTGTCTCTGCCTAAGGTCACTCTTAAGAGTTGGCTGTCTATAGTTCGGTATTTGTTGTTGGTATTTTTTGCTGAGTTCATTGAGATTGTTGTCTACATGTACGGTACTCTATAGAGTTAGTATTTTGTTGGTATCTGTGTGTGTAAATTGAACTAAGTTGCGTCTGTGTATGCTTTGGTACTATAAAGAGTTATTTGGGCTTAACAGTATTTTTTGTTGGTATTTTCGGGGCATTTTTTGTTTTTGGTATTTGAAAAAAAAAAACAAAAACAAAGCATATTGTTACTATTTATGGAGACGATCTATACCCTTTTTGTTAACTGCGTGTCCATCATAAAGTTGTGCACATGCTTCTCGGCACGGGTCAGCTCCAGCTTGCGTGAGACAACAGCGACAAGTAGAGCCGTACAGCCAGCGCCCTGTAAAACGACAATAGATCAAATCGCCATTAGATTATCACATTGAGATGGTATTTTTTAGTATTTCTTCGTTTTTTTTTCTTTCTTTCTGTTCTTCATCTAGATGCATTGAGTGCACTGCAGCCGAAACAGATGCGAATTAGAGAGCAAATTGGCTTCTAAGTTGCATCTGGATTTCGCTTGGGCAGCGGGCAATCAATCATGATTGAATCAGTCGTTTAGTAGAGTGTTTTTTTTTTTTCGTTTTTGGTATTTTTTTAAAATTGTCTTGGATTTGACATTGAAATGATTTGTTGTAAGTCCAGAACTTTTGTTGCTTCTCAATACTTTTTTTTTTTGTATTTTTTTTGTTATTTGTATTCGTATTGCTGTCGCCTCTGCCTATACGTATTTTTTTTTCGAATTCACATAAAAATGAGCGAGAAATGCGAAAAGATGAGAATGTAGGAGGAGAGCAGTTAGATTGGATTGTATGAAATGACTGATTGAGGTGCAATGTTTCAGATGTGGTTTAATCCAAATGCTGTCGCAAATTAGTAGGAAATATGTATATACATATATCTCTATATATATGTATATATAAATATATATGTATATATATAAATCGGAATCAGAATACGTTCTCAAAGTTGTCTATATGTAATACAACAGTTAGAGCTTTGCTTGTTTTTAGTATTTTAGGTACACACATACGTAACAAAAGAGTCTAGAAAATAAAGGTATTTTTAGAGCTTAGAGTTTTTAGTAGTTTTTTAGTATTTTTTAAGTATTTTTTGGTACTTTTTTAAGGTAATTTTTTGTATGACAATTTCAATTTCAAAGACTACGACATGATCAATATGCATGTAAAAAGAGAAAGAGAGAGAGAGAGAGAGAGGTAGTGAAAGAGAAAGAGAGACAGAGAGTAAGAGAGAGAGAGAGAGGAAGAGAGAGAGAGAGAGAGAGAGCGAGCAAGCAAGAGCGAGACGCATATATAGTATATAATCATAAGAAAGAGCTAAGGATAGAGCCAAGAAATTAATTTGTATTATAAAGAGAGAGAGAAAGAGAGGGAGAGAGAGAGGGGGGGACTGGCAGAGTGAGTTAAGTGTAACGGCCCCGTTTTTGCCAACATATCGATAACGATAAGTGTTGAATAATAGCCACACGCATGCATATATATTATTCGTATGGCCAACCAGATCCAGAATGAGTGAAAAGCGTGAGTCTTGGCATGTCTCGTAGTCCTCTCGGTTATCGGCTCTGCAGCTAAGCAATGTGTTATCGATATGTATGTGGATATGTAGGTATGTTTGTATGTATGTGGAGCAGTATATGACAAAAGTACATGATACAAGTACTTGATTAGTAATACTAAGCTAGAGGTCGGGCGTGGGGCGTGGGGCGTGGGGCGTGGCGGGGTTTGGGTTGAGGTTGGGTGGGGGGTTAATACATTGCTGACTAATTTGCTGTTGTAGTTGTTTTTAGTGAGTTTGGTTTTGTTGTTGTTGAGCTAAATGTAATTATTTACATATGAATCAATCGATAAACCCAAATATCGATAAACGAAATGAGCAAGATGTTCGATAAGAAACAGTTAATTTTAATTGCTAATTTGATGTGTGTGCAGTTGTTGGACAGTTTTCTTTTCTTTTTGATTTCGTTTACTATAAAAAAAATGTATTTTTTTGGTATTTTTTAAGTTGTAGGTTAAAAACTCACCATTATTCCTGTACTGACAGCGATACCACGTCCACAGTACGTATTCGGAACAATATCACCGAAACCAACACTCAAAAATGTTATCGCTATCAGCCACATTGCATTTAATAGATTCGCATGTTCTTCGTCATGAAATCTGCATTTGCATTATAGTATCCATTAAGTATATATATATATTTGTATATATATATATATGATAATAATATATATTTTCGACATATTTCATTTGGCATGTTCATTCAGTATATTTTGCAGTAGTTTTGGTATGTAAATTGTAAAACGCAGTCAGGGGCAAAAAATACGCGTTTAAATTGGTATTTTTTTTTGGTTTTTTTTGGTTTTTTTTTGTATTTTTTGAACGGGTTTACGAGCGCGCGGAGCGTATTATTCAGTATTAAATGAAAGGGAAAGAGAGATAGAGAAAAATATCGTATTGTTTTGGCTTAATATACACAAAAACGAACACATAATAAGTATATAAGAATATGTTGAAATCAAAAATCATAATTATTATTATTATTATAAATATTTACTCATTGAACAATTAACAAAAGAACGAAAACGAAAACGAGAACGAAAATCGAAAAACAAAAACAAAAACTAAGACTAAAAATTAGAAAAAATACTAACAACTTAAAAGTAGCAGCAAATAAAAACTAGTTTAATCATATAGTAGTAGCAACTGATATGATGACAGGCATAAAAATATATATATATTTATAAACAGAGAGAGAAAGAGAGAGAGAGAGAGAGAGAGAGCGAGAGAGCGAGAGAAAAATGTTGGTAAAAAAATATGCAAAGAGAAAATGTTTTTTGGTATTTTTTTGTTATCTTGCGAGTGAATATCCAAGAGTTAAGAAAAAGGACAACGACGTAAACCGAGTGACAACAAATTTTCAAGAATTTTAAGAATTTTTAACATTTTTTTAACATTTTTATTTTGATTTTGTTTTAAGTAGAGGGACAGATAGAGAGAGAGAGAGACAGAGGAGAGAGAGAGTGCACAACATTTTTGTTTGTTTTTTATTTTAGGTGACTTAAAATTGTACATAGTTTTGCCCAAAACACACACACACACAGAGAGAGAGAGAGAGAGAGAGAGATAGACATATATATACA